>CM059997.1:1419343-2019343 GCA_030463065.1 Aphidoletes aphidimyza
CGACACGTCCCACCACCCCCCCTCACCCCCCCCCCGCACACCTCTCGGAACAGCGGAAAATGAGCGCTTGAAACCATCAGTTTGAACTTTCAACGATGCTTTCGTTGTTCAGGCATAGACAATGGGCTGTGCATGTGCATTGCGAAATAAGGTTTCATCAAGTTCTTAAAGTAACTAAATGGTTAAGTTTGATGTGGTTCTTCGTTTTTCTTTCTTCATCCTCCTTTCATTCGGACAAAGTTACTGAAATTCCAGCTTCACCCGGGGGAGCGGCGGCGACAGAGACAAGAGAGAAAATTGAAAATATTTAATTCAAACAACGATATTACCTTACAAAGCAATGAAACAGTGCTCCCTTGAACTGTATGCTGTCGTACACCGCTCACTTCAACCTTTCTTGGACGCACTGCAACAAATCAATAGTCATAAGTTACATGTGAAAAGTTATTTGTGAAAATGTCTCAACATGGATAACATGAAAATTAAACACAACAAATACCAAAGCAACCGAAAAATGAATCTCATTTGATACTAAATTAAATAGATTTTTTGGCATTATTGATTATTAATTTGATCGTGGGATTGGTTTACCTTGTAAATTAACTTTTAATTGATGCCGTACGGTCGTTTCAAGTGCTTCAGATTCGATGCGACATTCGAACGTTGCTCCCAATTCCTTTCGTGACAGTATTTTTCTCAGTGTGGCCTTTTCCGTGAATAAACCGTTCGAATCTGGACCTTCGCCCGTCGATATCGATTCTAAAATTACATAACACCATCAATATTAATTTTCTATAATAAAGGTATATATTTTCCATTGTAACATTCTTGCACTAAAACTTTGAACTTTTTTTCTTGGTTTTCTCTTAATTAAATATAAAATTGGCATTTGTTGGTTGAAACAAATTGATTCCACCGTGGAATTGTCGAATGGAATTGAAATTGATGCAATCAGTATTCCTGACATTGAACAGATAGATAAAATGCGGAAAAATTAAATGTCATCAGCAAATTATTCAAGAATATTGAGATATTTTTTTTGCTCATTCGCCGTTATGCTTGAGCTACGAATGAATTAATGATAACGCCCAATAAGAATCGAATATGAAAAAAACGCCATCGGTTTAAACAAAAACTCAAAATTTGTGTGTCAATACGTTGAAGTATTCCACTTCAATGTAATTTCAATTGAATGTAAGCTACGGTATGGATAAAGCAATTGGCAATGACAATTGCTTAAAGTAGCAGCAATAAAAAAAAACACACACACACACAAACGTACCGATTCGACTTCAAGTGATAATACTAAAACTTTGAATTGAATCGCGTGAACTATTGCATATGGCGTTGATTTTCCGACAATATGTGATTTGTTGTTTTGCTCATCCTTTTGGTCCCTTTACCTAACCTACACCACTCGCCACTCACAACATCACTTGCATTCAATACAATGGTCAACACAATTGGCGGGCGATAATGGATTAAGGCGTATGGGCAATCAATGTTGGGAAAATTGCGTTTTCGTTGTGTATTTGTAAGCGAATTCTTCACTCTCTCTTCCCCGCTCGCTCCCCGCTCACATGTTTCATTTATTTTACGACGATGGACGACGGTTGAATGGGCTAAGAGAGCAAAATCGACTCCATTGTTACGTAAAATTGAATGCGATCCGATAACGGCTAATCGTACTATGATTCATTTTACTTGTGCATTTCGCTAGAAATGACCGAATTCGAAATGTGTTTGTGTGAATTGCGGAGCGAATGTACGCTATCGGGAGAAAATCCGGGTAAATTCATTGTTTCGATGTGCAAGCCCATCGAGTTAGTTGACCCTTGGCAAACAAGGGGGCGTCAATCAATCTAACCAGTTTAAATACGTACAAATTGAATTGATCCGCCGTATCTTTGAATTTGTTAACGCAACGACGTTATTCAATTGTATTGATACAATTACATTCTGAACATTGATTCATTGTGCCATGGATGATTGTATTTTTCCACAGAATAGAAAGCTTTCAGGTTTTTTTTTATGTTCATGGAAAACAGCTAATAAAATTGATATTTTTTCTCTTATTTCTTCATTGAAATTTGATTGAAAAGTGAAAGAGACAGACAGAGAGAGAGAGAGAGAGAGAGAGAGAGAGAGAGAGAGAGAAATAGATAGGTACCTGGTAACCGCTTCCCGTTGAGATACCATCCAACATTTTTTGGCTTTGGTCGAGTCTTGGTTACTGAAAAACGCAAAAATAAATTAAGTAAAAATATAAAGTAAAATTAAACGTTTTATGTTGTTTTTCAAAAATCAAAATTAAGAAAATCATACTACAAAAATTTAAGATTATTTTATGTTTGATGAATTATTTTCTATTATCGACAGCAAAATTACCTTCGCAATAGCTAACAAACAGCTGCCCCTCGGCTAATGGCCCAATCTCCGTATCATTTTGTAGCGGCTGCCAATTTTCGCCCAGCATTTGCATTGTTGATGGAGCAACTGTAATAAAACAAAGCACACAAATATATATAGAAGCAAACACAGGCGCACACCGCACACACACACACACACTTGTGCGGCGCCATCACATGCATACTAGTTTCCTTTTGGCGTTTGGATGGCGGTGCGGTTGAAAGCACTCAAACATACCCAATACGTTCAGCTTAATTTTGTATGAGCCACGGCTTTCACATGATTCCGATGGATCTAAATAAGTAACACCACACGTGTACGTCTCTTCATCATGCACTTGCACCGACTTAATAAATAGTTTTGTGTGCGGTCCATTTGGATTGTGATCAATGGTAATGCTGAAAATGAATTGAACAAAAAGACAAATGATGCAAATGGAGTCTCTCCTCGTTGGTTTATCGTTTCGAGTGGTTTTTTTCTCTTCTTCTTCTTCTTCTTCTTCTTCTTAAACAAACGTTAAATCCGTGTGTATATCTCGTTTATCTTTGTTTGCTCGATATACTTACCGTCCGCTGTATGGACCTTCGACATTTGTTAAACTACCATCGCCAGATACAACAGCCACTCGATCACTACCTTTGAACCATTTTAACGAATGCAAATTCCCACACGACTGAACATCTATCGGACATTCCAGTGCGACTGTGTGACCCCGTAACTTCGATATTGTTTTATCTGGATAAATGAAAAGACACACACAAAAAAATAAGACATTCAATCACATGGAATTTATAAAACGTGCTTCATTGTTTCTTTCAATTTACGTAATCATCGAATGATTGAACATTATTTTCCATTTAATGCAACGAATAAGAGACAAAAATCGATGGCCTTGAATATAAATAGATTGTGGATGTTTTTTATTTTGGTTTTGGATGTGTCATTAATTTCAACACTAAAAAACAGGTCACTAAATCGTTTGCCAGAAATTTATTGAATTGCTAGGGAAATTAAATTCGTTGAGCTGCTCAATTTGAGCTGGGTAAATCCAGTGAAATTGGAAACGATGCATTTTCAGATGTTCGGAACATCATGTTCCATATCCAAATGCAGCTGTTCATTTGATATCCACGCAAATGGCATGAACTACAAATTCTAGATTGAACTCATTTCTCTCTCTCTCTCTTGCTCTTCATTTTTTTTTTGTTCGTTACCGTCATTTAAGCGGGCTAATAAAATGCGCTCATTACTTGTAATTGTCTTTTATCGTTCTCTTTTCACTGCGAAAATTTTCTCTTGATTTGCGTCTAATATATTTTCCATATTTTTTAGTTGATCGCTTTCTTTTGCCACGTGTTCAATTCATCTTTCGCTGTGTTATTGATGATGTTGCAAGACTACATCAACAGCTCCAACAACAACAAAAACTACTCCGTTTTTTTCCCATCATCATTGTCATTATTATCTCGACAGTCATATATTTCCATGGAAAGCGGAAATTGAAAAATACCGAACATTGTGTTTAAATATTGAATGGGATTCAGTGGAACACGCTTCCTCGTTCCACGATTTCTCTCTTTCGCATTGTAATGTGCGGCCTCTGTACCGATGACTAGAAAAATACTGCGCTTACTGCAATGTTTTATCTTGGAATTAAGACAAAAGCTCTTAAGTGAGTGCGTTAATGTGCCGATAGAATTGAATTGAAAGAAAGACAGACATAGACCGAGAGAGAGAGAGAGAGAGAGAGAGAGAGAGAGGAAGAGAGGGAGAGAGAAGGAAAAACGACTCATCACAAGAGAGCATAAAAAAAGGAACTACCACCAGCAACAATAAAATGCAACCAAAGTGACTGCAGAAGATGAAGTGGTGCACTGAGGTCGAATAATTAAACAACGAAGACGAAAGTTTATTCAATAAAAAACAAAACGAAGCCACACTGCTTTCGATTCTCAGGCGGCACTCCGATTCAAAGTTGGCGAAAATCGATGATTTTTCACTTTGTCTATTTGCCAAAGTAAAACACCACTCAGTTAATGGAATGTATGCCATTCGATAGACACGTCGCTTGTTGTAGCTTCAGCAACAACAATCACAACAACAAAACAATGAACGAATCAAATTGTTTTCTTTCAATTTACTTTCCGAACTACTAAATATTGGCATAAAGTAAGCCACATTTTTATTTCACAATTGTATGATAATTTGGTGTATGCGCATAATGAGGTCTCGAAAACAAAAATCTCTCACACATAATTAACTGGGTGTTCCACACGCACCTCGCACAAAATCACACCTGTTTCGGTCGGTACATGTTTGTTTGAGTGTGTGCGTGTGTGAACGATGTTCGTTTGTATGCCATATTTCGAAAATGAAATATCTTTAAATGAAATAAATTCAAAACGTTTTTTCTCTATGTATGGCTATCAGATGCACTTACAAACATTCAATTGTGGGTTAAATTTTTCTCCAATTGAAAAAAAAAAACAAATCACGATTTCAATATGTGATTTAATATCAAATAGCTTTTATTGGAGTTTAAATTCGTTGTTTGCGTTGTTTGTTCCACACCAGCAGCAAAGTAGCAGCATTTTTTTTAGCATATATGCAAATGTGTTTTGTCCATTTTTTTCCTCTTGAATCATACACTAACATCCACAGACAGAGGGTCAATCAAATGAATTGGTGTCAAATTAAGTAAACATCAAACATTTTCTTGATTATTCGCCATTTTTTTCTTCTTCTTAAGTAATATGTTGTGTTTTTGATTTGTGTTAGATTTTGCTCAATTTGTTATTACCCAATTAAAATGAAATAAGTCTTGAATGTGCATGTCACCGTTTGAAAAGTCTACAAAAAAGTTGTCTTTTTTTTAAATTTACAGAGCATGGGCTGTATTCATATAATGAAGTCTTACTGTCAAAAGTATATCAATGATCTGCGACGGATAATATTTCAGCTGCACATCAAAAACAAAGCAGATCGATTGAATTTCAGAGCGAAAACCATCCATTTAAAATGCCATAAGCGCACTCAACTGATTCCTATAGTGATTCACACGATGCGGAGATGTGTATGTGATATTTTTACTTTCGGCTCATCTCAATTCAACAGCAGTATGGATGCATGATTTCAATTATGTCATTGAGTGCATATTCAGCATCAACCATATCAACGTATTGCGTATCCATTGGAATGTTGAATGAACGCATCGACAGTGATTCTTCTGTATCATTTTTTTTTTTTTTATTTCTCTGGGCAACAAGTGGATCGAAGTCCAAATATTTTGATGGCGAAACGAATGCCTTGACCGAATGTAACATCACGCACATAAAAAAAACCTACACAAATCAACTAGTCAACTGACGACTGGAGCACACGCTAATAGGAAGCAGAAATCACCTTCAATTCTCGAGAGAGAAAAAAACCAAACAAACATTTCTGAAATGATTGGAACCGGAATCACACAGATACATCATTGAAGATTGTAATTTATATGTGACAATGTTTTGATGAGTGATGACAGGCTGAGTCGCAATATCTACGGCCTGCGATTACATAATCGCTCTGGCTGAGACAAGAATAGAATGTATAGAGAAATGAATCAAAATTCAGAAGATCAAGAGACAAATCAAAAGTGTGCAGGGAATGCGAGTGAAAAAGCAAGCATGTGAAACGATAACAAGGGAAAATTATTATGCTGTTGTTGTTGTTGGGCAACTTCTTTTACTGCTTTCCATTTGTCAAACTCATATTTTCGTGTGCACTACGCGAGCTCGATGGCGTTTTTCACTTCCTATTTCCATTGCATTTAACATCATACATTGTCTTGACATAAGCAAGTAATAGACATTAGTCACCAAATATGAATACTTTTAACCCATTCAAATGCAATAGACGATGGCAACAATCAACCAGCAACGAACACCAACAAATGTACGAACGAATACAAAAAGAAACACAAAAAACGCCATTAAAAAACACGCAACAAATTGTCCAGAATTCTTGAACCACTGTTTCATTCACTCATTCACTCTCTTTCGCCTCTTCTCTCTTTTAGTGCAATCAAAAGTTGTGACGCGCTTCGTCATTCTTCTCTTTCTCTTGAATATTTGTCGAAATGAATTTAAAAAAAAAACGACGACGACGACGAGAAGCGAATTCACGGACTGTGAGCACATGGGAAAAATGCTGAGACTGTAATCTCTTGGTCGTGTACGCGCATAGATTGTTCACTGTTCACATTTACCATGAGCTGTGTGTTGGCTTTTGCTTGTTGTTGTTGTTATTGTTGTTGTTGGTCGCTATCGCTGTTTGGCTAGCCTTCGCTGCCGTTGGTCCCTCGAACATTTCAAACAAATTCACAAATTGTGCACGCGAAATATATATATTTATGTTTATGTTTGGTTTTGTCGGCATTCGTCCATTGTTATCGTTCGACTCTGACTACTACTATGGTTTCCATGCATGCAACTGGCTCGGTCGTGCCGGTTTGGCCATTTCAGCCATAGCAAAGTGTGCTGGATTTTAAAGAAATGACCTCTAGCTCTGATTCGTTCATGTAAACGCACAATATTTCATGCACTTGCTTAGATGGGCAGAGAGACAGAGAGAGAGAGAGAGAAACAAGTGGTGAAATAGATGCGAGCGCCGGGTATTTACATCGTTTAGATTTATAGACACTTATGAAAAACTCAAAAACCATTTGAATTCGTGGTTTGGCTTTAGTCCGCCCCGATATTTAAAAGCTAAAGAAAATAAAAATTGGATAAAAACAAGGGCGAGCAAGTGGAGAAAAACACACGTGAATTTTTGGTTCAAAACTAAAAATAAATGAATATATTGAGTTCGTCCTCACATGCTTTGCCGTTGGTCGATTGTATTAATTTTGTTGTTTTCTGTGCTGTTCGATGTGGGTGAGTGTGCATGTTGCCTATGATTCCGTCAAAGACCATAACTCATAAATATACTTTGCCGGTTCACAGATAATCTTTCATTCGGTCGAAACGGTTCGCGGTGTTTTATATACACAAAAAAAAAATGTTGAACATTCAAATACAAACCACCAACAACGGAATGGAAAACACACACACACACACACAAACACAAGTGAAGGAATAAAAATCGAAAACCGACCAAATATAATGCACTCTTGAGTCTATATAAATTGGTTTCCTTTGGGAACTCACTGGATTCCACATTTATCTGATGTGTTTATGCATTTTAAATGCAAAAATGAGCTCTCAACCGTGAACAGCTAGTGCCGTTGTGTGCCGTGCGTTTGTTCGCCTTGATGAACATTCAACACATACAAACACACAAACACACAAACACATTCACATTGAAGTCCATTCACACGGATGCACAAGAAACAAATGCACAGTGGACGCACCACAATTATTCGAGAGAGAGAGAGAGAGAGAGAGAGAGAGAGAGAGAGAGAGAGAGAGAGAGAGAGAGAGAGAGAGAGAGAGAGAGAGAGAGAGAGAGAGCGAGAGAGAGAAAGCAAGAATAAGATAGCAAAAATAATTACTTGAAAAAGTTCAAGGGAAACAAAAGTATTTTCGGTCAGATAGACATGAGAGAGCCCCATCAAAAGAACTCTTCGTGCGCGCAGTTCGGATAGATTTCATACACAATTGAGAGATTGAAAATGCTCCAAATGAAGATTCAAACCAAACATGAATTAAGGAAAAAAAAGAAAACCAAGAGAAAGAGAGAGCGAGACAGAGCTCATTACGAGCTAAAACATTTACAAAAAAAGAACAAAACGATGTTTAGGGGGCCACTTGGGTGTCATCGTAAATTCTACACAAATATATTCAGTGTTCCAGGTGTTTGGCATTTGTTTCGCCCGAATATATACAGAGGAAGAGAAGCACCAAAAATATCGGGCAGTTTTTTTATTTATCTTAAGGTGCCTTTGCCATTTCAATCGTATACTACTTTTCGTCTCTCTCTCTCTCCCGTTTTTTATAGTGTGTTTACGATCAGCCAAGCCAGACAAATAGAATTTCAACGAGAGAAAAACAAGACTGTTAACCGAAAAATAGAGCACATTTTTACATTCAAAACAATAATTGTGTAGTTGCAACAAAAATACATTTAAATACAACAAATTTCATTTCTTTTAGTTTGCCCATTTGCGACTGGTCTGTGGAAAAATTTGTGCACTAATGGCCGACACAAAATGGCTTTTGGCAAATAGAACAAAATATTTTGCGATATATATTTTAAAATGTGCATATAATTATGGGAGCCATTTCCGATCTATGGATTGAACTGGGCAAAACAGAGCAAACAAAAAATCGCACCTTAACTTGGCTCCGAATGCAAAATTATTCGACGAAAAGGAAATGAAAATAAACAAACGAAAAATATGCTACAAACAAAACAAAGCACGTTCTGAATGCTTGCGATTTGTTTGTTGGCCGATGAAGAAAGATTTGCGCTGATATTAAAAAAATAGTAGAAGTTGGAAAATGGAATGCACAATTCCATTGGTCTCGGGTCAGTGGCAGATGAAGAAAAAAAATTGGGAATTATTTGAAACAGATGGATTGGTGATGAAACTTAATATTATGCCAAATGAAATATCATGCGAATGGTACGTCGGAAATGATGCATTGAAACGAACTTAACGGTAAATAAGTGGCTATTTATTTTGTTTTGATTTCAACCATTTTTTTCTCTCCAACTATCTAGCCAGATATAAATGCTATTTCAAGCAATCGCCGCTTTTCAATTAAAAAAAGACGAGTTTTTTTCGTGTGTGACTTTCCCCCCGGAACCAGGCAGTTGTTACAATGCTTGGATTTACGCACACACACACACAAACACACAAATGAATAATATCAATCGTCACAAAAGTGATGTATTTTTGTCCCACCCGGAGAACAACATGATATGAATATTTGCATTGAGGTTTACATTAATTTGGTTTTTAATAATAGCATAAAAAAAGAGATAAAAGAATGGAAAATTGGAGAATGGACCATGGATTCTGCAGCAATGAATCAATTCCATGAGATCGCACTACACGTTTTTTTCTTCGATATGTGTCGCATTTAATTCATTCGATATGCAATTTATGCGATGCATAGTGAATGTTTTTTTTTTTGCGTTGTTGCTCGTGATCATGATTGTGATTGTGTTGCTGTATCGCTGCGGCTCTTTGTCCCTGTCACTCTCTGTCTAGCTATAGGGCAATTAACTTGGTTCCCAGTTGAATTTGTGTGAGTGTATAATTTATCACCACTTGAATATTCATCTCATTCGGATGAATTGTGCGTTCCGATAAGCGAGATCTAGAGCAAAAAGTGGTGGAAAGTAGATTCAAAAGGGGTACACCTTCCTCGCCCCCTCCCAACAAAAAAAAACTGTGATATTGTGACATGAATATCAATTTCACATTTATTTCGATGATGTTGATGTTGGTCGGCGAAATGCAATTCCGATTTCGATTCAATCGTTTTGGACAGTGGCCGCATACGTGGTGCGTAATAATATTGTCATTAAATCGCCTTTCCCAACGATTTCATCCGAAAATAGCGATGCTAGCCCAATATTGTTTATGCAGTGCTCGAATTTCATGGTGCTTGTGCTCGATCACAAAAACTATCAGCACTTTTTCCGGAACTGAGGCGTGTGTGTGCGTTTGTTTTTTGTTTTTCGTTTTATTACATGGAACAGCAACAATAATAATTTTCCAATCAATTGACATAGTTTTAATTCGATATTGACACATGTCACGCATACGCAAATGTGTTTAAACACGAAATGTTCATATGCCTGACCATTGCCATGGAAAATTCAAGTGTGAAAAAGCAAGGTGAAGGAGAACAAGTGCCAAAAAGTGAACGCGACGAGTGGTGTGCGCTTCGTTTTATGCGTGCCCAATGAAAAATCCATATTAAAATTGTCCACCGAATCAAGCAGTCAACTGAGTTGGAATTTTTGCCCAATTCCCTGAAACCGACACCAATCAAAATGGTGAAATCACCATCCACAAATTTCGATGCGTAAAGCACGCATGAAAATTTCATATTAAGCAGCGATACATTCGATGCTACCAGCCAATCTCATAATAATCAATCAGAGATGTAATAACTTAATAATTAATACCATTTTGATGGCGAAGCCCAGCGCATAAAAGCGTGCAATGAATTTCATTTACGTGAAATCATCCATATTAACAGTAGCAGTGATGACGGCAATGATGGTAACGATGGTACCGTGAATAGCAACAGCACACGTTTCAAACTAATTCATTTGTTAACAATAAATAACAATGAAGCATGAACATTTTGGCTGGTTGATGAATTGCTGGCGGCGCTAATTAGTTCGAAGCACAACAATCTAACAGCCCATCGAAATGGAAAGGTGTCACACTTTCTTCTCCAGCGAAACCCACTGAATCAGATTGATTCTCTCATTTTCTCAAGCAACATTATAAATTTTGGGTGATTTCATCGACCAAATTGAATATTGTAAATTTCAAAAACAACAACACCAACAAAAACAAAAACAAAAACATCAACAAAAAGTGACACTTTTCGTTTAGTTGTTCTCATAATCACAAAAATGCTGTCACACTATTTAAAAAAAAAAACCAAAACAAAACAAAAACTAAAACAAGTTGCGCTATTTTATCGTTTGTGCATTGAATGGAGCGTTAAATTCGAGAGAAAACTACATTTCATGCTTTGTCTGCTTTCGCACTCTCAAAAGAAAATTCAAATTATTATTGGAATGGAGCCAATGTCAATCGGGCCTTTTATACACAGATTGTTCAATGTTCAAATGTTCATAGTGAAAAGAGAAAAGGACAGGTTGAGTTAACGAACGAAAGAGATAGAGAGAGAAAAGAACTGGCAACGACGAGAACAACGATCGAGTCATGTTCGATTTTCATCAACCCACTGAACAAAAATGTTTTATGGGATTTCAATTTTTTTCTCTTTTTTCCGTTGAATTGAGTTCAGCTGCGACATTGGCTAACTCATGAACAAATACAAGTATTGCGTTCGTCACGCGGCCAACCTCACATGTTTTTTTTTTATAGTAAAATCATCGACAGAAATCTGAAAATATTTATTTTTCTCTCATTCTTCGGTCATAACAAGAAAATCGTGAATTTGATATGAAAGGAGAGCGAAAAATCAGAGCAAGAACTCAACGCTTATATGATTAACTATATAGCTTTTATGATATGCCAGAGCACTGAGTGTGTATATTTTCTGCACATAAGATCTGCTATGCATACAGACAAAAAGCAAAGGCATCGGAGTCAAATTCAGATTCAGAGTACGAAAGAGAAACACTCACACACACACAGAGAGAAAGAGAGAAAGAAAGAGAGAGAGAATGGGTGAAAGAGAATGAGAACATTATTTATTGCTTAATGTCATAATCTAACAGTGTTTATCACATACATTTTTGACATAAAACAGTGAGTTATGCTTGCTTTTAAAAGCAGTTTTAATGCTGCAACGTAGCAATTTTCATTGTTCGAGACGCACACACAAATACCACACACACACACACAGACTTGCACCGACCTACACTTAGTACATGAACAACTGAGCCACCGACAAACTCATCCCAAAAAATACTTAATGTATCCGTAGTTATGTATTCCATCATTTTTGTTCTAACCTCCAATCATGAGCTCTGAAAGTGTAAGTGAACAAAATCCATCGATAGATCGATAGTCCAATCTATTCGGATAAATGAACTAGTAATCACTTCGTATCTCTTTTACCTGCTCTTATTTATTGCATAAAGTTCATTTAATTACTTATTAATAACCAGATAATGCTCTGAAAACGAGCAATAACCAATAATTGAACGAAAATGAAAGAGATAGAAAGTGTCGTCATTTACAATTCACGACTGTTTCAGTCTCAAAGTTGCTGCAACTTAATGATCATATAACATAGTGATTATGTTCAACGAGATCAAACAAAAGATTGTTCAAATAATTGTTACCAGTGATTGAAGGTACTTTGAACAGATATGGCGGTTAAGTTGCCTTGCAACCCTGTCTTTAATTTATGGTATTGTTGCGCCGAAGAAAATACTCAAGAGAATATGAATGAGTAAAAGATTGTGAAAACGAACGACGGATAAAAAAGGAATCTGAAACTGGACTAACATATCAAACGAATCAATGCACATTGCACAAGGATCAATTTTTTGCCGGCCATTATTTTGAAATAGACGGCAAAATTGCATCGAGAGTATCGCTTTCTTCAGTTCACTTGTGTAATCGAATATTTTTCATTATGTTTCGTTATTCTTGCTTGAGCCAAGAGCAGTCAGACCACACACATACACACACACACACAAATGAACATTGAGCATTGAGCACATAAGCACTTCATACATACATGTTATTCTACGTACACTTGATGCATGGAAAAAAATGCAGGACTTTAAAAATGAGTTCGAGTTTGCATCATTGTGCGAATGGTTTGCTTTGGCCAGCATTATTTTACCTACTTCTCGGGTATTGCTGAGAGAGCAAGAGCCTGGGCACACATCAGAAGAAGTGAAAAAAAAACACTGCAATTGGAATTCAGTTGAGTCACATACGAACGCCAAACTTAAAGTTTTGCTAGAGATCAATTGTATTGAAAACTTTCGAATTGGGCCAATGCCTTTCCACTGTCGCATTCGATGCTGTTGTTCGAATGAGTGCATTTATGCTAGAAGATCCGTTTCGAACATGCGGAAAAAAGGAAGAGTAAATCGTCTGTTTGGCCGAAGATGAGGAGAGAATGAGAGCCAAAATCTAGGGACAAATAACTATTTGCCATTTACGAATATTTGCATCGTATTCGCAACTAATTCGTAAATTGTGCGAATGATGCTATGTAAATGCTTGCAAATAAACACTCTGTCATTTGTTTTATTCACAATTAGTTGCCAGATATTTGCACTATTTGATTCATGGTTTGCCCCCTAGGCCAAAATGGTCTATAAATATATTTTAGTTATTGTGATTACTGTGTGTCCCACACACATGCACACTGCACACTCCAAAGAGTTTCTTTTGCTTTTGAGCCACATTCGCCATATAGTTCGATATGGTGAATGTGTGCGTGTGTTTTTTTTGTCAATGGTTCAATGATGCGACAGCCTGTCACACTCAATTCAAAATCGGTCGAATTCAATTTTCGCTCGATTATACAATTTTCATGGTCCGAAATAAATTTCGGATTAATCGAAAATGAATTCACTTCCTATATTTTCATATCAGCTCTACCGTTATCCCGTATTAATATTGGGATTTACGGGAGCAATCCGGTTGATGTTGTGTGTGTGTCCGTTTTTTTTCTCGTATGTGTTAGCGTGTCGTGCACGCTATATGCATAAGTACCCGAAAATGGTCTGCGTAGACAAGGAATACATTATATTTTGGTTGGTGTTCTATCCAATAACCATTCTATAAATACATTTTGTGTTTGTGTGGATGCTTGTGTATGTGATTAGTATGTCTTGTGCTCTTTATCCACACTAATGAAACGTTCGATGGTCGAAGCGATGCTGTGCGCTGGTGCTTTCTATCTCCCCCTCGCTCGCTCATTTGCTCACATATAGGCCTAGACGTCCTGTTTATATTGTCATTTATTTGCACTTGGCATCTATTAGCATGCATAAATACGATTGACATTCTCTCAATAATTCGCATGACGAGCATGTGAAAAGTGTAATTTTGATTCAGTAGTTGACTAACTTTTATCGAGTCGATATTTTGAAGCGTTTAATTCGAATACAAAGTGTAATTAACAGGAGCCAATGTTGATATGATCGAAAGACGCAAAAAAAAGAGGACTGAGGCTTGCTGAATAGTCAGTCATTGGTTGGAAAGTTCAGTTGTAACCATTTTACGCTTGAAAGGCCATTTTCGCCACGAAGCATACGTTTGTCTCACAATTGTTTCTCTTTGCATTTCGAAACTGGGGAAAATGAATTTTTCCGACACACACACGAAATGCATGAAATGCATATACATCAACTACGGTCTCCAAATCCTACACAATTCAATATGCAAACGGATTAAATATCCGGCCCCATACAAAATCTCATGGGTTTTATCTGTTCCTTGGATCTATTGTGCTTGAATTATATTGATGCAATTGCCTTCTCAGATGTTCAGCAAATCGTTCAGTGTCTAACTCAATTATCGTAGCACTTGTTTGTAATCCAGTATGCATTAGGCATGAGTTTTTCGGGGGGGCGTTCATCATCATCTTCTCACTCCAAATCCCTATCTCTTTGTTCTTGGATTTGGTCGACTCATCTTCACCGGACATAGTCACTTGAACAATAGGAGCCCGTATTATCATGTTCATTTGATGGATAATAATTTTTCATCAGTGCAGTGTGTTACAAGCTCGGCCAAAACTGGTCAAAACATGCAACACCGAAACCGTTCATAGCTTGCATTTCGGTTGATCGGCTTTCAGCCACCACATAATCCATAACAATGATACGTTTTATGCCGAAAATCCCCAAGAGTGATGTAATTTAGATATATGCACATATCCTCACGTTCACATCCAACAATCTCCAAGCCATTTTTCGCCAAATATGAAGAGAACGAAACTGACAGAACAATGACCATTGACCACAATGCGTACATAAATAAATCAAATCAAACATTTCCAAGTAAAATCATTGGGTGTTTTATTTGGCTCGATGGCTTGTTTGGTTTCATTTTTTGATTTTGTTTTAAAATTCATTTGCTTTTTAGAACAATGGTTTGTTTCTCCATAATTTCTTTTTGTTTTTTCTTTCTCTGGTTCCTGTATGTCATGGTTCCGCTGCGACCAAATAGTGCAGACACATAGAAAGAGCACGATGGAATTAAAAAAAAGCAAGTAAGAAATAAACAAATTCATTCCTTGCGTCTTTTGTATATGTACTAGGTTGCTATTTTATGTTTGCTATTTGTAATTTGAGCTTGTGCACAATGTACTATGGCACATTTATGGGCATTTTATTTAGATTATTCACGCAAACATTCAGTCGTCAGTATTTGATCCCTGCGATCACGACACAAAACTATAAAAATCTGTCATAGAAACAGGAAATCCATAACGGAACCGTGACCACAACAACTTCGCGACCGTGCTGAACCGTGTTGCGAGAGCAGAAGGAAGCATTTTTCGTTGTTGTTGTTGAAAATTATAGCGAGCTGCAGATGTGTTAAATGGTTGCAATAGCTCTTTTTTTTTTAACCATGGAGAATGAATGGAATCGTCATTTTGCCCAGCATAGTCGCAGCCAGAGGTAAATGTGGCGCTGTTATTTGTGTGACCTTTGGTCTTAAATCATAACTGTCACATGTCACCCGGTCTTTTAACTATCAAATGAGTACCCACTTGCGTGATTTATGAGTGTGTGAATGGTCTTTTTTGTCGTTTTACCTGCTTTTTTTTTAATTATAAAAATTTCACATTCCCATTAATTCTATGCAAAAACAGCGTGCCATTGGAGTTTCATTTATACGTGAACAAACGATCGAAATGCTGCTATTGATCCACCCTACCCCGGCATGATACCGGGCGTTATAAATTCCGAGCAGAAGTGGGTAAATTAACATTCAATATTTTGATTTGATTTCATAATAATCACCTCTCATTTGCGATGAATTACAGTTTATACGTTTTATTGAATCGTGATAATGTGGTAACAATCTCGATGATCGTCAATGCTGCGGCCACCTCTTGACCATCCCCCCCACCTCCGCCTCCCCATCGTCTGGGTTAACAGCATTAAGTACTTCCGGTGGTGCTAATAACTTCATAAATTAATCATTTTTTCATCGGTCATTTTCACAACATAATAATTTGCATTAAACAAAGCGTTTAAGCGACAAGATGACGTTTGGCTCGTTTCACGCACTTTTGCGTTACACGGCCTGTTTCCAATCCGATATGACAGAAGCAAATACACTCCTTTTTCAAGTACGTCGCATCGATTTAAATCAGTGAACAAAAAAAAAACACTCCATGGAAACATGAACACGTGGATAGCAAAAGGACAAATGCCAAATGAGGTGTAATTTTTCTTCTCTAGTACATTTGTTGGTAATGAATACTATTGTGGTTCGTTGCATCGATTTTTTTTTCGGTTTTTCGTTCTCATTTTTCAACCACAATTCGTGTCGTTACCATTTAAATTGCGATTTAAAATTGAGCCAATGTCCCCCTGCTTCCTGTTGTGTGCTGAAATTCCACCTTTTATGTGGCTACTTTGTATACCTTTGGTTTTGGTTTGGTCCGTTTTTTGTTCTCTTCTTTTTTTTTGTCCCGGTTCGAAGCTCATAATAATATCGATTCATTTTCAATACAATTATTACATTTTTCCGGGTATTTTTTTTTCTGTCGTAAATGTATCCGAAGTGCAGCATTCACAAAATATTGTATTTGCGGATTTCATGGTACAGGTTTTTTTTTTCATGAAAAACAAACCAACTGAATAATTAACCAGCACAAGAGACGTTCATTCCAATCTTCAATAATTTTGATTGAATAATTTAAAATATAAAAAGAAACCGCGGTACAATAATGTCAATTAAAATAGTCCATTTGTGATATTTTTTTTGTTAGTGCATGTGTCTCAATTGATTGGCATTATCACTTTTGCACATTAATTGGTGATTTAATTTTAATTCGATTAGTTTTTGTTTTCGGATGAAAAGTACTGAATTTATGCATTTTGCTGGCGAATTCAATGATAAATATTAAAATATTGTTGTGAGTTGACAGTTTTCACTCTCGCATTCTCTCGATTATTTGAGGTTGTGTATTCATCAAACCAAAAAGAAAATCTCTCGCGAGATAAATATTTAATCGATTTTCGTGTGCATTGGTGTAAAACACAATTCAATTGGTGGAAATGCGCCCAAATGAAGCGCGTTGTGAATTTAAACATTTGATTATCGCTGGGAGCAATACGACCAATTTTCCATATTCACAATTGAAAAATCAAGCCGATCGAGATGGGAGTTTATTTTTGAAAACAAAAAAAAAACGCGATTTTAATACGCGACTGTGGTTAATCGCACTCACAGAAGAGCTGGTAGTTTCTGGTTTTTATGATTTTTCAAACCAACCAACCAACCAAAAAAAATTCAATCGAACTACTTTCAATTGATAGCATGTCGTGTCCTCGCAAACATATCAAGCAATTGGATTTATTCATGAGAATCAAATGAATTTTTAATTGCTACCAATTTGATGAATGGCTTGATGAGTCTAGCAAACGAGATAAGTGGCGACTGCATGTTAAACTGGAATGCAAAAGAGCGAGAGACGACCAGACTTGTGATATAAAAAAGTACAACACATATTCTGAAAATGACTCAAACCGATGACTCTGCTCAGTTTGAAATTTTATTTATATTCATATGAATTTTTTTTTCGAGATATTTTATGTCCTTTTTTTCAAACTCAAAATGCGAATGTTGAAAAATGAATTTAAACACATAATCGAACCGAACAAAAAACAACTACCTTATCATCGATAGTTGATGCATAATTTATGTTTTTCTGATGTGTCTGATGCCGGGCGCATTGCGTGCTCTTTATTATCTTTGGGACAGTTTTTTTTTTTATTTTTGTTGTTATTCCATGAAAATTCGGAAGAGAGACAAACGAGACAGCAACAAAAATTGTGTGTCCGAGTAAATGAGTAATTTGAAACCAATTGCGAGTAATTTAAATTAAAGAAAATTAACGGGACTGAAAATTCATAATTCGTAACAATACTTAATTCAAGACGGCCGATCGTTTTATTGATTTTTTTCGAAAAAAAAACAACTAGAATAAATCGAGTAGAATAAAGACGAATTGGAAGCAAATTAGGCGTAAGCGTTTTTATGACCAATCGAACGATTGAATGATTGAGTGATTGAGTGAGCGGCGAATGTATTCCGAAAATATCGGTTAATTTCGTTAAAAATTCTCAAGCCAAGCGTTTCATACATTTCCGGTGGTTAGTTGGGTTTCTTCATTTCGTGCTTCACTGTCTCTCTCTCTCTCTCTCCGTCTCCCGTTCACCCCCTCAGTACTATTTCATTGTTCATATCGAGCCATTCAAAAGTTGTTTGCATTCAATGGTTATTACAAACTCTCACTTGTAACTTTTTTTTTGTCGATGTGTTTGTTGGAATGAATGCACGGTAAACGTGTGGTTTTAAAACCATTCTACTCAAATATACGATCGAATGTTGTTCTGAACCATTCACATAACACCTGATCACACACACTCATACTTCGACGGTGCGTCTACGCAACCAACAAAAAATAAACAGTAATATTACGATGATTCACCTTTCAATATATGTGTTGCTACACATCGTTCCATTTTTATAATTCTTCTTTCAACTTCTTTATACGTCATTCATTCGTTTGATTTTGTTCGTCTTCAGTTGTTCGATGCGTCCTTCCTTCCTCCACACATACGTTACTCTACTCTCTCTCTCTCTGCTCTTGCATATTTTGTGTGTGTTTTTTTGTAAATTCTTGTAACACATTCGCTCACTTATCGGGGAACGGAATAGTGCATAAAATGAATGTGTACAGAAATTTGATTAAAACCCGTACATACACATCGGGCGAACAGCAGCAACAGCAGTTTCGGTGAAACAGCAAATGGATTCAAACTAGTCGACCGATAAAGTCGGAGAATACAATGTGTATGTGTGTGTGTGTGTGTGTGTGTGTAATACACGCACACGTATCGATGCATTTACACGTGAATGAAAACGAACATATGGTGTGCTGTTGTCGTCGTCGTCGTCGTCGTCGTCGTCGTCGTCATCATCATTGTCGTTATCGTTGATTTCTAAAATATACACACATTTCGTGCGCAAAATACACAAAGCACAATGCTCTCAGCTTTCTGCATAATAAAATGTCACATACAAAAAAACATATATAAAGCACAGGGCTGCATTGCTTTAACAAATATTCCCATATCATGAAAACTGAGAGCAGTGTTCGCTTTTAGCTCTTTGGTCCGATCCGCATACGTATTAATACTATTTTCTAGATGAGTGAGTGAATAAGTGAATGAGAGAGTGAGTATGTGCTGTGCTTACAATTTTTTTTCCCTCCAACTTTCAAACAGATTAACCAAGTGCGACACATTTTGCATATATTTGCTTTAATTTGTAACGGGTAAAAATATACACACGATAAATAACATTTTCACATGATACATAATTCCTTTGCATTAAATATTCATGGATGAAAATTTCGTATAAAGAAAGAGTTTTTTTTGTGTGTGAATTTCGAGGCAACAGCAGCTAAAGAAAACACACACACACAAATACACACAATATGATGTGTGTTGGCTTTATTAATTTGATCTTAGTCAGAACCAAATATTGATGAATTGGTTAAAAAAAAAAAAAAAAAAAAAAAAAATTGAGCTGCATGCAAGACATTGGCCACTCAAGTAGAATATGCATTTCGGATGACGGCGATGCCACTGCACAACATGACTGCCATTGATAGTATTGCCTTCGGCATACATTGCATGAAAACAAACTTAATTAGCAACAACAAAAGCCGCCAATGAAATTATTCACTTTTTACGATGACAATTCAACAGCAGAGAAATTGGGCTTGTTTATTTTTTGCCAACTTTTTCTTGTGTTATTGCATTTTTTCGGACTTTATGCTCTATATGCAAAACAAAACCAAACCATTGTCTTTATGTATGTCTTTGGGATGTTGGCCGTGTTCCGTCACTTCGTTAGCATTCACATAAATTAAAATGCAAATGTGCGCAACGAGAGAAAAACACAAATCGAGCAGAACGATTGGGTTTTCGAGTGTTGTTGCCTGTTCGGTTGTTAGAATTTCCAACTTGGAACGCTCAATTTATGCACATTTTGTTGTTCGTTTTGTTGATTTCGTTTCGGCTGAGGTGTGCTTAGATTTTACTGGATACCTTCATTCAGGCTATTTTTATGCATTCACCTTTAGTATACAAGGACCAACGAAAAGCTTGGGACATTTTCATCGTGCATACATTCATTACATTGTATTTTGTACTGTCTCCAGATTAAGAGCCTATTGGCTGTTACCGAAACCCGATCCATTTCTCGTATCATGTGAATCGAAAGTGATCGATATCCATTCGGTTATTTAATACACAATAAGTCACCATTCGAACAGAGAAAAAAAAATGTGTACAATGTACATCGTCTTTACTGCAATTGTGGTGGCTATTGACAAATGACGTTGACCTCTGTATTGAATGGACATCGAATTTTCGTTTACAAATTGACTGTGCGGATAAACTATTCACTATCCTCGAATGTCTAATCACATTAAGTCTTTAGTGTTTGTTTTTTTTTTCAACGAATTAAGTTGCAGGTTGTTGAATGTGCCGTTGAATTAATGAAAATAGTAAGAGTAAACAGGGGAGAAAAATTATTGTAGGGATTCGAGTCAATGCAACATATGTCCGAATGGTTGCTATTGCAGTGTGTGGTTCATTTAATTTGATTCCCCTTTTTTCATTTTTTGGTGTGTATTTTTTTTTGTTTTTTTTTTTTTTTTTTTGTTCATTTCTTTCTCGAAACACCACATATTTTTCACATTTTTCGTGTGAATTTGTAACATATGCGAGTGTTGGTGCATTGTATGTGACTGGAACATGTCGATTTGTAAAATGTTGTATTTGCGGGAACAGTGTCACCTGTTTCTCTATTTCTCTGTTTCTCTCTCGTATCCCTTCGCTCTGTCACCCTTGATCTCCTATTCTCTTTCTCTCGCACTCATTTTCCCAAAATTCACAACTCGGTCATTTTGGTATTTTTATATTAAAAAACAGTCCAGTGACATGATATTTACATTGACTCAATTTAGTGAATTAGAATTTTCAGAACTGTTGAGCTGGCCTCAAGCGTGGGTATGTGCTGGCTGGCTTTTGTTGTGTTGTTGTGTTGTTGTGTTGATGCGTTGCTAAATGTATCGGCCGTATTATTGAGTTTTCTACCTCATCATAGGCAACGGAGGGGGGCCATGTGTTTGTGTTGGTCTATAAATTGTGGCTAGTCCAGTTAACCAGGCAAAATGTTGGCATGAAACAACTATTAAATAATTGCACAACATTTTATGGATGGCTTTTGCATATACAAATACAAATGTTCAGTTCCCAAAAGGTAGATGTGAACGATAGAAAGACCAATTCAAAAATGGACAACACACCGGCGATATATATAGATGAGGCAAAGCAAAATACATCGAGAAATTCACCAATAATGAACATAGTTTTTACTTAACTAAGCCTTTATTCTACCGGTGTAATGTATAATGCTGTTAAAGACCTGAACGAACTCAAAGCTGAGGCAAAACAACCATCTTTGAATAAGAAGAGGGCCGGTTTTTGGAACCGTAAATTATTGCACAAATAATGTCGTAGTTGCATTTTAGATTGACTGTGCTATGTATGTGCGGTTAGGTGTAAGTGTGTGTGTGTGTTTCTATGTGCGTACATCAAAAAGGAGATTATTTCACACAAAGTGAGAGAGCCCGAGAGAATGGAGCCAAACAACTTTCAGTTTTTGTGGCATTTTCGCAGCTAATGGAAAAGTTTACAATTGAAATTTCACTTAATGCAAAATTTGGAACAACATTTCAAAATGTTGGTTGGCAAAATTAATTGCTTTTGTTTTCATGTCTCGATTTTCGATGCATACACACATTTCAAGTTTGTCTATCACACAAATCAACAGCCATTAACAACAGTTTTCAAATATACGATGAATTTCAGATGTGAGTCGCGACTAGTTAATTATTTTGGCTTGAGCCCATGGAACCAAGTGACGATAGTAAGTCACATCTCAGATCAATGTGCTGCAGTCTGATTGTCCGAATTTTAGTCAAAACACAAAATAAGAAAATGAATTCATTTTTGTTTGAAAGTCTATCTCGTATTACAATTATAATAATATTAATACAATAAATATTTGAATGCAGTGGCCAGGAGCTGGTTGATTTTCACGTTTTGAGTCTAAAAGTGTTTGGAAAATGAATACAGTCGACTGACGTGGCAGATGTCGCTACGTGTAACAAATTGTTACTAACAATGCCACTATCGTCTGTTGCCTGAAAATGCATGTTTAAGTGCAAAGCAGCTGTTACACATCTGAGTCACTGTGCTAATCAGCTTGCGAAAAGTTTCGCAACGATAACCAAGCCATTCGAGATGCCAATTCGAATAATATCTTGATGGCAGTTTCTTTGTGCACACTGAAATCATTGCTGATCTCGGATGTTGTTGATGTTGTTAAAAAGTCGAACGAGTGAAGTGAACACAGTATTGGAGTAAAATGTGTACGCGTAATGTACTGTGACTTGATAGCAAATGACAGTAACCAAACAAAAGTGTTCGCGATGAGAGAGAGAGGGAGAGGTGGGAAGAGAGCTAGCACTAGTTCAATGAAAATGGTAAATTGAAAAACCTTCAGTGGAAATAATGTTTGTACGAAGCATTTAAGTGACTTATCAACTAATTTTCAAAATATAAACTTTTACCTCATGACGATTCGCTTTTTTCAGACTCTCTATTCACCGGGAGAATTGAGAAGAAGTAGAAGTGTACTCTTTCACAAAAACTATCTTCACAAATGTATATTCGAAATTTCAGTGCATCAATATGCACAGATGCACACTATCAGAGTTTTACTTTGGTACATTTTAAACGTTCAAACAAATTAATGTCCGTATGATGATGGAATACACAATTATTTTTTGAAATATGCAAACACAAAATCTTGAATATTGTCAAATGGAAATGTTGTCGGTGTCAGTTTTCTGTGTGTGCAGCACCTAAAATGTGTGACATTGTGATATTGGATAGCAAGTTCATAATAGAAACATCGCATTGAATTTGGCACAAATGTTCGCACATACATTTTACCCACGTGTGAGTTTTTAAAACCATCTAGGAAGACAAACAAAAAGAAGATCCAATTCGAAAGATAAATGAAGGTAAAAATGAATTTTGAACCGTCAGTTTGTAAAGAACTCGCACGCGCACGCTCTCGCCCATCCGTTCACACTCATCATTCGTGATAAAGCCAAAGTTTGAAAAGAAGCAACAGCCACAAACAAAACGAGATGCTCGCAATGCGAACGGAAACTATAACTATAACAAACGGTAATATTAATAGCAATAGACGAATTGCTATACACGAGTAAAATTCATATTTTTAAGTCAATCGCAACAAAATATAAAGAAATAAATAACAAATGAAGTTGAAAGAAAAAAAATACCATAAAAACCAAACGAACTGACAACATATTTACACACCTACACTCACACATACACACAATGGTAACCGTGAAGCTGGTGAAACGGTAAAAGAAAACGCGCTATGTACTTTTATGGTACAACTACAACAAAACGGTGCTCTATAGTTCTTTTTTTTCTCTATAGTTCTGTGTGTTTGTATTGCGGGGGAGCTGTAAAAAGAAAAATTGCAGTGAAAAATTGGCGACACAACGAATGTGTAGCTGCACAACAACAATTTTAGCAACATGATTTAAAAAAAAAAATCGACCGTTTCAGTAGCGGCAAGGGAACGTGTGTACAGCTTCCGATTAAATATGCGACTAGAAGAACGGAGAAAATAATTAGCAATGCTGTCTACTGATAAATCGTTTTGATTCAGACGGCAGAAGGTAGATTTTTTTTACTACAAAAACACAATGACGTTTTTTTTTTTGCTTTGTAAACACCCTGTGCAGTACTAACAAAAAAAGCATTGAAAACTGTGATTGTAAATACATGAAGACTGCCAAGATATCTATACACACATTTCCACACGGGAAAATGTTTTTCTATGACTCATAGTAATGCAAAATGTAACACTCATATCCGAACATTCCGAATATTCACATGATAAAACAACTGCATTTTCTCGTGATTTTTCATTGTACACATTTAAAATATACGCAGTGTGAGTAGATTGTGTACTCTTGGTATTGCCATTGAGCGAACCAAAATGATGCTGAAAATAGCGATCGAACATCACACAAAAAAAGGCTACACAGAAAAGAATCAATACCCTTGATATCCGTAAATGAATCGTAAACGGCCTGCTGTAAATATAAAGCTCGAGGATCAAACGCAAATAACAGCTCTCGGTGAGCTCTTTGAGCCTGTTTGGTGGCACACGCTCATCTAATGTTTCCTGGATCTGTGGCAAAGTCCAAGCTTCAAACAATATTCCAATGCGTTCGACGCACTCTTCACTTGTTCGTTGTACACTGTACAATGTATGCAATTCAGACAAGCGAAGGGTATGACCGGGAATGAAAAGAGAACAATTTATCACTGCAAACACCACGCATAGGAATAAAATGTCCTATCAGTGATAAGAATAATCACAAACAAAAGCACATAAACTGAAAATCAACGAACTTTACTTTACCGCGAAATGGAATGAACAACTGGAATCAAGAACAACATTTCAAAAAAAAACAACAACAACAACACATACACGAGTATGCAATTTGGAGCAAATAAAAAAGTGGCCGCGTGGAGGAAATAACAAAGATAGAATTCAACAAGATAATCTTGGCGGTTGCCACAACATCTGACTCAAGAAAATGAACGACAAAAAAAAATGAAGACGATGAGAAACATTTCGAATGAAATGAAAACACGAATATGAACTAATAAAGAGTGGGATGATTAAGCAACAACAAATCAAAAACGGCTGTATAAAAACGAATAAAAAAAATGTTTAAAAAAAAAACGTGGAAACACAGTAAAAATTTGTTGTGGGAAATTTTGCACTATAGTTTCATTTCGTTATGTGTCGTTGGTATTTCTTTTTATTTTCTTTTGTGTATGAAAAGAGCTTCTGCTGAGTCTGCTACACATATATATATATATTTATGCTACACAATGGCTTCTAAGTTGGATTCAACAGTACAAGACATTCAAATAGTGTACAGTGTATAGTTGTACAATGTATATCATCAGAAATCCACAGTTCGACGTATTGCTCGTTGTTTCACTTCGCTATCGAACCTCTTTCAAACCGGAGCCATTTGAAAAGCACATCGCACATCGAACAAAATGTTTGATATATGAAATTCGCCGATGCCATGAGCAGTTTGTCATTCTAGTGAAAATTATATTCTACTGTCTGTTGTATATTTATTTTTTGTTCGTTCTTCCGCTCCCGCTGCCTGTCTATGGCATGCGACCAATTTATCTTGTTACATCTCTCAAAAACCAAGCAACACAAGATACTTCAATTTATTTTTGATCCACTTGTTTCAAACTATTGAGAGAGATATACTTCTTCATCAAAATTGTTGGTATGCGATGGCCCAAATACTGTAATTTGAAGTTGAAACAGCTTTGCACACAAATCAAACACAAACGGGAAAATGTTTTATTCACATTAATGCGTGGAAAGGCGCTTGGTGGTGATGAGGTGAATTTGGTTAACCAAGACTGAACACGATGGAAATGTGATGCACGGTGGTATTTCGCTTTAGTTTGAATGTAAAATTCATCGACTTTGAATACAATCAAACATTTGCCCAAAATTGAACGAAACAGATACACAGAGCTAGAGAAAAAGAAAAACGGAAAAGGTAAAATGGAAACTTGGCTCTTCCTTCGGTTTTTGAATTTCGAATCGACTAAACCCATATACTCCATAATTCCAAAATTCGACTTGTCAACGAAAATTTTCAGTTTTCATAGTTTTGTGTGAAATTCCGAAAAATATATAAAGTCAAATATGCGAATGGAAATGCAACACAAAAATGAATTTACCAAGAACTATTTTTGAGATTTTCTTATTTGGAAAATTTGAGATATAGCATTCACAGGAATTCACTGTAGTAATAATTTAAATGAATCGGAAACCTTATAGAAACTGATAAATTCTGTCAAGTGGTTGACAACACCGTATGACAGCTAAATGCGTCAGTTTCTATAGGAATTTCTAATTATTTAAACTATTACTACAATCGCTACAACAGCTCTCGCTAAATTCAGTTGTGAAAATGATCTGCAAAATTTCATATACGCATTAGTAATGCGGCATTAAAATCTTGAAAAATATGAAGTGACTTACTTCAATTAAATCAATAAAGAACAAGCTAATAGTATTTAACTTGAGCCGAGTAGTCAACACATAAAATATCTTTCTGAATTGTTGATGAGAGTTGATAGTCGGTTCGCAGCCATGCAGAAGTGCACTAATTTCAAATGTATATGCTAACATATGCAATACATTTGTGAGGTTCCGTGACCAGTATCCATATGCAACAAACAAATAGAATTGTCATGGTCAATGTGTTGATTATAATTCGTCCAGATATACTATCGAACTTTATGAAAGATCGCATTTTAATTAATGTTTACGCAAAGCTTGAGCTCGAATTTCATGGAGAAAGGCGTGAATAATGTTTCAAACACCCAATACGGTAATTGCAAGCACATTGAAATTTGTATTGGTTTTAAGCTCTTCAAAGTAAATTCATATCGTGCTTTCTATTCTCATACATTAATTAATTATTTTCAAATTTCACACAGAGAATAAATAATAAGGTGGAACATTTCGTTTACCACTTTTGTTTATTAATTTTACCAATAATCCAATACTAAATCGATGTAGCTTCGATACGATTAATGAACAATAGTGGTAAATTTAGTATATTGAAATCATATGGACATTAGAATTACCACAGAAGCATAAATATTAACCAATTTTTTGTTTCTGTGTGCACAGAATGTATTTGTTGCTGTTTGTAAACGAGTGATTTCAGTTTGTGACGCAGACGTTTCACGTTTTAAATATCAGGTCATAATAAGTTTAATCTATAAAGAACCAAACTATCTGTATAAATGGAAACATATTGATTTCAAAATCGAACCCATCGCAAAATCTATATTTATTCATAGGTATTTTATATTTGGATTCCAATTCTAATTGCATATAACGAAAGTATTGAGTAACATTTATTTTGAAATCACGAAATTTCCAACTCGATTGAATTGATTCAATTCAGTTTGCTCGACTGATTTTTAAATGATTTGGCAATTCCATTCGCGGAAAAATAAACGGTTTCGGTTTTTAATGCTGCTCTTTTCTATATCCTATTGGCAATGTAATTTGCAACTATACTTGCCCATCGTTATACACCACGGAAATACGTTCAATCAAGGGATATTTTCTCTTTTGCACTTTATTTACAAACAAAATTATGGTTACTAATCCATGTATGTGTAAATGGGTATTTGTTTTTTGTTTTCGTATTTTCCAATGAAAATAGGTAGACCTTTCAAGTGCAATGTCATTCCGGCTAAATAAGTAGCTTGTCACTAAAAAAATAAATGGAAAAGCACGTGAAGCACAAATCCACACACAGAGAGAGAGAGAGACACAAAACATTGCAGGTATGTCGTGTCATTGAAGACATGCATCAGCACCTTTTTTATTTATTACATCGTAAACCTAGAAACTTTTGCCAGAATGATGGCATCAAATTAAATCAAAGCGGCAAACTGAAGAGTGCTCGTTAGCGAGAGCGGGGGAGAGAGAGCTAGAGAGAGAGAGAGAAAGAGCAAACAGTGATAGAAGAATGTTAAAGAAGATCCAGAGCACTCGAAAAAAATAGAATCAACGGAATAAAAGCAAATCTATTGGAATGCTTTTGTTTTGTGGTGGATGCGATGGCGCCGCGTGAAAAATATGCGCTCTTTGTTTTACATAAATAATCAACAGTGTACGAACTTGTTAGAGCTGCTTATTTTTGCATTTGGGAGAATGTGTTTATGTGTACGGTAAGCGGCCGATGTTACTGCTTACGGTTGCATAGAGAGAGAGAGAGAGAGAGAGAGAGAGAGAGAGATAGAAAGAAAGAAAAAAAGTATCCAATTTCAACGCTTTTACAGCGGATGTGAATGAATCAAGATGAAAAGAATAAACCCACAAATAAAAAAAACATTGTTGGAATATTCCGCATTCAGGCAATTGTGTGTGTGCAAGCGTTTTTGTTGTTTTTGTTGTATTGTCTCTATGGGGATGCATCCATCGGGCCAAATGACACGTTCACACCAAGCTATACATTAGCTTAATGGGAACAAACAACAACAGAGATGACGATGACGATGATGATGAGCAGCAAACAAACTAACAAAAATACGATGCATCATTTTTGCATTTTAATTCCTCCATCAAATACCAAGATGAGAGAATTGAAGATGTGAAATCCGCCGACAGATGCACACATTTATATCAAAGTATTCAATCATAATTAAATGAATTATGTCGATAGCAAATGTGTGTCAAATAAAATAATTGCGATAAAACTTTGGCGTGTGTGAGTGTTGGAATGTGTAAAAAGTGTCTGAACACGCAAAACGGTACTATGGAACCATGAAAATTACTCCATTTATAAGCGTTTTTTTTTTTTTTTTAATCTGTCATCCGTTTTGGAAATGTTGAACGAACAAACATTTGTGTTGGTGGTATCAGAAGCAATGTGAACGATTGCGACTAAAGCTGTTTAACAGCCAGTCCAAGTACTCGAACACCCCTCGAACATTGTTTCTATTTAGATTGCAAACAGATTAAGCGACAACTATTATTTGCAATTTTACAATAAACTTCCCTTTTCACTTTTTTATGTTTACTATTGTCAATGATGCGTTGGCAATTCGTTCAACAATACCGTGGAATTAATTGAAAATGGCGTTGATTGGCAGGAATATTGCATCGTATTGTTTTTTTTTGTTATTTCACCGTAGCCATCTATTTAAATAGGTAAAAATGGTGAAATGTGTGTGACGAGACAACGTCAACCAATCTCAAAATAAAAAAGAAAAAAAAAACATTGATGAAATGCAAAGCGGCACAACCACAACAACACCGCAGAAGCAGAAGAGACAACAAGAGCATATAATGAAAGTGTTACAAGTGTAGTTGACGCTAATGCTCGTTCGCGTCGACAACAATAGAAAATATGAGAATATTCATGGTCATTAGTGAAAACCAATAACCAGTCAGATGGAAATGTTGTGCGCGCTCGTGCAAAAGTGTAATTTTCTTTTTCGCACAAAAGAAGCAGCAACATAAATGTTGCTGTCGACTCGCGGCCGAATTTTGACGACACACACGCACACAGAGTGAGAGAGAGAGAAAGAGATAGAAAGTGCCAAAATCGGTTCAAAAGCACTGATTTACGGAATTTTAAGGGAATTGTTTGTGTTTGAGTTTGTGTTTCAATTTCGATCAGTAGCGCACCGAAATTATTCAAAAGACGACAAAGTTGTCGATTGTCGTCACTCATTCGGCGCGAAATGCCGAAATGGAAAAAAACTAGACTTAGGCTCTGCATGCTGTCGAATTCAATTAAATTAAACTAATTACCTATTTCGCAATGAACTCCGTGAAGTAATCCAATTAGCGTTAAAATTACAGCTACAAATCTATGCTGACTAATCGATTTTGGGTGATAGTGGTGCTGGTGCTGCATTTTTACCGTTATGCTCATCATTTTTTTTCTGTTTTTAGTTCGTATTCGTCTTTTATTTTTATTCCTTTTGTTCGTTTTTTTTCTTTTCTTTCGTCTTTGCCTTATTGCAGCCCGTGTGTCAGTCTTGAGTAGAGCGCTTCGATGCCCAGATTGGTTTTTTTGTCTCTGCGGCGAATTTTCCGCGTTGTAAGATTAAGTTCAACTTCACTTTTGTTTAGTTCACACTCGTTTGCAATTTTTTTTTCCTTCTTCTTCTTTTTTTCTTTTTATTAGTGGCGCTTTCTGTTTGCTTGTGTTTTATTCCTTAATTTTCTCTTTCTTTGTGCGCTTTACTTGATGTCACTACTTCATTGATTTCCACTTCAATGCAAATGGATTTTCCCCGGCTTTTGATTCGCCTTCGCTTTTGTTATCATTCAAGTCGGTTTGCGGTTTCCGTGCAAATAAGTAATATGCGCGCACATTACCGTTGGCCGTTTTTGATATTCGGTTTGCGTCAATCAAATGGATGGCAGCTCAGCTTGAAATATGCCAAATTGATGGGTTTGTGGGTGCATTTGAAGATGGGATTCCATCCACTTAAACCGTGTGGCCGACGCAATTCAAGAGAAATTTTCTTGTGTTTTTTTTGGTTTGTTTCAAAACAACCGATTTACCACATTCACATTGAACGCTGCTTAACGATGCTCATCGCCCCAACAAATTGCACATGCAAAACATAAATCGAACATCTGAGAGTGCATTCACTCAGTTCAACTTTGCACTGGAGCAGCGTTTATCGTTGTTCTACACTCAATCAATGGCATTTTCTTTTTTCCATTTTCTTGTTTTATTTATCTCTTTCTTTTTTAAACTCGTGACACGACACGTTCCTAGTTCGTTATCGGAAAACCTCACGAATACACACTGATTCACACCGATTCACACACACGATCTCGCGAAGCAAAGGGATAAAAAACACTCGCACACACACTTTTGCTATTTATCTTCACTATCTTGCTCAATGCTTTCAACTTTAAATGCAACAATTTTTAATTCCGTTTCTTTTTCATTTGAGAAAAGTTGTGTCAATTTCCTTCATTCACCGATTTTATGTTTATTTATCTGCGTTTGTGTGTATGTGTGTGTGTGTGTGTTGATTTTTCTTTGTTTTTTCTTTCCTCCTCTGGTTTCGTTTGTTTGTTCGTTTGAATTTCGAAAAACCATCGCGTACGATTTTACGCGCCACGACAAACCGCTTGCAAACACATTACCCGACTTCGTCTATCTAAATGGATTTTACTTTGCAAATATCTTTTGACATATCACATTGAAATACAAATTGTGTGCCACGATGCACTGCTGCCTTCCACTGTTACACGTCGCGCTCTTTTTTTTCTCTCTATTATTTCTCATGCGTAAGTTGCACACCGATGCAGCAGTCACTTTGGAATTGTTGTTATTGTTGCTGATTCAAATGGTTAATACGTGAAGTGATACCGAGTTCTGCAATGAGCTGAAATGGAATGGAATGGGAAAATACATTTAGTTTAATAAAGAAAGAGAAAAATCAACAGAAACACATAGTTTTGTGTGTTGTAAATGAGCGACAGCGCACTATTTTAATAACGTTTAATTTTAAATATATAATTCACACCGAATGCGTGCCGAATACATTAAAATACTACACCAAACTGTATGCAGTGGTTGGATCTGTTTGGTTTGATTTGATTGAAGCGAATCGAAATTTGAATGGACTGATGCCATTTTGGACAAGACAATTTCAAAACACAATGAGTAAATTATTTTTGTGTTGATGAAATTTAGATAATGCACGCGCGCCTTTTCCGAGTCACCAAATATAATGTGCCAAATATAATAAAAATGGACAATTTTTTATTCTGAAGTCAAGTAACAAAAAATGACAAACGATGGCCTTTCCCACACTTTAATCAGATTCCGTAATTGCTGTCGTCGTTGTCGTTGTCGTCATCATTTCGTTTCGGGTGTATTGTTTAGCTTTACCAACACAAATACCAAAAACAAAAAAAAATGAGCCCTTGAATTGAGATCAAAACACTCAACGCCGCGCCATTGCAATTGAAACGCAATCATTCAGCGCAAATCAACAAACGCACCAAATTCTCTATGACAATAACAACAAACGAAAACAACGAAAATAAATATTTAAAAGAGGCCATTAAAAACACAAAACTACACCATAAAAATGTAAAATTCGTCCGAAAGGAAATGAATGATTGCTCATAATTTGTGTGTGTGTGTGTGTGTTTTTCTTTTTCTTTCACTCGAGAAAATGTTTCACTTGGTTCTTTTAGCTAATGCCCTCTCAATACGTTCAGCTTCTATTACCGTTTACTTTTCCTCTATTTTTAACGTCAGTTTGGTTTTAGTCTATTCTCCACTGGTTTTTTGTGACCGCGTCCCGCAAAAATTCTAATTTTAACATTTTCACAATAAACTTCAAACTCAATTTTTTTTTGTGTGAGCAAGCGATTTTTTGTACTTTGTATTTTGTTTGAAATTCGGTTTTGTTTCAACATTTTCGACTGAGAAAAGTATTGCTTTCACTATAACAACAACAAAATACAGTATGCGCGTGATAGCTGACTTCAGCTTGATGTCAGGGAATAGACTTTTTTTTTTAAAACAGACAATCAAATCTTGTTATCACGATATCATTTAATAAACTATTCATGAATGATGATAATTCAATTTATTCATCGCTCAAATGAAGCCAGGCTGCGAGAAGATGATCTAAATTGTGTAATTTTACTACAGCAAATCTGAGCTACCCAAAAAGTTGTATAGATTATTGTATAGAATTTTGTTGACCAACTTTTCCTGGCGAAATTACTGAAATTATGCTTTCAAATTCATTCAGAAGAATGTCATTTTCAGTTGCTATGATTCACAGTGCTCGTTAACATTTGTTCGTTTGTTGTTATCCGTCGAATTAAGATTTTTGCAGTTAATTTTGTTTTTGTTTTTGAATTTTTTTTAAAAATAAAATTGTTGAAATACCAAAAATGGCATTAATTCTAGTGTTTAACCAATCAGCAAATGTTTATTCAATCCACTTTCCGTCTCAGTAAAAACTTTCCGTCTAATTTTGGACTCGTAATATCATTCACAAAACCATCTTCATGTGAATTCCACTGCACTATCGAAAAAGTTCGTTTTCTGACTATGGCAACCATTTATTTGTGTTTATTTTATTATGCCCCGATGATAAAAATTGTGTTATTTTTTTTGTTGCTCTGTTTTCTCAATCCATTGGGGCCGAAATGGTATTTATGCAACTTTTCACAGAACAAGCACCATACCAACTAACAATATGTCTCACTTTGGGGGCATCCTTTGCCTCGTCCACTAATCCGGTGATAGGGATAGTAGCAGAAGCCACAATAAAAAAAAATGAGCCGCACATTCAACTAGTGCTATTCTTTTTTTGTTCAAACATTATTTTTTCTGGTGAATTTGATACACCAGCAAAAATTCAAAATCCCCCACAGTGATTGATGGTATTGGAAAAATCGTAGGCATCTACAAAACGGGCAAATACAATATCGACCATGGAGATTATAAATACGGGAAAACATTCATATATACACACACGGAGAGCGGATTCAGGCAAACCTTCAATAGTAACAGGATTTGTGTTGAACAACAACAAAACAAGAGAATTGAAATACATTTGAACTATTTGAAAAACAATTTGGCCACGAAAACAGCAGCACTTATGGAACCAAAAACGATGACAACGTCAACTATGATTGAATTTGAGCTAGCCGTTTAAATGCCATTTTGCGGCAAAGTCACAGAACACTTCAACCAATGCAAGATCACTGAGCAAAGCCTTCACCAAAAACATTTTCTCGTGCGGTGCGGTGCGTTGTTTTTATTTGCGCTCACTATGCTTTTCCTTTTGCTTTAATTTTAAAAATGGTTTCAATTTTGAGTGCAAAATGCTGGCATGCAAACTACATACAGTGACAACGGACAATCGGGAAAAACGGCTGACACAGCCGCAAGCACACCGAGCATCACAAACATCGACCGACCGACCGACCGACCGACCAACCAACCGACCAAAAGCAAAGGAGAGTGAGATATAGGAAATTTTACGCTAAATATTTATAGAATTGTTGGGATTATTTTGGTCGATTACAGCCGGACTAAAGAGTAAAACAAGATATACACACAAGCGTACTGCGTAATGTCCGAACACATTGACACGACACACGATGGACACACGAAAAAAAAACCACCGAACTATGAGCGAGCACAAGAAAAACCAGCGATACAACAAAATATACAAGAAAAAAAAAACAAATCTGTGAATAAAACCAAACGAGCATCAAGCATATTGCAATCACTCGAAACAGCAGAAAAAAAGCTTACACAACATGAAGCAACGCACAAGGGCTTCAAATTAAAGTTTCAAATGGAATAAAAAATATATATATGTTTATATATAAATATATGGAATAAAAACAAAAACACACGTACACAATTTTAAAATCGGTATTCTTTTTCGGGTTTAGACAAACAAACTAAAACACCGTTAAAAATAGGACAAATTCACGATAACCAATTACAGTTCGGGACCGATAAATGCGTGCGATCGGACAATTTTCGCGATATAACGGCACGATCGATGTTTTCCACGGGCCGAATTAGAATTGCTTGTCGCGCGACAAACTAAACTAAAATTTAAAAAAACAACAAATAATCTCAATGAAAATGAATATCGAAGCGATGTATATATATATTTTGTTTAAATGCGAAGCGCGTGCTAATTCGTGTGCGTCTCCGTCGAATCGTTATTATGATTTGAATGGGACGATTGTGAGTGCAGTTCGGCACAGGCTCTAAGCCAACATTTTCATATGTATAACACCGTGCTATGTGTGTGTGTGTGTGTCTCTGTGTCTGTCTTCTTGTTCGGTACGGTGTTGATTTCGAATACGACGTTTTCGCCGTTTGTTGTTGTTTCCCCCGTCACCGACAGCCAATTGTTAAGAAGGTGTAGCATAAGTGATACTGTTGCCGTTTACCAGCCGCGAATACGGCAAATGCTCTCTGAGCACTTGGCTGTGGTGGTTGTGGTGGTGCTGCTGTCTGAGTGTGTATGCGTTTGAGAAAATGCTCAATGCGAGCGTCGCTGCTTTTAGTTCGTATATTTTCATTTGTCCGTTGTTTATTTCTTTTTATTTAACCATATTATTTTTGCTTGATCGTGCATTTGCTGTTATTGTTTTTCCCTATTTTTCTCTCATCGTATCGCTTTTTTCCATCTCGCTTCTCTTTTTCAGTATGTCGTTTGTTCGGTTGTTTTTTTTTCAACTATACGATATTTTTTTGCTATCGTTGTTGCTGTTCTTTTTTTATTGTATTGGGCTTCAGTTTTAGTCTTTACCTTTGTACTGAATATTCATTTTTTTTTTGTTTTTTGTTTAATTTTGTTATTTTTTCACACGCGTAAACCGTCAGCACACAGCAACATGCATACAAAATACACACTCACACACACACACACACACACACAACACATCAAAACTCCTCGCACGCAGTTAAAATTCAATTGTCTCACACGCAAAAAAAAATACACCGAGAATGAAACCCGCTACACCTAGCTCTACCTAGAGAGCTCTAGAATGAGCGCGCTTAGTCCAAAGGGAGAACGAGAAAAAGAAAAATTATACACATAAAATATTGTCTTCGTTTTTTTGTTGTTGTTGGTTAAATTCTGCCTTCATTTTGTTGGTGGATTAGAACACACGGTCGCGCGCTCACCATGTATGTAATTGTCTGCGTTTGTATCTCTATCCAATGCTTTTGACTGCTTCGCCTCGGTTTTTTTCTCTTTCTTCACCCCATTTTTCGTAGCTTCTACTTTGGATATTCAATTATTGTATGATCTCAACTTTAAACATTAAATTAAATGAATAAAAAAATTTCAGTATTTTTCTCTCTCTCTCTCTCTCTCTCTCTCTCTCACTCAGAGAGACTCTTACTCCCTATCTCACATTAATTTCTATTTTATTATATTCAATTTTTTGTTGTTGTTATAAATTGAGGCTTGATGAGTGTGTACGATTGTAAGTTCAGAGACATCGAAATGGAATGCAAATTTGTGATAAAATCGTACACTTTGGATTGCAATTAATTTTCAAGGTTTGACTATTTAAAAACCATTGAGTTACGATTTTTGAATTTAATCAAAATCTTTTTCCTCATGGCTCATGAAATTGAAACGTTTTTTTTGTTTTGTTTTTGATTTATATACAGTAAACATTCTTTTTGCACACCGAGAATGTAAACAAGACGATTTAAAGACTGCCCCCCAAAATGCGAAAGTCTCTCTTTCTATGTATCGTATTTTTATGACTTTGGCTGAAAAAAAAATCCGTCCGACTTAACTTCATTTATAATGAGGTAATCGAAATAGAATTAGCGCTAACGCGTCATTCACTGCTGGTTGCCTGCATATTTATTTATGTGAATTTTTGTTTGAAATGTTGCCTCAAACGAGCAACAGAATCAAACAGAAACCCACAAATGCACAGGAGCATTCGGTTCAGTGTTTTTTATTTCACATGCTTCCATTGAGTCTTGACCAAACAACAAAACACATGCCACTCTCATCGAATGCCGCGCGCTGAATTGAGCGTATATTAGAGATTAATTATTGTAAAACGAGCGAATGAAAAAGGAACGAAGGAATAAAGAGAAAAGTATAAAAAAAAACACACACACTCACTGAAAATGAAAATAATCGGGCAAAGTGTACGGATGCGTGAACCAGTGTGCACTGTGTGTATGCGTTTGAACACACACGCTAACGATACTCACATACATTGACTATAAGCAAGTGGCGTTTGTGCTAGTTGATTTTGTCCGTTTTTTTGCGCTCTTTCGGATATGACGGCGGGTCATCCAAGCGAACCGATATCACGATGAGGTAAAAAAAAAGGAACGAAAATAATCACATTCGTCACTCATATGGACACACACACACACACACACACAAGCACACGTAAACATAAATACGGCATTTTGGGCTAACGTAAAAGTGAGAAAGGCCATCAATGAATTTGGCATCGAACCACAACGAAAATATGTTCAATTACGAGCAAGCCATGGGAAAAATGCGCCAAAGATAGAGAGAGAGAGAGATGAAATTCAATTTGAACATGTTTGAATTCATTTGTTGTTACAGAAGAGCACACTTGTTCGTGATCTCATTTTCTCATTGATTAGTAAGCTAAGAGCATTTCACTGAAAATCCAAAACGATTTGGCAGGATACAAGATCGAATAAGTACAACTAGCAAACGAATAACAACAACAAAATTATATGCAACCATATAAATTGGAGTAATTGCATCCTTTAAATCGGTCTATTTTTGTTACATGTATTTTTCAAGTCTCCAAAAATTGCTGACGTAAAAAGTGATCAACGGGTTGACCGACCGAAAATGTTGGAGCCCGTTGAGAGTGAAGAAGCGAAAAAGAGAAAGAGGGCGAACGTGTGCAATGTGCATGCCGTTTGTCCAATCGACAAAACCATTCAATTTTTCACTGTCGTTGACGATTAATGTCTCCATCGGCATTTTTTGCAATTTTGTCTCTTGACTTTTTCTCCCCCGATCACGCTTCATCTCGTTCTCTCTTGGTCTTTGGCACATGGCACATGGCACATTGCTTAGGATGTTTGTGTATTTTTCGTGTGTTGTGTCGTGTTTTCATTTCGTTTTTTCTTTGTATTTTCCTTTCGATCTTCTTTTTCAATCGGTGTGCTTAGTTCCCGTATATTCAATGACAATCCGGAACCTATTGAAAACATCTCTCTCTCTCTCTCTCTCTCTCTCTCTATTTGACGGAAATCCGATTTCGTCCGGTCGGTAACTTCATCAATGGGAAAATTTCTGGAATGAAGAACATCCCTTCACATCTCTTTTCACATCATATTCCAAATATTCAATAAACACGCGTTCAGTCATATGCACGGTTTCAATTGAAAAACGACAGCACGGTTTTTGAACGATATTTCTATCATCGGCTCATATTTGCTCACAAATAAATCCGTAATTATCGGTCGTGTTCGTTGAGCTTTGCCAATTTGATGAAAACATCGTGTTTATTTGGATGCATGAAGTATTTTGCGTCCAGTTTTGATTCCATTTATTTATGAAGAAAATAATTTTATGCCATGAATTTGGAAAAACAGACTCACACACAAACACACACACACACACACCAGATTAACTAATTAGCTTGTGAGATAAATAAAAGCAAAACGGGAATTTAATTGGAAGCTATTTTATGAGAATCCAGATTTATAAATGAAAATGAAAACGAAATTGATTTTACAGTCAATTCGATCACTGTCGGTGTCTCTCTCCCTCACTCTGCCTTCACCAGTCTCACAGACAAAGAGAAATTCTACGAACGCGATAGAATACAACATTCCGAATAGATGAAAATATGATTTTCACTCATGGGCAAACATTCAGACGGAATTTTCCCGAGCAGAACATTCCAAACCAAAAAAAAAAAAAAAAATTCAATTGATCTATAAAAGAGATTCCTGAACTTGTGTATGCACTTTATCATTTTGAATTTGTTTCAGCCGATGGCAAAACTGTTGTGTTTGGTTGAACGGAAACGTGGAGGTGATTCGGCAGCAAGCGGCAGGAGGGGAATCGTGAATGATGGGGGTAAGATTTACTGTGATTCAATGATTTCATAAATATGCGCCGATGGCGATGTTCGCTTCAGTTTCCGTATAAAACAAAAATCACAAGAAATTCAAATGTTGTTTTTTCTGGGTTTTGTGTTTATTCTCCAAAAGAAAACCCTGTGATCGAATTACAATGAAGTGATGGCAATTTATTTGTTGGCGCAAGTGGAAATTCTCTACTAGTAAATCCATCATATTTCCTGTTTTTGACAAAGAAACAGCGAATCGTGTTCAAGAATACCAACAAAAACATGAGTTAATTGAATTGTCTCTCAAACAAATACGCGTATGTTCAAAATTAAGCATCGAGATTGAAATTAGAGACTAGAACATAAGCAGAAACTGAGTGCAATGAATGCGTTTCAAAGATAACAAATGGTCTGATGAATGAGAGATGCATGAAGTAATGAACGAAAAACAAAAATGGTTGGCCCGGGAAAATATACGATTGACGAAAGCAAATTTCAGAGAAATTCACAAAAAAAAAAATTGAAGCAAAACATGACGATAACAAAAGACGATGCTATTTTTAATCGGACTAACGTTTTTATTTTTCGTAGTTCTCAAACGCCAGATAATATAACAAAAGAATGTCAGCGATGCATAAACGTTAGTTAGTTTCCGTTTGCTTCTTTGGATGGGCTTTTTTCTCATTCCCTTTGGCTGCCACGTCAGGCTCGACGGAATGAAAAACAACAAATAAAGATCAAGCAAAAAGAATCACACGCGACGAACAATATTAAAATCCATTCGATTTAATTTCAGAGTGCTGAATCGTTTGCTAAATTTCTTTTCAGGCACGAGAAAACTATGATAAACAAATGCTGCAATTTGGGTGTGCGTGTGCGAGCGCGCGTGTGCGTTCACTATACGGTATCGCTATCTACTTTGGCCAATGTTGCCATCACCATCAGAGCCTCGGAGCTTCGGAACCTCTTCACAGTTAAACATTCAACTTTATCTCCTTATCCATTATTATTTTTATTATTGCGGCACAACACATGCAATCATTACAATCCATTTTCGTCTTGTTTTGTTTCTTTCATCTTTTGGTTTGTGCACAGATCTGAACTTTGCCATTGCTTTACGAAAATGCTTAAGCATCGCCAAGAAAATGCATAAATGTTTATTCTCCTTCTCTCTCTCGCACACACACGCACACTCGTTCACATTGTTCGCCACGTACAATTGTAACATTCAAAGTGAGTGAATAAGAGCGTATACGCTGTTTGCTCTCTTTCGGTTCGCTTATGAAGAAAGCCAAAAAAAGGCACAAGAAGAAGGAATGTTCGTCGTTGCGTTTGTCGGTCGACTATTATCATTGGCCAATAAATATTATAGTGCATGCCTTTTAAATGCATTTTCTCGTTTGATCTTTTTGAAGCATTTACAGAATTTTCCCCTTTTCTCTTCGCTTTTTCCACCATATTTCATCATACCGACTTTAATCGAAATGCCAAAAGAAAAAAATGGAAACTGCTGAGCGGAAAACGGCCAAAAACAATAGTTACAATTGCAATGGAACTAAATAAATAAAACGAAAATTACGCCGGTTGTTCAAATATTTGGTATATTCGCTGTACGCAACAGCATCTCTGAATTGTCTGGGTTTGAAGTTGCGATTTTCGTTTCATTCTTATATTCTATTCGTTTAAAATGTTTCCTTCAATCTATTTTTGCAGTTGTTGTAACTTGCTTTTCCCTTTATCTCCATTTGAATTCGGTCGTTTTATTTCTGTTTTGGCATGTGGCAAAACAATAAGAAACGAGCCTCGTTTACGCCGAAAACTGTTGTTTTATTCAAATCCATACGATTCTTTTGTGTGTTACACCGCATATTTCAACTTAAATAAACAAAATGTTCAATAGAACAAACAGGAATGCGACCAATTTATGCGCCAAAGTGAAAGATAGATATGTAACGAACAAAAGCAAAAAAAAACCTTTCATAAAATTGAAAACTGCATATTTTATAATCACCAAGAATGGCGATCACACAAGGATCACAAATGGTCCGTGAGTTTGTCAAGGCCGTACAATAGCGGGTTTGTGTGCTTTATCTTCGATTACAGCGTTTATAAAAAAATCAGGATTGGCCTAAATCCATAGACTCCCCGCTGTTGAGCCACGTATCGAGATACCACCACGATTCATATCTTCAATGCAAAAAAAGAACTGAATTAATTGTTTGCACATGCAATTTGCATCGAACGGGATGTACACCATTTCTATTACAATGGAGTGGTCTCTACACGGTGCTCACATCGCCGATAGAGATGAGCGGTTTTAAATGGTTCCATTTTGATGTCGAAATGATATGAATTTATGATGCCTTTCGATGACATACGAACGTTGTTCAAACAGTTTGAGAGGTGTCTTTGCAGAGACAATAACTAATCGCTAACCGCTCAAAAAAAAAAAAAAAAAAAAAAATCTAAGAAAAATTCGGCATTTCAATTTGTAATTGGAAAAGTTCTGATTTTATACGAACTGCATATAATGTATACATATGTATATGCATATGTATAATACATCTACTTAGCTGCATTGTAATGCGGTAAGGATTGTTGGAGGGCGATCAGAGTAGAATACATTTGTTTATGAACATTTCAGAATGTGTCGGGTGAAATGCGAGATTATGAAAAATCCTGGACCACAACATTCAATTATAAATTAAAAACGCAATAAAGATGGAATGGAATGCGTGCATGTGCATGTGCATGCATTATATAAGGCATACGTAGCACTGGCAGCCTCTAAATGCGAACCATGTCATATTGTGGCATTGTAGTGTCAATGTAAATGTTCGCCAGCAACACACCGACAGCACTCAATGTAAAACTCAACATATTCATTCATTCACATTTCTGTCTCATTCTGTACGTGTGTGTGTCGTGTGTGTCGTGTGTGTCGGATTGAATTCGTATGAGAGACAGGATTTGTCGAATTTATTCAAAATAGCAAAATTGCAATTTATGAAAAATGTATTTGCACCATTTTTGAGTATGTGTTTTGTGGTGTGTTGAGTATTATATGTTTTGCTCTGGTTTTTGCTCTGTGCATATTTTATTTAGGCACATTTACGAATGTTGATATTAGAGCAAAAGTATTTTTGGTATGGAAAGATGAGAACCGATTGAGAGAAAGAGTGCGAGTAAAATGAACTGACTGCGACAGGAGCGAGACCTAGTCCTGGTTGTGATTCGGATTCGAGACATTCACCATTCGCTCTCTCTGTCTTTCGTTCCATCCGCTCTATTTGATCCTGATGGGAACTGTGTTGTCAATTTGTGTGCAGTGTGTTGCTACTGAATCGCTCAAGAGTGTCAATTTACACAGAAATTTGTCGTTATTCTGACAAAATAACACTTTCGCACTTGTTCTTGTTCTTTCTCGTGTTGCTTGTTTCATGTTCTACTTGTCTCTGTTATTTTTCGTTCAGTTTTTCTTGTGCAAGAAAGGAGCCTCTTTTGGTGATCCATCGGCCGTCTGCATGCCCGACTGCATGTCCGCTTGCCCGTCGGCTCGATCCTTCAACTACTGTTTCGCTTTCGTTTCATTATATCATAATACATATAAAATATGAAGAAACCCCCGTTCAGTATTCTCTCCTGTGTGTTTGGCTTTTGAATTTTCGTCAGTGAGACGCCGTGAAACAAGAATTGACTCCGTATGAATATGGCATACATCGGTTGCTGTGTCTCTAGCTTCTGTCGGTTATAATTCCACTTTTTCATTTCTGTTTTTACGCTAACGTGTAAGTGTACTCATCGTCTTCACTTAATATTCGTTCCTTTTTCGTTGTTCCATTCTTTATGTGTGTGGGTTTCAGTTTCTCGGCATCTGCATCTTTTGCATCGCATTTTGAGATGGTACACCGCAAGTGCATATTATCTCTTGAAGCATACACAAACTCCAATTTCGATCCCAAATTTATCCTGTGTACTTAACCACATTTGTTTGCAATGTCGAATATCAGCCACTGAGCATACAAAAACATGCGCCATTCGTCGCTGAATCGCATCAACAACAATATACTTCGATTAAATGGCATTGTAATGAGTGAGACAAATGATATTACAACGCACACACACACACACACTTTCTCTCTTTTTATCTCTTTCTCTCTCTCCGGGTGTTTTTTTTTCCTCATTTCAATTCGTGCAATGGCATGCAACCTAAACATAACAACCCATCCGGGTACATAAACATATGCACTCACTTGCACTTTTACATTTCAGCGACACTCATGAATAATAACATATTCACGCTAAACTTTGCTCGAAGTAATATTTGTTTTATGCATGCGCCAAATTTAAAACGGAAAACTTGTATAGTCACATTGCATCTACAGAAAAATGGATAGAACAACATCCAACGGCAACAGCAGCAGCAACAGCAACAGCAACGGTGGCAGCGGCGATAGAATCAGACAGATCAAGAAAAATGTGAATGGCAAATTTAAAAGGCATCCAACATAAGCTAATCACCAAGTGCATACATGATTCAATAGTAAACCCTGTACTGAAAGATGCACCGATAAAAAGTGAGAGAAAACAAATAAGCGCCACACGATGAAACTGTGCGTGCCGAAGGTGGTTGAGGGTGAGTGTTGTGAATGTGAATTGTCTATGTGCTGCAAGTGGATTTGTGGTTCAATGCTCATGCACCTAATTCGTTCTTTCCATTTGCAAGACGATCCCGTATTGGTAATGTGTAAGCGATTTAATGCCAATTGCAATTCAACATTTGTTAATTGTATAGTTTGGCTATTGTGCGCGATGCATTTCGACCAAAATTCCATTTTCCCGCTTCGCATTGTCTGTTCCGCGTTGGGTGTTCGGAAATTATTTTTACATGGAATTGTAAAGTGGCACATCTTGCACTTTTTGTTCGTTGCTCATCTTTTATTTCCGATTGCCTTTGTTATGATTTGGATGCTATCATCAAAAGCGCCTTGTACGCATGTAATTCAAATTGGAGAAGGGGATTGCGTTATTTGTTGTTGTTTTTGGATTTGATTCCATTTTTGGCTCATACACTTGAAGCGTCGACAATTCAAACGGGTTGTTTTGCCAGGCGAATATTGAATAGCGACCAACCGTGCAATGCCAAGTGAGCTCAAGTTTGGAACAGGGCCATGAATGTGAACGAAACGGGGAAAGAAGAGATATTTTGTTCTTTTTTTCTTCAAAAAGATGTAATTTTAACATTTTTCTCACGGAATCCGGTAACATTTCCTATGAAATGTGCCAAACTCGATAATAACAACAATTATGATCGAACAAAATGAGATTCATACATTGGCGAAATGATTGCAGCCTGATGACAGTATGAAGAATGTACATTGTACAATGAACAACATGAATACGTGTACGTATGATGTAATTACAAAACATACACATTTTGTGTGCCTCCAATATGGATTACCAATAAGTTAAATTTTTATGTGCATTTTAATTTCTAAGGAAATCGTTGAGAGTGGTTCCAATTCTAGGCACCTGTTGAATGTCGCACTCATTAAATGAGAAGTGGAATGGTTGAACGTGAGCATGAGAGGGAGTGAGCAATGAATGCATTGATTCTCGTTACCGCCCAAATAATACAACTACGACCTGAAAATATTCAATACACCACATAATCCATCTAAATAGATGCATTCAAATTATAAACTATAAACCAAGTAATTCAATAGCATATATTGAATGATAATTGCACACGCTCGTCCATTTCCCATCACTCTTCTTTGCCATTGCACTGTCGTCAAATCGAAAATTATAATACTGTTAAATGAAACTGAATGAATCGATAAGCCGAATAATATGATAAATGCAAGCCCCGAATAAATCCGTCTGTTGAATTAGACTTTGGACATTCAAACATGATGCAAGCCAAACTCATGAATAAGCGAATAAGTAAGACATCAAAATTGTTGAGAAAGAACTTTGAAGTTGAGTTTGTATTTTCCATGTTTTAAATGAAAACTTTGTACAACGTAATAATTCAAGAGGATATCAAGCAAATTTTGAGATATGCTGATAATTAGTGACTATTCATTGAGCGAAAATTTCACGCGACGTTTTGCCTCATTTCCGAATTGTTCGCCCCTGGGTTCTTTTTCACTTGATCTCTAATATGTCTGTGTCTCTGTCTCTGTTTCTCTTGCCACTTTCAAATCGAAAAGAAGCGCCACCATTGTGCCATTGGAAAATTCGTACAACGAACACTGTTCATCAGATCATCGAATATTTACGGGACATGATTAAAAGTACGCTTATTAAAAATGTTCGTGTATTCAATTGAAATGTTCGATGGAAATAGAAAATCGATAGCTCTCGAATTTAAATCACTCTCTCTCTCTCTCTCTCTCTCTCTCTCTCTCTCTCTCTCAATTTCGTTTCACTTATATTTCCCTCAATGATTCTCCCCACCAACAACAACAAAACAGACGTATGCAAAACATCCACGGATAAATTACATGTGAAGAGCAACCTATTCATTATTTTGGTAACAACGTTGTGCGGTCATACTTAAAAAATATGGGCTCCGATATAATTCAAGTCGGTAGCAATCCAAAAAAAACGGTATGCGCGCCTCTCGAAAAATGTGTTTGGAGTTTTATGAAGGCGTTTGTTCCCATTCATCCCTTTTCTTGCAATGGACTTTTTTTTAACTGTTCTTCTTTTGGCCTCTTTTAGTTCATTCTCGCTGCCCTCAAACCAAAATCAAAACTCGCCAAATGTAAAGTTTGAGTTTGTTATTTTAAAAGCAACGAGAAACAAAATTTCAACAGCTTCCATATTGAGGAAAAAAGCACACAAAACACAGAAAGTAAAAAAGAAAGAGACAGAGAATGAAAAGCGGAAAAAATGTCAAGCATAAAAAATGTTTGTGCGCGCTCATAAAATCATCAACGATATTATGCTTATATTTAATATATGGTTAGAAAAATAAATGAATTTTCAAGGATCTAGAGCATTTTAATTTAGTTTTAATGTGAAATAAACGATAATTCAAGACTATTACATGCGTTGCGCTTCTGACGAAGCATATTGTGCATAATTCTGAGCAAGCCTTGTTTATGGCAAACTTTTCTCATATCATCAAACACAAAAAAAAAAATGGTCTGGGTAGTTTTAGTGCAAAAGCAACGACAACTTTGAGCAGCGAAACTGCGACGTATTTCACTGTTCTTTGATTTTACACCCCCTAGACACCGACACCACATGTTGTTGCTGGCACTGTTACCGTTATCAAATGTCAACAATCATAATATTTTATACACGACGAAAGAAAACTACATTAAATTCACTGAATTGTGATCATTTATTTATCTGAGAGTATGGAAAACTGGAAAAACCAAAGCTACAAATTTATTCCAATTTGAAATTCTAGTTTGACACAACAGAGAGAGAGAAAGACTATGAGAAAATGCATGCAATGATATTTTTTTTTTAATAAAGATAAATAATCTGAATAAATTCAGTGAATGTGAATCGATACTTATCGATTCAAGGCTTGAATCACTTGCATGCAGATGATAATAAATTTGTTGTACGGATACAAATCGCACAGCCCCCATATCAAATTATCGCACGAAATGCACTCGAAGTACACCACAAATGTACAATTTGCTGAAAAAGTCTCGTCTATCGTTTGTATATTTCGATCGAATTTCGAATTTAATTCATTTTTTTCTCTTTTTATTCCAATTCAACGCTTTCGATGGATGATATAACAACAAAAAAATGTATCAACACCATTGAGAAGAAAACACACATTAATTCACAAAAGTATTCAGCTTATATATCTTTTCCCAACGAAATCACACAGAAAAAAAAACCTAAGACACAAAAAAAAACACCATCGAAATCGAATAAAATTTAAACGCGCACCTAAGCATTTGAAAAATCACCGTTACGTTTTCGTGCCTCTGTCGTTTTGCTATTCGATATGCGTTTGCTCCGTTGTGTTATATTTATAACGTTATATTTGAACCATTTATATTCGCATTCGACTAACAAACTATCGGTCCGCTGGTTATCGAAGACTGGCTGCCGTACCGTACACGTCTGAACGAATTAACGACCGAACAATAACTAACAACGGAATCCGATTTTTCATCCAGCCAGAAACTAGTTGGATAAAAATTGTCAATTGGAGCAGTACATAAAGCAGTCTCTCACTGCCACTGCAGGCCGAAAGCTTTAATGAGACACAGTCGACACACAAAAACTGCACATCCAGACCCGTTTTCACCATCGTATGAAACATGTAACTAAAAGTCTACGCTCTTCAGACTCACAGCAGCGGCTGTGACTGTTGTATGGCTTCAGCTCTCCGCATGCTCGATGTTTGTTGAATGGTTGCAACCATGGATGGTGGTGGATGAAGAAGGATGCAACAACAACGGGGCAAATATACACAACGCTGCTTTACCGTACGCTTACAATTTCTCACAAGTGACGATTTTAATGCTGGATTGCACATTCTGCTTCTTATTAAATTCGAGCGAGTGTGAATGCTTTCTGGCCAATTCAATTAAAAACCCATAAACGCACTTCATCATCGAACAAAGTCAATGCACAGTAGCTATCGATTCAATGCACAGTAGCTATCCATCATCGATTACACGGGCTAAAGTATTAAGCATAAACAAAAGTAGCCGGGCAAAAAAGTAGAATAGCATTTTTTCATAAAACCTCCCGCTAGCTCACACACACACACACACACACGTGCACCGCTTAAAAACAATTCATACCGATGTGTAAATAAATTATGGAAAACGATGTGTTAATTTGTTCTTTCACGTTATTGGTAACGATTTTACTTTGCCCATTTTGCTTCGTTCGTTCGTGCAATCGACACGCGTTCTCTAAGCCATTGGCAAAACACACTCAACACATTACTGTTGCCATAGTCCTTTGTTGTTCGATTTCAACCAATTTTATAGTGTGCATAAAGGTCTTTTCAAGGAATTTGGCGCCCGTGTGCGAGTTCCTCGTTTGCACCCCCAAAATTCCTTGATAAAAAAGAATATTTTTTTTATTTGTATTTTAAAACATGAACAAAACGACACCTCCATTTATTCACATAATAAAATTATCATTTATTTTACCAATGTCTATGATTGTTTTCTTGCCATTGAAGTTGCAATAATATCATCATATTCGATAACATTTGCAACCTCATTCTCATCGAAATTTCGGCTTATCGTAATTTTTTTATTATTTTCAATTTGAGAATGATGTTCCGCCTGTCCCTATTAGTACGAAATAATAGTAAGAAAAATTCTGTGTGAAAAATTGGCCATGGCATACAAGCAATATGAATGGTTGACAAATGTATTGAAATATGAACGATCGAGAGAGTGCTGAGGGTGCTTGAACTACATTTTTCTCAACACAATATAGGAAAAGGGGTGCAAAAAGAACGATAGCGAGAGCGCCAAAGGCACTTGAGCTCATTTACAAACAGCTTAATATTGAAAAAAGGGCTGAAAAAACATTCAAAATGCGCGAAAGAGACGTTTGAAATCAAGTTTTTATTAAATCGTTTTAATGTGATGCTTAAATCTCTCGCGATCTTTTTTTGCGCCTTTTTCCAATATTCTGTTATACAAAATTCATCTTTAATTCAAATATTGTCTCTAAGGGCTCTCTTTCCAATGTATGGAGAAGATCGTGGCTTTGGAAAAAGAGCCTTAAACCTCTTAACTCTGACATAATTCCTACCGCCGAGAAAACTTCGAAAAATATCAATTATCCAGAATCATAACTGTAATGCCCGTTCCAAATGCTTTATCCTTTGTTCAGGTTAACTTTTTATCCGAGCCTAAACTATACGAGATATAAAAAAATGCATATGGCAGTATTTGTCTATGAAAAATTTAAGATTTGGCTTTTGAAGTTTGTTAAAGCACTTGGAACGGGCATAAACAACAAAACAAAGACAGATTTTAGCAATCGTTGATTTTATCAGTAAAATTACGTCAATATTCAGTGGATTTTCGAGCAAAAGTCTCTGAAAAATTCAGATTTTTTTTTTAACTTCCTCGTAGCATTTCAGAACCACATTTTTTTTCACCATAAAGGATAAAGAACGAAACATCATACAATCTTTCAGAGCGAAGCGACTTCATATTTTCTTCCCCTTTCTACAATTTTTCTCTCAATATAAAATCATTTTCAAATTAATCGAATTCTTGATATTAAATGAATATATCGAAATAGATTAAATTCAAATATATACCGAATTCATTTCAGCAGGAAATTTATTTCGTTGAAATTCAGAACAAAAAATGGATTCGTCTAATTACAAATTAAAGTCATATATACATATACATATGTATGACTAAATGTTACAAAGTTGTTCAAGCTTCAATTAAGGTTAAGGCTGGCGGTTGGTTGTCCTTTACCTACATTAGGAATTTTATATAACGAAGGTACATTATTGTATACTTTAAGTGTTAGATCAACGTTTATTATTGTCGATCCAACTGTGACCAATAAGACGTCTCGTTCTGGACCACCAAAGGTTACTCCACCACATCCAGGAGTATTCAAGTTAGCGATAACTTTACCGGTCTTCGATCTGAAAGCACTCACGAAAACTAATCTTTCACTTCATAGGAATCGATGGTTATAAGTATCTTACTGTGGATCTATTTGCCAAATTTCAGGGTCATAATAGCTGCCAGTATATAACTTTCCGCCTGTATCAGACTCTAGGCCGACGAAATATTTACCTGCAAATATATTGAATTCACTTTACATGATCATGGCGAACGGCAGTTCAGTGATGCACTAAATTGTTGTATGCGACGTGCAACACTAAATAATGCGCGAAATCTCGGATTCTGTGGTACCGATTGGACTCTATTGTTGAGATGAATTTTCCTATTGTTGCTTAGGACCAAACTAGACAATAGCCGTCGTCAGAATGGATATTGATCGAACCAACAAAATTGTTGACTGGCCGTCTTGTGGATGTCGATCGATAGTCAACAATTTTGCATATCATATTATAAATAATTTGAACTATATTTTAGTTTGCAGACTCATTGTGAGTCAAGTTGAAACGCGGCTATGCGTAGCTTAAATTTTATGGAAATGGTAAAAAATAGCCTAATTCGCATTGGTGAAATTCAAATTCTTTATAATATGGGATGCACATTGCACAATTGTTGTGTATTCTTCTGTGTGCCACTCGATTTCAACCTCATTCAGAGGTATTTTTTTTATATTATCTAATATAAGCCAAACTGAGAAAAGGATTCAATAAAGGACTATCTTTATTATCACAGATATCCAGTGTACGCAAATTGCTCGTCTAGTAACTCACAAATGAATCTTATTTAGATGATTAGAAGAATTTATATTACCTATGGCGGTGGAGTTAAATACAAGAGTGGCTTCACCTTAATTGAAGATAAAGGAATGTGTATTTTGAATTCTGATCAAATATAAAAAGTGTAAAATTACATACAATTCGAGTCACAATTTGCATTATATGACCGTATCCCAGAGCACATATCGTCGTGATAAAATACTTCCTTATCATCATCGAATGCCAATCCAAGAGTTGATAACAGACCATCAGCAATTTGTTGGTAGCCATTTGCATTCGAATACTTAAAAATCGTCGTAGTGTGCGGTGACTGACAGAACGTTGGATGTATTGTGCCACCATACAAGTGTCCTTGTAAATTTTGCCGTGCGACATCCATTTCGATTGTTGAATCACCTTTTTGAGCCGTTAAAAGAGTTTTAACGTATTTTGCCACGCCAGATACTCCATCCCAATGAATAATGATTGCATCGGGACCGGAACCAACAATAAATTGGTCTTCACGATTTTCACATTGGCCTATTGGCAAAATGAATGAAGGCTTCGAATATTGATCGATGCGCGCTGCATAGGTTTTATCTTTATCCCAGTCATAACGGAAAAGACAATTCTCTAGAGCCTCTGTGAGGTAGTCAACCCAGTAAGCACTTCTCGTGCAATCATCCCAAATAAGTCCAATCGAAAGGTTTGTTCTTGGCGAGGAAACTGGAGTCACTTGTTGGCAACACTGGGACAAATTTATTAAAAACGTTTGTAATAAACAAATGTGATTTAGAACACTTACCGCAAAGTGAGCAAAGCAGCTCAGAAAAAAAACGATCTTCCACATCTTCGGAGAGTAAATTGCACGAAGTAACTGTTTCAACTGTACTCAACGAGTGGAGTGTGAAGAAGGTGAAGAATTTGATACCCTTTTATAAGATGAAGATCTCTTATCGTTTGAAATCAAGGTCGAACATTATCTACACTTTATTTCACTAATAAACCAAATCCCTGGATTATTGCCGTTTATCACGATTGGATAACTCTGGGGATTTATCAGAGCTACTTCATTTATCATATTCGTACTCTGAAAAAATAAAGCGAAAAAATGTCTTGGGGGTAACGAAAAAAGTCAACTCTATCCAATGTAAACCGAGTCTGAGAATAAAGTGAGGACCTAAAAAAAAAATAAGGTCCTCAGCTCTGAACAAATTGAAAAGGGGTTTTTATTTCCTCCAAACCAATGACAAGGCGATTCTGGACGAAAAACCCTAGAATTTTTTCAAAGTCCATTCTATCTAGTGTAAATTTTTTGATTCGTACATTATATTAATACGAATTTTTTTCGTATTATTGTTTTTACCAAATAAATCTTTGAGTGTCCAAAACACAACGTATGGAAATACTAATTTGTCATCATTTGGGTTGTCAGTGACAAATTGTCACGTGCGAATGCAAAATTGATCCACGTGAATTCCCTATTACTATGGAATTAGCAACATAAAAAAACTGGCAAAATCGTTACTTCTTTCAAACACAATTTGCAAACACATTGAAAATTCGCAAGAGATAAACGGACGCTCCTAGACGGTAGACAGAAATGTGAATTGCAACAAAATCTAAACATGCTTGAATTGTTGATTTGACCATAAAATTCCAGAAATTCAATCAACGGTGGAAAATTATCCATCAATGTATGCGAAATGGCTATGGATCTATGGATCAATGTATGAAAAATGGCTCGTACACTGGAAACATTTCTATCATAACATCTATTTACCTATTGGTTGCAACAGTTTTACATTGGGTGTATTGGGTGTGAAGAGACACAAAACATGCAAACGAGCAAAACGAATTCGACCTGGCACCTAATGACTGTGTAGCAAAATTGCATTTCCGATTAAATTTTCAAAAATAGTAAACGATGTCAATCAAGCCCACGCTTCGTAACAGATCGTTCAAATATTAGTTTTAATTATTGAAATGCCAATCATTCATCGGTTATTATGTAAAAAATCAACCTGGGATTGAGTTCTGTTAATGTGTGTCAACAAGCGAATAAATAAAATTGCAAATGGAAGAAAATTTGCTGTTGAAACGACGCCTGACTTACGGGAATTCAAATATTTGCATTTTATAGTGTGGAATTCTTTGGCATGGCGGAAATACGACTGACGGCATCGACGTACACTGGTGACCGTACATTGAAAGAAAATTGGTTGCCAATGGCCCCTCTCTGTTTTTATGCATATTTGATGGAAAAGTTGCGGGAAAGTTTTTTTTGCCGTGCTTGTTGTTTCTCTGTCTCATTTTCCTATTCATAGTACGATTTTTGTTACGGAATTTAAACGTTAATATGCAATAACGAGCATGACAATTTGAACTTCGCAAAAATCGCAATAAGCAATGTTCAACATGAAGCAATGTGTTGTTTTCACTCTAATACGAACCATCGTTGAACTGTCTCACCTCAAATTCACATTATCCAGCAATGCCAGTTAATAATCCGATTATGCACACTGTGCACACTTCTCTCTCTCTCTTTTTTCATTTCATCATTTCCTTGGTATGCGCTGTTCTCTTCTCATATTTTTGTGGGAGCGTGTTTTTTTTTTTAACTTCAACATTAATCCATTTTGTAAACGCAGTTTGTCGCTTGGTCTAGAGTGTCAAATACGTTGCAATCCTTTAAAATCAACAGACATTTTTCAGCTGCATATACTATTGAGCGTTTAATCTGAGTGCATTTCAAGTGGTTAGCAAAGTGTGTTTGTGTGCATTGGTGTTGCTGTAAATGCATAGTGAGCGAGTGCACCTTTTTTTTCAGGCGATGCAAAATTAAAACCACAATTTCCGACATCCTAAGTCGAGCCACGCGAATAAACACTCGGATTATGTGTCCATGATTCTTTTCCAGCAATTTTGATTTAAAAAGAAACACATTTATTACATTTGGGGTTTTTATTGTTGTTGTTATGGTTTCCTTTATTTTGTTTTTCCTGCACATTTATACCACGCTATGTAATCTTTTCTACTTTCCTAAATTCCTACAGATACATTTTCTCTCTCTCTCTGTCTCTCGTTCTCTCATTTGCACGCCACACTCTACATTTAGCTCATAAACAAACAAAAGTTCGCTGTTTTTGGTACAAAATACACGCTAGTCCGTGCATGAGGATACATCCGCCGACAAACAAAAATACTAACCGGTTTTTTTTTTGTTGCATCTTATCGTAAAACATTTTTGCCATAAAATCATTGTATGCAATGAATAAACAATATTAATAAAGTACCCTGAAAATGGCACCATGCTCATTTCTATTTCCATAAGCCAAAATCTCTCTCACATTCATTCGTTCTACATATTCTACATCTATGCCAAAAAAAATGTTATGTAATTATATCTTATATATGTTAAATCTATGTATAGTTTGGAATTTTGCACACTACAGACCAATTTATGGTTGAACAAATTCTAACTAAATTCACATTTATCTAACAGTTTGCAAAATTTTATATTGTAGCGCGCTTAAATTTCATTAATACACTACATTGAATTGATTTTAATTAGCGTAAAGTAAATTCATCCATCGTCGTCGTCGTCGTCGTCGTCGGCGTCTTCTTCTGATAAGTTTCACTTAAATTAGATGTTTAGATGCTTTCTAGTTACACGTTACATTATAATCTATACTCCTAGCTAACTGGCAATCAAAATTGATTGCATTCGCTTCTAATTAATTTAAGACAAGCGAATTTATATCGTTTCATTTGAATTTTTTTTGTTTTGTTTTGTTCTGTTTTGTTTTAAATAAATTAGGAACCTAATTGGTAAAATAGCTGTTTGCAGGTAGAATAGAATAAGATTGTTCGGTTTTATTTTCGGTTTCAATTCAATATTTCCTCCTTCAATTGTTCGCTATTCCATCTCTTGCTCATGTAGTTGATTAAAAAATGATTTAACATTATTGCCATTATTGCCTATGATGGAGCTGGTCTAACAATTAGAGTTGCTCATTTCATTTTGCTACATCCTATTAATATTTATCAGTTCGCTTTATCTCTAATTACTCACTAGACAATTTTCAACTATTTTCTAACTTTGACTTTGTATTGTCCTTGTTTCGAGTTTTGATGTTTCTTCTTCTTCTTTTTTTTTGTTCATTTCGAAAGAGCAAGAAATAAAACAAAAGTAATATAGAGTATGTGATAATCGCTTGAGTTGATTGTGTGCGTTTGTGTTTTGTCAATTATTTGGTTGTACATTTTTTTCATTGTACATTTTGCCCATTTGGCTTCAAAGTGCCTTAATGCGATGGGTAATTTCTATTGATGTCACAAGCTTTATGTTTGGCCTCGTTTTCTATCTCTCACCCGTCGTCCGTCCGTCACCCAACAATGTTCCGAAACAAGCAAATCGATCGTGTAATTTGTGTTCAATGTGTAAATACAATTTATTTATTTAGTTTTGCTATTTTTTTTTTTTGTGAATGGCGATGTTTTGGTGGTAGTGTGCATTTCAGCCACTTAATCGGAAATAATCGCTACCACCGCCACCACCACTCGCTGAACCAAATGCGGGTGCTGTCCAAGCTGTTTGAATTGATTTACCAACACCCTGCAAATAAAACAAGCGTCATCATTCAAAATCAACGCATTCAAACATTTTAACCGACAAACTAAATATTTATTGAAAAACCGATTTGAATACAACAATAACATTGGGCGCGTAAATCGGATGAGATAAAAGGTAAACTAGTCAATAGTGTTTACCTGCAGTGCAGAACCCAAAAATTGTGTAACGGCACGAGTGACACCGAGTGCTGTGGACAACAGTTGTCCACCGGGCAAACCGCTGCCAAAACCAAAACCACCATTCCCATTGGCGGTAGATTGATCTAACGGTTGCTGTTCAAACGAACGAAAGAAAACAAAAAAAAAGAAAAAAACAACATTTGAAAATAAAGAAAAATAAACACAATGTTTGACAATTCACTTGACACTCATCTACACTGACGTTAAAAAGTTTAAGACCAGTTTTTTTCTTTAACAAAAAAGAAACGCGCGACGGTTTCGATAATATCCGTACAATTCTTTATCAAAAGTCATAATTTTTATTTAACAAATTATTTCATAACTAGTTTTTACGGTATAAATGAGTGTGTTATGTGTTTCTCCTGGGTGGTCTAAAACTTGTTTATAGCAGTGTATACGTACGGATGATATGTCTGCGTCTAATCCATCGTCGAAACTCGTATCACTATCTGTGGTCGCTGTTGCTTCATTATTTGCGCCTCGCGTTCGTGTTCGAGTTGGCTGATAGCCTCCATTTCCAGGCGCTGTGTCCTGCCATGTTTTCCATAGCCATGCCAATCCATCAACGAGTGGCCTGGGTGAACGAGATGGTGCTTGTAAAAGTGGCGGTGACATTGTTGTCGTTGAATAAATATTCAATGGGATATTATTATGTGCCGGTCCAATGCCGCGCTGCTTGAGCAATGTGGCCAACAGAGCATCGTTTGTTTTTCCATATGCATCACTTGGATCAATGGCGGCCAGTTCATCAGTTGATGTTAAATCATTGTCTGGTTCTGTTTGGGCTGGTTTTTCGGCAATTTGCTGAAGTAATGCAACTTCCTGAACAAATGCTGGATGTACAGTGGCTTTCGTTGTCCGAACTGTGGTTGTGGATGGGCTCGGTTGTTGTGCTGTCGCTTGCTTTGTCAATTGTGGAATGTCATTTGGTGATACCGGCCGACCCAACAGCGTTGACAGTAATTTCAAATCGGAACTCAACGATGCCACATCTTTCTTATTCTTCTCAATGTCATCCACATTGATCGATGTCACTTTACCAATTTGATTAACGTCTGTATTTGGCGGCGCCGGTTTAATCGGTGTTGTTTGATTGAATGCCAATTTAATAATTTGCTTGGCAAAATCCGGATTCCGTGTCGTTTTGGTTGTGCTTGTGTCAATTGCAATTTGACGCTAGAAAAAGAAAAAAAACAAACAAACGCGAAAAAAATGTGAATATTTCATATGCATGGTGCACTCTACGTATGGTAGCTATCTATCTATCGCACGACTGAATTACTACAGCTCTAATCCAATTTGACAAAAATAAAACTATGCAAACAATTTTGTAGTCAGAACGGGGAAAAGAGCTAAAGTAAGAGTAAAAGTAACACATAAAAAAAAAGCCAAGAATGCTTTGAATCCGTACTAATCCATTTAAAAATGCAATATCATCTGCATCAGAGAAGGTTGTCAATTGGGGTCGCCGTGTGCTTGTGGTGGTGGATTCCTTTTGAAAACTGTTCAATAAATCATCGAAAGTTGATGTTGGCCCGTTATTTTCATTCTTATTTTTCGATGCCGTGTGAATTTCAAATTGCGATGCACTGCTACTCGGCATGGAAGTTGACGTTGTCGTCGTTGTTGTTGCTGTTGTTGTTTTCGATTTCATTTGGATTGGCATTCGGGTTGATGTTGGTCGTTGCAAAAGACGTTGCTGACAAATACAAACACGTGGCACAAAATCACAAAAACAACAAGAGAAACAAGAAATAGTTTTAGTAAAGAGAACTTTGAATGGGTCGGATTTTTGTTTTAAATGCAAACTCACCACTTGACGCAAAAATTCCAAATCATCATTGTCTGGTGCAGCCGGTGTCGTTGATTTGGTGCGAGCCGTTGTTGTTTTGGCACGGCGCGTCGTTGTTGGAACATTTTGCAATAAATCTTCAATATCATTGATACTGATTGGTAATTCCGTGGTGGATGTGCTGGATGCCTTCATTCGATCCGTTGTGGTTGATGAGCGTGTGCTCACTACACTGTTTCCGCGCCTGCAACCAAAGCACAAGTAAACGTGAAACTTTGTGTATATATGTTACTGTTATACTCACAAACTCACAAAACGGCATTCATTCATTAAACTCACAAACAAGCTCACAAATTAAATTTTTCTCTCTTGACGCGACATATTGGATTTTGCCTAAACATATTTTCACTTGCTTTCTTCGTGTTTTTTTTATCAAGGGGGAAATTACTCCTAGTATATGCAATTGAAATGTAAAACGAAAATTGGAACAATTAGAGAAAAAAAAAATTCTTCAAAATTGCAAAATGTTCTCAATTTTTTCACACGTTTTCCATTTTTTCCAATTTTTGTTTTCACTTCTCAATTTTAATGAAAAAGATTTCCCCCTTGTTTTTTTTATGTTCATGTTTTCATTCTGTTTCAATTAAACTTCAATGGAATTGAGAACTTACTGCATAGTTTTCATGGTGATGCCATTTGCATTTTGAGTTGTTGTCCGTGGGCTCGTTGAACGTTGTGATGTTTTGGTAATGTATTCAACGGTTTTCTGCATGTTATGCGAGCCATCGAAGTTATGATTTGGTGCTTGTGATCGGCCTGATGTGGTATCAATAGTCTACAAAAAAATTATGCGAAATTCGTTTGGTATAAACAAAAAAAACAAAAAGCTTTGTTAAAAATATGATTAAAGTTGTGTCTTGTTCTGTGAAAACATTGCATTGAGAACTGGTTTGAAAGTTTCTCACAGGGTTCGCAGGCACTCAGGCACACGTCTGTACGTGATTTAAAAGCGAATATTGTGATGCATGACGCATCAGCCAAAACAAAACAAATAAAAAAGAGTATCCGTTTTGTAGGGACGTGCTGGTTGCAGATCATTGTAACACACAACTCACCCAATTCGGTCGATGATTTGCTGGCACCGCAGTCGATGTTGTTTTCGGTTTTTGTGTTGTCATTGGCTTCTCCTTTGCCACCACATAAGACTTTGTTGTGGTTAACGATTGAATCGGTCGATTGATGTCCGGCTGTTCAGTGGCTCGAGCTTGTTCAACCAATTCTCGAATGATTTTCACTCCTTTTTCAATGTGCGGCTTTCGTGTTGTCGTTGTTGTTGTCGTAAATGATGTAATATATTCGCGATTTGATTTTGGACTGGTCGCTTTTGGGCTGCTATTCACTTGTTTATAACCGATTTCAGCGCTCAATGAAAATGGGTCGTCTTCCGTGCTATCGTCTATTGAAAATGATTCATTGCTTGTTACTTCGTTCGATGATGGCTGTGCGAGAATAGATAAAACCATGTGATCAAATCGATTAGTTGATGGATGGGAAATAGATTTTGGCTGTGTGCTTGAACATCGCCCCCCAATTTGAATGTTTTACTCTCATACCAGTGAATCATAATCATCGAGTGAGACCGGCCGATACTGTCCATTTGAAGAGAAACCATTGGTTGTGCCCAGCAATGTGGTTGGTGGTGCCAAACTAAATACATTCTCTGATTTTGTATGCACCTGACTACTGTTTGCCTTTCGTAAGAACTCCGTCAATTGTTCCGCGCTCTAAAATGTCCAAAATCACAAAACACACACACAGAGAGAGAGAGAGACAACGAAAGAGACAAAAAAACACACAAGAGAAATGGAGAGAGAGAAAAAAAAAGAGAAAACAAAATTCCATATTATTTTAGGCCGGTTTGATTTGAAAATACTGCATTTTGCATGCGTGATTTAGCACAGTGCAGCTTCAATTTAAACATATTATAAATCTATATTTACAATTACATTACATTCTCTACATGGTTATGCGAAAATTGATCCACGTTCCAACCAGAACATGAAATGCGGTTAATTTAATAACACAAATCCGAAGCATTTTCTACTGTACCGGGTGCCATCACGTATGCAATGAGCGCACACAGTGATATACACATTCAAAATTATTATTGCACATTTCATTTATATATTATACTGTAGCAGATATACTGAAAACGGTATGTATTAGTGTGAAAGGTTTAAAATCATTTTTGGGAATTGACTACACAATATCGTAGGCATTATTTGTTAAGGAAGTCAATGAGCAGTTTTTGTGCCTTTTGTTCGCCCACTGGAGATAATCCAATGAACGGTATTGCCATTGCCTATAAATCGTTAGACACAATTACACTTACATTTAATATTAAGGATTTTGGTTTTTTGTGTGTTTTTTTTTTGTTTTGGTTCAACTAAAAGCGAAAGTGATTCGCAAGGAATCATTTTACTTGGAATTATTCCTAAATTTATAATTTTTCAAATCGAAACCATAATGATCGCCCATTGCATTTCGAACCACATTCGGTTGTTTTAAAAATTAAATTTCTGGCCCATCGACCGTCCAAATATATTTACAAACTATTTTTACAAACATATATAACGAATAAGCAAATGCACTAAAAGTCTGCCGTCGAAGAGTAACATGCCAACGGCTTTAACAGTATAGAAAAAATCACATATATAGAAACGTCCCGCCCGCCCTATAAAAAGAACACATACACAAACAACACTATGAAGTAATAATTGGCAGTTTAAATACCGTTGGTTGAACATTGATGCTGTTAGCATTATTGTTATTGAAGGAGGAGGGAGAAGCAGTAGTGGTTTTGATATTATTTAAATTAAATGTGCTCTTATTCGTACTAAGCGTTTGGTTATTTGAATTAGGACGCCGGCCACTGTTCGATGGCTGATCATTGATCGATGATTGCTGTTGTTTCCTATAGATTGCACTGTTTGGATCAAATAAATGCATGGGATTGATATTGGTGATTTCGAACTTTCTTGCGCTTCGTTTCTCATCGATTGCAGTTGTTCCATTTGGATATTTTCGTATAACTGTGTGATTTGACAAGATCCCATAAACAATTTGTCCATTTGTCTGATCATTGTCATCATCATCAGCATCGTCATAGATATCCTCTGGATACTTTCGAATTACTGTATTATTGCCTAAAATGCCATAAACAACAAAATCAAAGCGACGAGATTTGCGTGGAGTTGTTAGTCGGGTTGGCGATGGTGACGCCGTTGTAACACAATTGGGCTCTGTAGACGATAAAGCATTTGATCGCACTGTTGAAGTTTCCATTGGGCTTGATATTGTTGAAGCTTTATTGGTAGCATTTGGTGCTTCTGTGATCGTATTCGATGGAGACGGCGTTGATATATTTTGATGTTCCATTGTCAACTGTTTTGTTGATTTATAAAATCCAATGGGCAGAATTGCGATCCGATTGATGAATCGTGGCACATATGCACTTGTAGTCAGTGGCATATCATGATCATCTGGTTTGGCAGTCGTTTCGAATGGTTCAGCTGACATTGTATTCATATCCATATCCATATCCGGAGGAAAGGTTACCGTTGCATCACTTGAAACGGTTGAAACGGTTAAAATGTCCAATTGTTCGGTTGTGTGTCGTTCAGTTTCAATATCAATCGTTGTGCCCTCGGTCTCACTATCGGCATTGGTTAAGTCATTTAACAAAATTTCGGTGTTAGTCATAGTCTGCTCCCTAACATGTGGTGGTGGTGGTGGTGGTTGGTTTAGTAGGGTCACAATGCGATTTAGTCGTGTTATATTTAGTTCGTTATTTACTATCTGTTTGCTATCGTCTATATCGAATATTGTGATATTTACGGAATTTCCAGATGTTTTGCTGTTTAAGTCAGTGCGATTGAGGGCAGCCATGGTCATAGTCGTAGTCGATGGCGGCATTGGTGTTGTATTTTCTGGGCGATCAATAGTCGTTTGAATGGGAATGGAAACGGAAACAGGAACAGAATTTGGATTGAGAATGGAACGATCGGAAGTGGCCGTATTTGGAGTGATTGTTGTTGAAATATTATTGATTGGATAAACGGGCATAACCGTATCCGATGATCGTGTGCTGAGATGCACACGTTCGGTGGTGTTTGAATGTTCGGTCATCACAATTTCGGTAATTGTGGTGATTTGCATGTTTAACGGTTGTTGCGTGTATGGAATTGCATGCGGCATATGATTGCTGCCATTTTGCATGGATGCTGATGATCGATCGCTAGTTGCAAATACAATCAAAACATCGCTACTATTTCTATGCTTGTTTTGATCATCAATATGTTCATGATTTAATCTACGGTTGCCTAAATTTGATTTGAGAGCGACCGGTAACGTGGTACTTGAAAATGCTTGCGCGGTGCTATTTTGTGATTGTGAACTATTTGACAATATTGCGTCTACCTGATCGTTTGAAGTGGAAGTAGAAGTAGAAGTAGAAGTAGAAGTGGAAGATGGTTTACTACTGGTGATTGCTTCATTCGCATCGAATGCACTTAAAATTGGTAAACGAAATTCATCAAATTCGACAGATGATGTATCGGTGTTGGTTGATGTGTCGGTGGTGGAAGTGGTGGTACTACTTGCGCCAATTTTGGCTGGTGTTTTAGGTAAAACATTGGATTGTTGGATGTTTTGTATTTGGGTCTGGGTATTGTCTGTGCTTAGGAATGTGCTATGCGTGTGTGACAGTGGTGTATGTTCGGTCGTGGTTGATGTTAAAAAACTTAGACTTTCGGTGGTATGCGACAGGATTTCGGATAGGGCACCAAATATTGACACCGTCACCGATGACGATGAATGATGCGATGTTTCCACATTTAACGGCGGATTCTGCATTAAACCGCTACGTATTGGTTCAATGTCATTATAATGATAGCTGTAATCGGATGCTGCCCAATCGATTTCGTTCTGCAGTGCACGGCGTTTTTTCCGTGTAAATCAGCACCAGTCAAATGAGCGAGCGAGCGAGCGTGCAGGAAGAAAGAAAAAAAAACAAGAATTTCGGAAGAAAACAAGAAAATTTGTTGTGATTAATTACATTTGAAGGATTTTATGGAAAAGCTGAATTTCAACTGTCTGTCGCCATGCACTAAATTTGTCGGTTCAGTTAAAGCCAAACATTGGTAAAACAAAAGACAGGACAACAACAATAAATGAATAGAAACACGAGAATCGGATTAAAATGGTAGTGGTGTGATAGCTGCAGATAGCAACGATATGGAATGAAAGCAATAGTCACATTTTCATCGAATGAATGAAAAAAGATCTCAAACGTATTTTTTTTTTATTACAACAAAAGCCAAATTGTCGAATATATAAACATATACCGATAACTAGTACACAATCACCAAAAATATTAAGTAAAATAAAAATACATTAAAAAAAAATAGAAACGAGTGAAACAAATAACGCTTGTAAAATCCATTGAACTGAACAAAATATTCAATGTTAGCATATTTCAAAATATTATGTTAAAAAAAACTATTATTTGTACGATTACTACAAAAACTGAATTAAAAAAAAAAAATCATTTTTGTCGATGAATTGAATTATCGTTTGTGGTTTTTTTTCTCTCTTTTTCGTAATTTTTCGTAATTTTTTTTTCGTGTTTTTTTTTATATCTTGTTTGTTTGCTGTAAAACAGAATTGAGTGTTGCTGGAGATGGAGATGCATTGCACAATCCGATTGTACATTTTGAGGATGGCCTCTTCCACACCCCATCGCTATTTCGCATTGTACTGTTTGTATGTGTCTGTGAACGGAATTCTCTTTAGTTTAAGAATTTAGAAGAGGAGAAGAATTGTGAACAAAAACAAAGAGTAGCTTAGAGATTTATGATTGTGTGTGATTTGTTATTCCGAACTGAGCGCCTGATTGGAAAATAAGAAAAGAAAATAAGAGAAAAAATAGAAAAGAAACTGGCTTAACAATAAACAAATTTTATTTTGTTGGATTTCTAAACATGTTCAATTTTGATTTGTTTGTTTGTTTTGTTGTGTTGTGTAAAAGCGTGTGAAATATGAATTGGGAAATGGTGTGAGTCACGATGGGGGGAAGTTTGAGTCAGAATAATATTCAACAAGGAAAATTGCTTAAATCCGAAAATTGGTTTTAATTTATTATAATTTATTTGTTTGTTTTTTTTTTTTTTTAGAAATAATTTCTTTTTACCAATGTTTAACTTGCTGCTCTAAAGAAGGATGTTTGTTAATTGGCGTTCAATTGAATTATTTCATGAGGATATTTTAAATGGGATTTTTGATGATACAAACGAATTGCTTACCACTTGCGTTGTTATTGGTGGTGTTGTTGGTGTATAAAATGGTGGTTTCTCACGTGCCAAATTCTTGCGATATGCAGCTAGTGACGAAGCGCTGTCGCCACTCTTGTATCGTGCACTAAATTTCGGTGTATCAAGAATAGTTCCCTAGAAAAATACAATTAAGAAGACATTTAGTATCCAACAAAAACCAATCTGGGGCGAAATTCAAGCAAATTCTATCGCTACAGAATATAATTCAAGATAATTCCAGAGTGAATTATGGTTCAAATGAAATGGGCTCCTTGAAACTTATTAACAATGATATTTCCATAACAAACTTACGGATGAGAATCGATGATTTGTGGTTGGTCCATCTGAATGGCCTGATGAATGTTGTGTTGAGCTTTTCAGTGTATCAAAGACCAATGGAGTTGATCGCGATCTTAATGCAGAAAGTGCAGCCAAATCATCAGTATCAGTGCGAATTTTTGAGCTAAATTTCGAGCCACCAACTTGTTTATGGACTGTGCTATTGGTTTTTATTGTGGTGCTTGTTTCATCAACAGGCGTTGCGGTCTCGGTGTCGATATCATCCGTTGCGTATGGATCGCCTTCGTATGCGGTTGTTAATTCAGTCGATGTTGTGCTTGACTTTTGAAGCGAAGGGAAAAGAAGTTTTAAATTTGGCCTTTCGATTTTCTTGTGCTTGTAGGCCGGCCGCACACTTGATGTCGACTCGGTCTGTGTGGATGCTGTTGTTGTTGTTGTTTGAGTTGATGCTGTTTGAGTTGATGCTGTTACTGGTTTCTTCGGCAAAAAATTATTCGTTCGACTTGAACCGGATGTCAATGAAGGTGGCGATGTGGATTTTTTCGATTTTAAAAGTGCTTTAAAATGTTCTGGATAATTTAGTTCATCATCAATCGATACATCACGATCGGGTTTTTTTGCTTTCAATGTTGACTTTGAATCGCCGCTTGCGCTCGTCGATGATGACACTTTCTTTTCACTTTCCGATGTTGGGCTATTTGCATTTATTGAATTTGCCTCAACCACACGAATTCGATAGCGTCGTCCAGTTGGTGATTTTCTTGTGGTTGCATTGCCATAGGTTTTACGATGATTATCCGGTTGATGATTAACGGGCGATTCAGCAGACGATTCCGAATGGTTCGCATGATTTTTACGACTAGATAATGTTTGGGCTGCATGATGCGTCGTGGAAACGGTGTCTTTATTTGTTGTTTCTGTGGATGGATTTTCATTTCGTGTTTGTGTTTGTGTTCGATGTTTATTTGATTGATATGCTTTTCGGCGTGCCATTCGATTACTTTCACCAAATGGTTTCGATGTTGTGACATCAGCCACATTCTTATCATTTTCCGTATTCTGTTTTGGTCGATTTCGACCACGTACTCGATACGCGGGCACTTTGGGCGCTGTTTTTAATTCAGTATCTGCATCGTCTGTAGTTGATGTTGATTTTTCAGTTGTTGTTCGATATCGTGCTCTCCTCGTTTCACCCAAATGAACGATATCAGATCGGCTTATGCTATCTTGTTGTGTTTTAATGCTATCCCATTCGGGAAGCTGATCTGGACTAGAATTGAACCGTGTTGTTCCTCGTCGTTGTGCCTGTGAATAAATGAACATAAACGAAACAATAGCATTAAAAATCGTTTAAACCTCGGCTATTATTCTTAATGAAAATGTATGAAATTCAATTTAGAAAACGCAACCGGTTGCAGTGCAGACAATTCATTGACACTACCCCGGATAACAAAAACCGCTTGCTAGATTGGGCCGACTTAATTTTCACCTCGAAGCAACAATGTGCCGGGGAAAACAGTGAATCTCTCTCTCTCTCCCTCTATCTCTCTCTCAACTTGAATGCTTGCTTAATTGTTTGGTAATTATTTTTGCGTTGACTTTATAATACCAATGGATTTTCCGCCATTGAATTAAATATAATTGCATTTAATGTGCTCTGCTTTTGACTTTTTGTATTGCTTTTTTCGGATGTTTGAAGAAGCAAACAAAACGCACGTTTACATACTGAATGAAATAGGCAGCACACATACAACAACAAAAAACACATCGACAAAAATGGTAAGATAATACGAAATAATACCAAATTAAAGACGTAATCGTTGCGTATTATTTTATTACATTTTGATAACCGTGCACTATGAAACCGTGAATAAACCAAAACAAAAAAATTTAATAAAATTCATAACGAAGAAAAAGAAGTTTTACACACACCGAAAAAAAAATGCCATACGACTGTTTCAAGCTACTGCTATACTTTCACTTTCACTTTTATCGCCGTCTGTTTACATTAAGTATGCGTACTTTTTTTTATTTATTTCATTTTGATTTTCATTATTTGGATGGATGGTCTTCTGTTCCAAATTTTTTTTGTTTTAAATTTTTTTTTGTTCATTTTATTTTCGGCGAAAATGTCACATTACAAGATGTGGCCCGCAGAAATGGGCGTGCGATTGTGTTTTTGTTAAGAGTTTTTATATCAATAAAATCGGGCACAAAATGCCATTATCATCATCATTGGCATTACCGAATCGAATGACATGTGTGTGAATAACCATTTTTCCACAAATAACAATAAAAACAACAACAAAAATGCCGGCGAACGTGAGTGTGTGTGTGTGTGTGTGTGTGGTAGATGCATTGTCATTTATCAAAGTCGAACATGTTAAATGAAAATGCAAATTGGGTTATCAAAATGGATTAAAATTGGCCATTCGATTCGAAGATGATTTTTAACGAGATAATATTTACATTTGAATTTGAATGTACCACATTCCAAACAGAGCAGATTATAATATGAGTATAATCAATTGACAGATGATCCCTTTCCAATCATAAATGCCATCCCATCGAGAGAGATTCATCATGGAAATTTCATGCCAATCGAAAATCGAATGCATGCAGCGAATCAATCCACTTCCGTATAATTATTTTGGGCATTTTCAACCTTTAGAGATAACCGCTCATAGTGACTCGCAGCTGTAATACATTCGACATTCAAAAGGACAATAAATTGAATAATATGCCATGATCACATAATTATAATCCAGATCCAGTTGAGTGTCGTTGAAAAATTGCGTTGCGGTTGTGTCTCCATTTCGTTCGCCAATAATATCACAAAAACGGAACAATTACATGACAACTCTCTGTCAATGCATGGAAAACATTGTAAAGCCGTTTGCCATCGGCTTGTGTTGAAATGAAATACATCGACCGAAAAAAGCCACTCTTTGGTTTAAATTGAACAAGAAAAAAAACAGAAGAGAGGAGAAAAAAAAATGTGTAGCGCTCGCACCAAAGCGAATAAATTATATCGATCAGTTTATTTGTTGGCAGGCAGGCCGGCATAAGTTGATTTGAAAGTTGTTTTTGAGAGCGGATTTTCTGCTCAACATGTGCTGTTTCTTTTTTTCTCTTCAGCATGAAATTCATTCTTGATTTTTTTTTTTTATTTAGCTTGTGCTACAGTTTACTTTGACTCTGTCCGCCACAGTCATTTTAACATTAACATTTTTGGTGTGCTGTTAAAATACGTCCATAACTCCTCTTTCGCTTTAATTTTTTTTGTTTTGTTTTTGTTTTGTTTTTGTTTTTGTTTTGATTATTATTATTCCAGACCGTTGCAAATCGAGCAATGCGCAGTGAAGAAAACTATGGAAGCGAACAACACAAATTTATGAAAATGTATTCCAAAGTTGACGATAATCGGAGCAAATCCTCCTTGCGATGAAACAAATTTCATCAAATGTTTCAATGAAATGCAACGACCGGAATTGTGTGTGTAATGGCTTCGACACATCATGTCATAAATCACGTTAAAACGATAACGTTGACCTTGAATATAGAAAAAGTGGCCGCTAATATACTTTGTACTGCGCTGATGTGCATGAGCAATATGGCGAAGTGGTGTTGCCTTGGTAAGTGAATATGTGTTTTTATGCCGCAGCATCCACTGCAACGGCATCAACTGTACATTTTTGATGATGGCTGAATTAAAAGTGATATGAAATGAGATTTAGACACATTGACGCGATCATAAGTGGTTGAACATTTCAAGTGTGTGTGTGTGTGCATGTGCATGTGTATGTGCTTTGAATCTCACCGGTGAAGACAATCTACACATGAAGGTCTCTTCATATGATTAGTTTACAGGAAACGGCATGTAGTCTGAAGGACTTTGTTTACATCCGTGTAAAATATACCTGCGTCATAATGTTTTCCCAACAACAAAACATAAATGAGAGAGTGCACTCTCTGAAGAGAGTGAGTAGGAGAGTGGAAGAGTGCACTTGAAATGTAAGCCTAGTTGAATGATTGTTTTTAATCCATATTTAGTATGCGGTGGCATAAACACTGTGAATTGCCCGTAAGGTATTCATTCTTTTGCAGCCAATTCTCTTCTCTCACATTGGTGCACCTTCTCTGAAATCTTCAAACTCTCTGTATGATGTCTCTTATTCATAATGATGCTTACGATTTTCCAATGCACGCATCGGCAACGAGTCAGAACGAGTTTCTTCAATGAATCACTGTATTTGTACATGGAGAATGTCCCACCGGGGGAAAACATTTTACAGTACGATGCAATCGCTTGCATCCAAATGAAGATGCTATGGAAAAACCGCACAAACACTCTAGCTCAAAGCTCAAACACACATTTCACTTGAACTAATCAAACTTCCTAGCTTCGCAAACATCACCATTTTAATCTAGACGTTTTTCTTGTAACATTCCCAACGTACTTTAAATGGAATGGAATCTGTTTGCAAAATTATGCAAACAGACGATAGTTTTAAAGCTTGAAGTATCTAGCGAATTGAGAGAATGAATTGTGGCAAGAGGGATACAAATAGTGCAGCCGCACGAGCGCAACGAGAGTATGGAAGTGTTTAAGGAACATATAACAAACAAACAAAAACAACAACAAAAACGTTTGCATCTACGATGGTAATGCTGAAGCTGAAACCGGAAGTGAAATGTGAATGATGCGTGTAACTTCATTTTTATGCCCTCGAGCCAACATTTTACAAATTAATATTAATAGCTCGATTCGATTTGCCATAGTTTGCATGAAATAAACATTTCACATTCTTGGTTTGTGTGTGTATTTTTAGCATAAAATATTTTAAATTGTTTTCTATTTTCTATTTTCGTTTCGCCTGTTTATATCATTCAGTTGCATAACTGTCGAAATTGTTGAATCATTTTATAACCGAATTGCCATCAATTTGATCATGTCTATCATTAGGCTTGATATCGGATAAAATATTGTATGTATTGTGAGAAATTTTGGACCAGAAGAAAAAAACAAATGCACAAAAGATTAAGAATTACTTAAACCAAAGGTCACCGTACGTCGTAGATTAAAGCAACCGTAAGAGGCCAATTTGATCGCATTGAACCATTTAATACACTCAATTTGCAATTCAACCTTAAATAGAAAGCAAAAGTCAAGGTAAGTTGACAACTACATCGGCTTGTCGCGACATATTCGCGACGCTGAAACCTGATTGTTTTATGCACCGTTTTATGGCTTCTTAATTCATACTGCAATGAGCAGTAAGGTGCCTTCATTGTTCCGTTTAAGTTCAAAAACAACAACAACAACAAAAAAAATCAGAACCAGATGCATTTTCCATGTTCTTCATATTACAATAGTTGTTTTTTTATTTTCGTTCTGCTTACGTCGGTAATTAATTTTAATTGACAACTTGACTTTCTTCGTTCATCAATTACATTTCATCGATCTACTTCAAATCTTTCCAAACGACAGTTGTGACACACATGAATCTTATATACATCTTTTTGCATTTTAAATGACTCTCGATGTGACGCTGATTCATTTATTAATCAGCCAAAATGAAATCTTACTTAAGCGGATACCAAATACATATCGACTTTATGATTCAGACAAAACTGCTCTTTTTCATCGGCGGACACAAACATCGATATGCAAATTCTTAAAATAAAATCGATTTTTTTTTTTCATTTAAGAAGAGTTATATTTAGGTTAAGCGCCACTCTGAATATGTTCAGGTTTACACTCAATTATATTGAATTTGCTAAAAGTAGACCAAATCAAGGCCATTCGGTAATTGTGGAAATTATAGTAAATGACGCAATAACAAAAAAAAAAAAAACAAAAACAAAACACAAAGCTTATCTGCAACATTTGGACAATTCGTACAATTTAATCCATTCGTATTTCCCATGAATATAAAAAAATCCGTTATGAAATCAAACAAATGCGCTCAATTTTCGTTTATTTCATTCAATAGTGACAATTTACCATTTGCCAAATGCGATTACAGGTGCCAAAGCTCAAACAGCACACACACACACACACATTGACCAACAAAATGAGCAAAATGAACAAAGGAAAACACGTTTACATACTTCCCAATAAATAATGACAGGAGACAAAATGAATGGTGAGTTAGCATGAAAGCGGCAAATAACAAAATAATAATAAAACGTGTAATTTCTCAATTCCGTTTCAACGTTGATGTTGATTCTCATAATTCCGTTGAATGGAATGCTGAACAAGACAGAACTACACCGAATAATAATAGTTACGTACAGGTGATGGACCGGAAGGCGCACAAGCACAGCAAGTGAAAAAGACCGTACCAAATGCTAACGACTATCTGACGAGCTGTTGATTGGTTCGGTTCGTTTTGTTTTGTACATTTTGGTCGCCGTCAATTCTAAACATGTGTGAAATGACATTATCAAAATGCTCCATAGCTGAGCTGAGCTGAGCTGAACAAGACCAGCCAAAAGTCACTCAACATGAGGCCAGCCACGGCCATTGCCGATCTATTGGTTATTTGTTGACGTGCGGCCTTTGTTCACGTGCGTTTTTAGTTGGGTATTCACATAATTTTGTTCGAATAGAGTCTAGTTTTTGGTTGGGCTGATTGGTTGGTTGGTTGATTACGCGCGAACAAAATCAACAACAAAAGCGCCCACACTTGGGGATTAAACTGATTTGTCACTGTGTGTGTGTGTGTGTGGCACGGAAAGCACCATACAAAATATGTATAATAATATGGAGAGAAATGAAAAAAATTACGTGCGATAATAATGCGATTGAGTATTGCGTGAGGCCATTGTGAGAAAATATATTTTAAATTGACCATTAATACGGCGAACGCGCAACCAAAAGAAAGAAGAAGAGTATCAGTCGAGTGAGAGTAAAAAAAAACATAGACAATGAAATTTAAAGTGTGTATAATAATCGTTCAATAGAACGCAGCATGAGTCATGCTGCATGACTTTTGCCCTAGAAAATCTGTGTCTGGAGGCTAATGTGTCAAAATTGTGTATGCATTTTAGCTGTGAAATAGATGATTGCTGTTCGATCATCTAATCAAAATTGGTGAAGATCACAATGCCTTTGTGGTGGTTCCGGACCGTACAAAATTCATCGCAACGGGTTTTTCGATTAACGGCTTTCATTTTAATGGATTGCGCACAATGTTATGTTGTAACATTTGAAAATTGCATTCAGTTTTCCATGTACAGGGAAATGGATTCGGTTGAATGATGGCGTTAATCATGACACATTTTCAGTTTATCACTTCAAGACGTTTGAAATGTGAAGTGAATTTAGTGATTCAGTGATTTCGATGTCGATGTCTAAGTCCATATGCTAAAATTCTCTTTTTCTCTGTTTACGTTGCGTTGTTGATTTGGTGTTCAACGTGTTCAATGGTTTTGCCATTCTCTTTGGGTCGTTTTGTAATTTACAATCATTGAAAATACATTTCTTTCTATTTGGTTGGATGATTTATTGCGTGCAAGAAACAAGAGCAAGAAGAATTGTTCGGTGCAAATCGGATGATAATCGTAACTAATATCGATAAAAGCAAAACTGCATAGAAAACTGTTTCATTTTGTTCGTCGCAACACAAATTTTTGTTTTTCATTCGGAAATCAGTTGTTTTATTACTTTCTCTTTTTTCCCCACATCCAAAACGGTTTATTATTATCACGCAAATTCTTATTGTGTTAATGACCAACATGGAATGACAGCACACATCGACACAACAAAATCGAACACACAGAACGATTAAGCCCAATGGCCACTGTCCGGGACTGATTACTGTTTGTGCTGCGTGCATCATAGCACACACTGTTTACGTGTTCATGCTGTACGGTGTTTCATGTACACCATCCGATACATCTGGTCTACACATGTATGCTCGGAATGTAATATTCCGTTGTTCGCATCAAAACAAAATCTTGCATTATATTTCAAACATCAAGACACTTTTACCCTCCTCTTAATTAATCACACAATTCCATGCAGTCAATTGATGTTTCGCATAGCAAAATTGTTGTTTGATTTCTCTTGGGGCTCTTTGCACTCGTTTTGCTCGATTAGCGATCGACCGCTGAACAATCGCAACATTGCTATCACCATTGCAACCGTCCGATTGCGGCTTAAACCCGTACAGAAAAAAAAAAACAATTGAATTTGCTATTATTGTCCATTTACTCGCCATTTGATGTAATCAATTGCTTATGTTTTGAACAGATTGCATAATTAGTTGTTAATTTATATCCGTAAATTACGGACCGTAATATATGAAACCATAAACCCGGAGTTTTTTTTGTTTCCATTGAGATTTGGTTGTTTGCTTGCTTGAAAAAGTTGAATTTTATTAATTCAAACACCGTCAATCACATTCAATAGCAGTGTTATGTATTTCTTGAAATTTTGATATCGAATAATAGATATTATTAGCTTCTAGTCGAAAAAGATAAGATAAGATAAAATATCTTTTCAGATATCTATATCTTTAGCCGAAATTGACAGTTCATGTATAAACAGTGGCAACACTGATGCATCTCTCATATATTTGTAAAATGATTCCAGAGTGTACATGATTCTTGTTCAGGTGATATGGACGATTTCGTAAACAACGTTTGTGTTCGCGTATCCAAATATGTGAAAAGGATAGTATGTATACAAATTAACATCAATACATGATAACGCAGATAACCTAATACAAATGTTGTACTGCATATTTTAAATGCGGATATCAAATTGTTGTATTCACAGTATGAAAACCAATCTTTTGTTTTGATAAAATGTTTGACGTAATTGTTTTCCTTATGAACGACACTTTTGAAAATTATTCGCGAAAATTACACCAAAGTAAATGAACATCACAATCCAATTTTGTTATTATTCAAATGAGTAAATGTTCGATCCTCAGCTAATCAATGACCAAGTCAATTCTGTTCAAATACAAGCTAGAGCTTGTATTTAAAAAAAAAAAAATCGTAAATTTTTTACGCGGTATCAAATTCAATTCATACAAAATCTAAAAATTATCTAATTTTCCCAGAATACCACTTGCAATTCAATTATCTAGATGAATAATAGATATTATCTATGTAGAGATATCTTCCAGATAATGAATCATTCATATGGCATGAAGAAGCATTGATATGTTATTTTTGTTTGAATCATTTTGTTGTGTTTTTTCTGTGCTTTCAATTTTTATTTTTCGCTCTTCTTTGCAAATTTGGCTTCACTTGAGCCAATACATGCAATTTCCAATATTTACTTTCGAAGAACACTTTCCTTCTTCCGACAGTCAACTGCATTGTGCTAGAAACGATGTGCAGTGTTACGCTTTTATGAGCTACACAACGAAAAAAAGGCGGAACCAGAAGATTTACACATGTAAATTTATGTGCACAATGAACATCCATTTATTGAACAAAAAATGAGAATGAGAAGAACAAAGAAAAAAAAAACAACCAACAAAAGCAACATCGCTGCAACTGCGAATTAATGGATGTAACAATTATTGATCACAAAGTGGATATTTGGTGTTATGGTAAACCGACAAGTTTGTTCGTAATTTGTGCGCGCAAACGAGGCCAATTTTCTATACAGCCGAACCGTGCATATTTATTGGGTTGAGCTTGGTGGATTTTAATTTTTCATTTCGATATACATTTATAATTAATTTTCGGTTAAAGAAATGAAGTGAAAATTAATGGTGTTGTGGTTTACTCTGACTTTATTTAACTGACTCTTTCTCTCTTGCTGTTGCTGCGGCTCTCTCTCTCTCTCTCTCTCTCTCTCTCTCTCTCTCTCAGCGCATGATAAATCATCACTTACATTGTGTTGGCAGCGGTTTAATGGTTCACCATTTAATTGATGCGATGGTTCTTTTTTTATCTGTATCGTTTTTGCGATGCTTCTGTCGATACTGTTGCGAATGCTGTTGCTCTCACCAACTCTCGTTCACCGCATGCATGTTACAATGTTACATGGCTTGATTTTTCATAGGCAACAAGTGATGAGTGCGAAACAAAAACACACACACACACAAAAAACCAATACGAAATCCAATCAAAACAGTACACCGGCCAAACGGTTGCGTGTCGATGCTTCTTAATTTTTTTTAAATTTATATTGTCGGTGTTAGCCACACTTACCATCGTATCAATGCGCAGTTCCGACGTAACATATTAAATTGCAAAGAATCAATTGAATTAATCAGGTTTTTTTTTCTTTCGTTCGTAACATTTTCGAACATTTGATCGAAATTAATATGTAAGTAATCAAGACTTGGCACACCAAGCGCAATGAATTGAACTTCAATTGGTTTGAAAATTAAAGGGGAAAAAAAGTCAATTTCCATCGTGCAACGTCATTGTTTCGTAATGGTACAATTTTCGGTTTTTGACTCAATCACTGCATGATAATCGATGTGGAATCAGGAATCACCAGTGAATCATCTAAATGAATGTTTTGTTGACACTTGAGCACATTCATTAAACCAACATACTCTATCTGATTCGGTGGGATTACAAAAACATCGAGAGAGAGAGAGAGAGAGAGAGAGAGAGAGAGAGAGAGAGAGAGAGAGAGAGAGAGAGAGAGAGAGAGAGAGAGAGAGAGAGAGAGAGAGAGAGAGAGAGAGAGAGAGAGAATCTTGGTGGTCACTCAACTCATCATCAACCAACTCAAGTAAACGATTGGCGAAAAAAATACACATAAATCAAGAGACACCGAGAGAAAGAAAGAGAGAAAATCAAATCACTTATTTTAAGAGGAACTTTACCATTTAATTAACTCCCTTTCATGTTTATCGTCAGTTGAATACAGCTGACAAAAAAAAAACAGTAGCCAATACTCGATCGTTTAATTGAAAATATGAAAGTGTTCATCTGATTTGTGTTCGTGTCAATATTTGCGTCTTGATTAAGTCATTCTCCATTTACCATTCTCATTCACAGCTACATTAGCCAGTCTCAGAGCCGACCACACAAGTACTGATCACTCAGTACTTCAATGTAATTTATCAACAGCAACAACAACAACTGGCCTAATGATCTGACCCATTTCATTAAATTTAAACAGATTTATACTCCAATTGCTCCAATTTGTATCTCCTCCATGAGTGAATCATGATTTTTTCCAAACAAAAGAAACAAGATGACTTTCCAGTAAGATCCGGTTTTTGAATTCCGGTATAAAACCATATTTTCAGCCATTCATTTTGTGACATACTTCAATTTCACAAGACGACAAAAAAAAACAACGGCTGGAAAGGAGAAAATGTTGATTTTCCCACTTATAAAATGATTATTAAATGATGTGCAACAATGATAAAGAAAAGAAATGATTGTGCTAAGTACGCGTGCCAAGCGCAAGTACATCATCGTTTATAATTCAAACAAGTGAAACGTAATCGTCGTGCGGCCAGTGTGCACAATGTTTTGTGGATTTGTCTAAATTAATTTAAACATTCCCGTTGTTTTGCTGTTGCTACATAATTTTCTCTATGCTTTTATTTCTTTATTATTTCTTTAGTTGCTTTTTTTTGTATTTTGGTTGGAATCTTTTATTATTATGTTGTGAATTGATTGTGTGGTGATACTTTTTTAAAAGTATAATTTTTCATGCAATTTTCAAGCCATATTTTGTTTGGGTGATTTATTTGGTTAGTTGCATGGCTTTTGTCATTTTCGATGCTTTTCAATTGTTTCGTTAATTAGCTTCAACCGTTTTCTTTTCAATTTATTTATATTTATTTTCGTCTGCCCACTTGCTTGCGTTTGTGTTTGTGCGACTCGTGCTTTTTTTTTTCTTTATTTAATTATATTGTTTTTAATTTTGTTATACACGGTTGTCATTTGGATATGCTTGAAATGCGTTTGTCCAGTGTGACGCGCTCCATGACCATGTCGTACCCGTCTATCTTGCAATTCCCTCGACTGTTTATGTCTGCCCGTTTTTTTTTTCTCTTCTCTTTACTCTCTAACACCATTTGAATTTCTAATTTCATTTTATAGTTTTTGTTGCTGTTTTGTTTATACCATGGGAAAAAAGCGTTCGCTGCTAGCAACAGCAGCAGCAGCTGCTGCTGAAGAAGTTACATCGATATAAAAATAAGCGTGTTTATATCTCAACCTCAAGTGGACACGATGCGACAATCGTGTACACTCTTACTTTTCATGGTATTCGTCGATTTCACTTTCATGATAAGTCTTGCGTGGATTTTTCGGACCTAGGGCCATATCTCACTATCTCCAATATTTGTGTTTGAATTCTGTGTGCGTAGTTTTTTTCTATGAGAGAATTAAATAATCAATCCAACAATTATCATTTGTTCGTCAACGACCTAACGGACAGTTGTGCTTTGGCAATTTTCATGTAATGCATTTTTCAAACAAAAAAACCGATGTTTGTTGTCTATATTAGCACAGCGATTTACTTCTTCTGTTCCAAATTGGGAACTTACAATAAGAGAAATGTAGGTCCATTTATATGTCTTGTGTCTGTTTCTTTTCTCATATTTCATTCATTTTTTTTTTTTTTTTTGAAATAAATGTTGAATCCGCCCAAATGATACCCAATTACATAGACGTCAGCTAGTCAGCTTTAACAAACATGAATTGTTTTACAATTTAAAAGAAAAAAAAAACAAACTTACCGTTACAATCTGACATAATCCAAAGAATAGCATTAATGCTGTTAAAAGGCGTAGCAACTGTTTCATTGTGATCGGTGTTGATCAGGTGTGGTTCGTTGTTGATTAAATTTTTAATGTTTTAATTTTATTTTCGTTCACTGCCAAAAGAATGGAAATTAAGGCGGCACAGTCAACAATGGCCAATGTTAACAACTATCACTAACTCGATCTATGTGGATGCGGAACTTTTGAACAACTTCAACGTGATTCGCCAGTTATCTGCAACAAAAGAAAAAAGACGATCAAATTTACAATATCACAAAAATTAGAATTGATTATGAATTTTGGTTTTATGTTAAGGCTATACATAATAAACTATGGGCCATAGTCTATGGGGTGCTATCAAACACTATAATTATCTAACAACATAACAGTATTATATTGGGAATTTCTTTTTTTGTGTGTGTCCAAATCATTGATGTTTATGGTAAGATTGTTTATTAATGCTTATTCATTGATATCAATCGCGTGATGCGACCCACATGACAACAAAAAAAATCCACACATTTTCAATAGAAATAAAAAAGAATGAGTCGAACTTTCGCTTGAATAGCCAATTTAAAGCAATAAATTGCATAAAATCAAAAACACACATCAATAGCATATCATTTAGCCGTTTTGTTATCAACACTTGTTGCTAACGGAACAATGTGAAAACATACTTTTTAAAAAGAAATTGCCAATTGATTGTTTTCAAATGTGAGAAAATATTCAGTAAAAAGTTTATTCCATAAAAATGTTCAGTGCGAAAATTCGAAATTTGCCAAAAAAAAAAAAAAACAAATGCAATGTTGAAAATCGTGACATTTTTACGATGATGTATTCCATATTGAAGTGACATAAATATTTCGGTATTGTATCCCGCGCGACACAAACTTGAAAACATGTGAACATTGGAAAATCGAATTTACGATTTGTAAAACTTTTGTGAAAGAGGGTCAAAGAGCAATGTCGTGAGCACACACAATAGCAGCCCATTCATGCATGCATTTGTGTTGCTCTAGCATTGGCTGTTGGCACTTGGCGCGCAATAGCACTGGTACTCTAAAACTCTCACCAACTGGCATTGGCGTGCGCGCAATTTTATTGCACATTTCACTTGTTTTTTGATCATTTGTCAATGGGTCGTAACCAAATGCCGTTATCATGTAATTGACACATTTGCAAGTGAAATCATGTATACTCTGATTCTGTTGAAAATCGGCAATCATTTTCATCGACCCAGAAATGTGAATAATTGAAAGCCCAAATCCAAATTACAATTTTTGATCCGTGATTGATGCTCAAGATTTCTGCTATGTGCTCCAATCAATTCAGCACTAATTTAAATGAATTATAAATGTTGATCGACCACATAAATTCAATGGAAATCAAATCAATATCACGACTATTAGGTTTGCCCATTGAAGCAATGAACCATTTTTGGTGATTCAATTTTCGATAGACATGAATCAGTCAACACGAGGAGAAAAAAACACACAAAACAAATTGATCGAAATCTCGCAAACACCACACCAACAAATCGCATCCGTGACATGATCATCATCTCTAAATGAAACATTGTTTGATTCATCTTCGCTAATGTTTCATTTTTTTCACATTTTTCTTGAATAAATGACGTGGCTGTTTTGCCAAATGACAAAAATTTCACTTTTTTTTTCTACCGCATTTAAAACAGCAATCTCATCTGAACGTATAAGCAGAGCGCGTAAAATGCATACAGCGGGGCATTGAATAAAAGATGGCCAGTAAAAGAGATTAAAAAGGAATATGATGCGCATTTTTAACGATGTTTTTAGTAAATCCATTAGCACAAACAGCTCTAGCAAACATACACATATAGACAAGTGAAACTGCAAGATGTGAAAATGTTTTGACGGTGTTTTCCATTAATAAATTAACATGCAAAATGAACTTGATGGTTTTGCGCATTAAATGGAAATATGATAGACAAATGCCGATAGATAGAGATAACACTAAAACTAAGGTAAGGTACTGCGGCTAACTCAAGTACCTCTAACATCCACATTCACACATGCACACACACACACACACATTGATTATGATCTTGGCCTCAAAGCAATTGCCAACATCTAGTTTCATCACTTCTATAGCTCATTTTCGAGTTACGGCACAACCGCTTAGACAATATAACCGACCAACATCCACGTGAACAGCACACGCAAATAATACAACACAAAATGTGATTGAGTAGGTATGGCTATGCCCATCGCGACCGCACAACCAAAGAAAGCAACATGAGGAAAATCCAAATGCATAGGGGTCGAGTAAATTAATCATCGGCAATTCACTGATAATTGATGTGTTTCTGTAAAATTGCCGGTGTTTTACACGGAGCGATTAAGGTAATCATAATCGAAATTAAAGCAGCTGTGTGTGATGGTGTTTGTGCGCAGAAGACAGCTCCAACAACTCTATCAAGTCATTATCACATGGAAATTAATCGTGCACATCGCCCGATTCGCATTATTTTGATTCCACGTGCAATTTTTGCAGTTTAAATCAACCAGCTTAATTTCAACTTGAATCCATTAAATATTTTGACCATCATTTTTTTTGTTCACAGTGTATAGCATTACTGCCAATCCAAACCTAAGACATGTTGCGCATTATTTGAAAATTGTTTATTATGCAAATCCGTTTGATTGGTGAGCGTTATGTATGCAATGGTACAGCGGAGGTAAACATTCGACTAGTTCTTGAGGTGCCAATTTGAAATGGTTTGTCGCAAATGGTTCATAAATTTGATTGTTAATTCCTTTTGGTTCAGAGACTAATCTAAACAATATGTTCAACTGATTTTGTATTCAAATTGGATTTTTGTCGTCGCGAGAAACAAAAAAAAAAACAAAAACAAAAAAAACAATATCGCAGGCAACGAAAATAAAATCAACTTTAATTGCGATGGAAAAAAAGGGTTATGGTTTGAAATAAAATAATTGCCGCCAGTCAGAAAAGAAAAGTTGTCATTGTTGGTGCGACATTCGAATTGTAAAAGGGTCCAAATTACAGCATGAACAAAGATCGAAAAAAAAGTCGCAGAGATGAAACGAGACAACGATACTTTGTGTGTGTGAGTGTATTTAAGTCGTTTGAAGAGTGTGATTGATGTCATTTCAGCATCTCTATGTCTTTGTATTGTTTTGTTTGTGTTTGTGCTCAGTCTATGTAAAGCTCATTTTCAGCCGCTCTCACTTGAGTTTAACACTTGGTATCACATTACAACACAAATATCTGATTACTGAAATGTATTTCACTTGAACAAGGCGAGACAAAAACCAAATTGGTGGCTGATTTGCTCTTAAAATTAAAATTAAAAAAAAAGGAAGCTACACAAAACGTGAAGAGAATATTGGTGATTTGAAAGCCGTATCGCTGAAGAATTTGAGTGTAAAAACAAAAACGGTGTGACGAGTGAGAGAAAAAAAAATCGCATTGAAACACTAATCAACAGTGAAAACGTTTTGAAGAATGCCAACGAAAAGAACAAAAACGGCAGCAAGTGTTCAAACAACACCTTCAGCCACAGCTGCATATGGGCATTATGCAATCGCTGCAATTGTTGATTCACGGCACAACGCTAATTCACAGTTGGCATATCTGATCAAATGGAAGGATCGCCCAGAATCTGAACAATCTTGGCAATCGGTTAACGATTTATATTCAAAAAAGAAATCATCATCGCGTTTAGTATCAAGCGAATCATCACAGGAGGTGAGTCGGCAGCGCTTTGATTTTTTTTGTATGCATCTACCATATCAATTTGGATCGGGATTTTATATTTGACATCACACGTTTTTCGTCACGGTTTTTGCTAAATGGATTTGTTGAAACGTTTTTTTGTTGTTGTTTGTAATTCATTTTTGTTTTCTTTGTGTGTAATTTTTTTTTTGTCGTTCAGAATGATGAAACGCAATCGAAATCAAGCAATGGACAAATGCAAAACGTGAAAATTGAACGAGCAGAGCAACCATCAAAAAGACGTCGAATAGATCCACTTCAAATTGAACATTATTCAGTAAAAACCGCTTCAAAGGCTACAGCGATAGAACAACCAACAAGACAGCGGGAAATTGATCGAGTGCAAAACCTGCGAAAGCGCAACAATCGCCATGAATACTTGGTAAAATGGCAAGATTGCGATGCTGTTGAGTGGATTGACCGTGACATTCTGATTACTCATCATCCACAAAGTGTCATCGCCTTCTTCCAAGACTTGATTCAATTCACAAATCCAAAATAGTTTCATTCCATTTGCTGTTGTATAAAGTGCTACTGCTATACGCAGTATTTTCGAATACAGTAGAAAAAAATCAACCAAAAATTATAAATTTATGTTTAAATTCACCAATGACCACTGTTTATTCTCTAATAACGTAAGCCCAAAATAAAATTGTTATTAAATCACAACATAAACATTCCTTCGTCATCACATTTTTTGTTTTGCTTGTGTAATCATATTCCAGCAGTCTTCTAACGGTGCATTTGTTGTTGTTGTTGTTGTTGAATTTTGTTCTCATTTCAAATTTGTTCTCTCAAAACACAGACGATAAAATGAGTCTAAGTCGACGTTTTTTTTTCTGTGTATTGTATGGTTGGTGTTCCATAACCGTATTATTGATGGCAATTGCTATGCTTGTGTATTAAGTGCGTTATATTTTTCGTCTCTTTCGTTCTTCTGCTCACTTGAGAAACATTAAAAAAGCGAAATAGAATGAAACAAGGATGAAAAGGAACAGCAAATAAAACCGATACAAAGAAAGTGCAAGTATTTGAAGCGACAATTTTTCGTCAGGATTGTTTGTTGTATTGAAATTATTGCCACACTGAAAAGAGCTCAACTGAGCTGCTCATCAAAATGTGCTGCGTGTACAAAATGCTTTCATTCGTTTAGCGTCACTCGTCGTGTCATTTTCAATACTGCAATTAGATTGTGTCGTGCTCGCAATATTTTTGGACTTCTCTATTTTACGTTTTACATTTATTGCATCGAAGTAAACAATTCAGTTATTATTTTAAGGAAAAATCCCAAAAAAGAGTTTTTTTTGTTTTTTACAAACCCCATTCAATCGAAGGAGTAAATTTAGTGAAAAAGATTAGTTTAAGGAAAAATTGATTTAAAAAAAATATCAATTGGCTCACATAGTTTAAGAAAAAATGAAGTTTGTTTTGAAGAAAAGAGAGAAAAGAGTGTTATCGAAATCAAAAAGGAGAATAAACAAGAGAAATAAGACTGAACCGACAGCATCCACTGCATCAATGACCGCTGCACCCGATCCCGCATCAGCACCCACGGAACAACAAGCCCCAGATTCAGAGGAAGTATTTGAAGTTGAAGCAATATTGGAGAAGCGTTTTCTCGCCGGACAGGTAAGTCTAAACCTTTCGGAATTGAATGACAACTTAATATTTTACCGTTTGAAATTGCCTCCGAATCATAAACGTGCAATTTGTTATCACTGTTTATCCATAGCCACAATACCTAATAAAGTACAAAGGCTATCCCGATTCCGAAAATACATGGGAACCGCCAGAAAATTTGAACTGTACACGGCTCATTCGACAATTTGAACGACATTTACAGCGAACGAATAAAGCCCACAAGGTGCCAGAGTATTATGAATTCGAAAAAATTATGGCCCAACGTACAATTGACGGTTCAAAAGTGAGTGTTAATATTGCCACTGAATGTGTGCATGTGCATGTGTATTTGTTTTATTTTGTTGTCATTTGCACGTGTCATTATATTTCATTTAAATTGATCTGTTTCGTCATAAATCAGAAGGAGTATTTGGTCAAATGGGTAGGAAAACCAGAATCGGAATGCTCTTGGGTGTCATCCAAAGACTTATACAACAAAGATGTGGTCAAACAATTTCAAAGTACAATTTTAGATCATTTTACACCAGACAAAGTAAGTTATTGTTTAAAGTTGATTATTTAAATGATTTGTTTGTTTTCCAATGTTTTCCAATGTTTTCCAATGTATACAATGTGTTATGTTTTTACAAAAGTGTTTCAAGTGCAATTCAATTCGTTTTCCAATTACAGACCAACAAAGCAGAGAAGACAACAGAGGCCAAAGAAGACGAGGTTAAGGCAAATGATCACACATATCATAATCCGGCAAAGGTCGTACAGAAAATCCACGAAAAGAATGCGAATGAATCAACATCGATTAGTAAGCCACAAGAGGTGCTGCAAACTGTAAAAGCAAATCCAGAGAGAGTGCTTGATTTAGTGAAATTTGACGATGAATGTGAAGTAAAATGTTTAGTTCAATACAAAGGCCAAACCACACCGGAATGGGTGCCAGCCAATGATATTCGACGTTCGCATCCTCTTCTGCTGATCAATTACTATGAAACTCGTATTATTTTACGAAAAAAAACATTCGATATGGCATTCGATTGTGAAACGCCGGCCACGCGTAAACTCGTTGTGATTACATCAAAATAATCCACAGCCCAACAATTAAATATGTAGCATCTTAGGAAATTGTATCACATGTTGTTGTCGTTTTTAAATTGTGTTTCGAAGCATTCACTCTGTATTCATAAGACGAATTATATTTTATAAATAGAAACAATTTATGGTAACAACGACAACAACAACAAAAAGAATCATACACACAATTTGGCATGAATAACCACTTTATACGACATAAAAAGAAAGAATGATCATGTTTATACAAAAGGGATATTTTTTTTTTTGAAGAGCATCCAAATAAAGTTAGCTTCTAACATCAACATCAAACACAAGCGGCTTTATTTCGTTTCCCCCAAATTGTCCCGCTCTCTCTCTCTCTCTCACTCACTAACCTTTTAGCAAACCTCTTGAGCATCATTCCATTGAAAATCATATGGACGAGTGCGGATAAGTAGTTGCCAGTGTATTATTCATTGACTTTGACAAACAAAGACACACTTTTTCCTCAGTGCGGTATGGAGTAATCTCGATTTCTGGATGACATTTTGATGAACAATCGAAATTTGATACATTGATGAAAGGAAGGATGCAAAAAGCAAAAATGCGTACTTTTGTTTGGCTACGCAAACATTTTAAGCTGTCAATGTTTTTGTTTGCTGTGTTCATTGTAAATGTATTTTTTCTGCCGGTAAACAGTAGTTTCTAAACACTGTTGTCACTTCTGCGCTATGTGTTACAATTCGATGATTAACAGCACCGTAGTGAGGCCGAAAACTATGCGTCCGCTAAAAGCACAAGCTACTTTCATTAGAACCCATCTGAACTCCGTCAGAAATTTCAACTTTGGCTACGGCCCTGTCGACCAGCGTATGATTTTTGGTCTAGTATAAACAACTGCTTTGGAAAAATCTTAGAAATGAAATCCGAAACTGCAAGTGATTGATTTGGAGATTTAGCTGCATGAAATTGGTGAATAATAATTCTGCGCAATTATTAAATAAAACATATTGAGTGCTTTGATATATGTTAAGTCATTGAGTTTAACAGATTCGCTCGACTGATACATCAAGTCAGTTAAAATGTTGAAAAACCATTTAAAAAGAAAATGTATTTGAGTTTGACGTTTAACGAAAAATCAAAAAACAAACTACCCATTTGCCCCAATGCCCACCAATTTCCCACCAATTCATCATTTACATAGATTTTTGTGCGATTGTATCATTATCCAATGCTCTTGACTCTTAAAACTAACATTATTGTGTTTTTTTTTTCTCTTCATCTATTATGCAAGCAAAATTAAGATTAAAATAGATAAAGAGTTCAAGTATTTCAATGTTTGAATTAACATTGCTTCACATTCAGCAAACATTAAATTTAAATCGTAGAATCAATGTCAAGCGGTTCATTTCATTTGTTTAAAAATGCCTCTCTTTTGCTTTTCTGTGACTGTTTCAATGTGATTTATGTTGAAGCAACAGCATCAAATTTGGATAAACAAATTCACTGTTGAAAATGTCGTCGTTGGACAAACACAACGATAGAAATGTCATTTAATTGGTGTAGTGTTGCCATTAGAATGGAATGCAAAACACTGAGAGAAGGAGAAAGAGAAAGAGAAAAATTCATATCATTTATTTATGTGGCGAACTGCTGTCAACGATGTTTTGCTTACTGTGAATGTGAAGCATGTCCGATTCACAAGTCACAAAATCAGTAATCAATTGAGCTTGGCCAGTTTAGAATCTCATCTCTTGAATATTTTCTCGTGAACATAAAATCAACCACAATGAGCTCAGAATCAAAATCAGATTTGGACTCAGTTTGCAGCGAAGATTATGAGGTTGAATTCATAATGGGAAAACGAATCAAATATGGTGGGGTAAGTATGCGACATGAATTTGTGTTTGCCTTTTAATATTCATTCACACATTTATATTATGTGTTTGTTTATTTTGTCTCGCAATTGAATTAGATCGAGTATTTCATCAAGTGGGTGAATTATTCCGTGGATGACAACACATGGGAACCGATTGGGAATTTGTCATGTCAAACGCTAATCGACAGTTATGAAGCGAATGATGCTCCAGACGATGATGAGCTCGAATGGGTGCAGAAACCCGTTAAAATACTGGAGAAAAAAATAACAATTGAGGGAACTGTGAGCATACACTTGATACGATTTTTTTTATTGTTGGTTTCCGAAACAGTTGTTGATATTTTGATAAAATCTCAACATTATTTGCTAAACATTAACATTCTTTAAACTAATTAATTCTGATTTTTGTGTCAAATTTGACAACAGGATGATTTTTATGTCAAATGGGATGATGGAATCAAATCGATGGTGAACTTAACTTACGGTCCAATGAAGAAGCTGATTGCTGATTATGAGTTAGAACAATCGAAAAAGAAGCGCAAGAAACAGGTGAGCATTTATAAAGCAAAGTGTTAATTCAAGTGCTTAAATTACGATTGTCAAATTTCTAATAAAAAAAAAATTGCAACACTAGCGAAATTCATTGCAACGTAAGGCCAATCCGAATCAAAATGATAACCAGGAAAAAAACGGTCAAAAAGAGAAAATCATCAGCAAGAACAGCGGTGAAGTTGAAAACGTTCACGATATGATACGAACCAAGCTCGGTGTGATGTACCTCGTGGAATACAAAGGCTGTGAAGATCTCGAATGGGTGCCAAAAGACGTTATGAGACGCAATCATCCACTAAAGGTTATCGCATTTTACGAGCGTTGCATTTGTTGGAAGAATTAACCAGCAAATATCCCCGAAATTGAATTGCAATTTATTCATTTTAAGACACAATTTTAATTGAAAATCATTTTTTTTTTTGAACACTTAAGTTATGAATCATTCCGAAAAATCATTAGAAATGTTTATTGTTAAATTATATTCAACATATGGTCAATCCAATTTCATTAATAATTTTTGAAATATTTTTTAAATATTAAACGTTCTAGATGTACAACCAAATGGCTGCTGCCATTGAACATTTTCAATAACCATAACATTACATAGTTTAATTTCATTTCAAATTTCAAATTGAAACATTTGTTGAGCATTTTATAATTAGCGCTCTCTGTTGGTGCAGCCATAATGAAGTGAAACTATTTGTAAGCAGTGTGTGTATGTGTAGCAGCGCTACAGTTGGACAGTGTAGATGCTGCACAATACAACAGCACAAATACAAAAGACAATTTTAATAAAAATTAGAAGAGGACAAAAGACAATTGCGTTTTATTTGTATATGAGTTAATAGTTCAATCTATCATCACTGTGAGTGTGTTGAGAGCATCTTTTTCGGCAAGTGAACTTAGAATAACTTTTTTTTTCAATGTTGCATGTCATTGTACCTCAATTATCAAAGAGAGGTTAATTGATATTGAAAGAAAAATTATCAAGCGTCTGTACCGTCATTTCAAGTGCATTTTATCCAATAAAAACAAAAGAAATTCAAACATCATGGATTCAAATTCAAATTCAGAGAATATTCCTACCAATGGAACTGTTGAATTGGAAGTGGAACGTATACTTGGCAAGCGAATCGGCTTCGGTGAGGTAAGAAGAATTCATTCCGATTTATTCTCTGTGTGCGACTGAAGCTGTCTAATTCGATTAAAATTGACTATTTTTCATGCTCATTTGCATATACAATCATAGTCGGCTAATTTGAGACATTAGTTGTTGATTGACTTGCTATTTGATGCACGAAACTTTTGTCTTTTATAGTTCAACATCTGACATTGCTTCAACACAATCAAAATTTGCAATTGGGGAGACAATTATTCGCAACAAATGTAGTCGTTTTGATTGTTTTTTATTTTCTCGTGTGTCCGAAACTTAATTAGATTCAATATCACATAAAGTTTGTGGATTATCCGGTGTCTAAAAAAGATTGGTTGCCAGTTGATGATTTGCAGTGTGAGGAGCTAATCGATGAATATGAAGCAAATGAAACTGAAGATGCTGATTCATTAAAATGGTCTCCACAACCCATCAAAATTGTGAATCATTTTGAAATTGATGAACAGGTAATCATTTCAATGCAAACAGTAGATAATTGTTGTTAGTTTTCATAGAGTAGTTACTTGTTCGTTTCATATGACAGCTGTTTTCCATTTTATGGTATTTAAAGCCGAAATTCATTTTGTTGTGTCAATTTGATTTCTTTTATAAAAACAAAATAGATAGAATATTTCGTGAGATTTCGGGGTGGAATTGAAACAATGGTGTCGCACACTTTTGGTCCAATGAAAAAACTGATTGAAAAATACAAAAAAGATCAGTTACAGAAGGTGCAAGTAGAGCCGGCACAAGCAAAAAAAACACAATCGAAAAAAGTGCCAAAGACGGTAAGGCGATGATCGATGCATATACATTTGTAATGATTCTAATTGGAATTTTGTTCAATTGATAGAAAAAAGCGACCAATCGTACGAAAAATCGTTCGACTAGTCTGGATGGAGATGAAAATCAACCCGAAAATGAGCAGCAAAAGGGATGGATGAATTATGATGTCGAAGGTATTATCAATATGCGGCCAAACGGTGATAATTTCCAGTACTTAATCAAATCGAAGGGTGTCAACTCTGGCGAATGGGTGGATATGGATATCATTAAGCGCAATCATCCTCAAGTGGTCATCAATTTTTATGAAAAATGCATGGTTTGGCGAGAATGACCAGATGACCACACTCGATCAGAATTTGACGATTTTCTTCTTTCAAGTCGTTTATTTTAAAACTCACTTACTTCCAAATGATCCATATGTAATTGTAATTGTTTTTGTTTTTGTCATTAGAATTGTAATTGTAATTTTGTTTAAATTTAATTGCTTAAAGCATATTTACTACTTAAGATTATTTAAAAAGATAGAAAGATGAAAAGATAAAAAGATAAAAAGGTATAAAGGTAAAAAAATACCCAAAAGTATCACTGTAATTTTAATGGCCACATAATAAAATAACGTAAATTAAATTGCCCATGAAATAATTACTCTCACACATAAACATTTATTTGTCAACTTGAATTTCTCTATATATGCGCTCACTTTCCATTTTAGCGCACTTTAAACCGACGATTGCGCTTCACACTTTGACAGCAATATGACAGCGCCCCCTTGGTACTAAAAAAAATGTACACCATCACATAAGAAAGTTTGAACAGCAAATATTTACTGCTTCTCTTTCTATCGCACGTTCACGTGCATAGAGTGCGTTTAATGTCCAAGGGGGAGCCACACGTTGATAGACAAAAAGAAATTTACGTGTTATTGTTGTTGTACCGCGCGACCGTCGCTTTAAACAGATGGATCTTAATTAACAAATATGATGATGAACTTTAAATGCCATCTTATCGCTTTTCATGCGTTTGGGAAATGGTTTTGGAAATTTATTTTTGTGCAAAAACAAAAATGAACGAGAAATAAAAAAAAATAAATTGAAATCCATTAAGCATAGCGCACATATTTATATAATTTGCTCAACTTCAGTTAGTCTTGCGTAAGAAAATGGTGAAATAAAGAACACAAATTGCCATTTAATTCGAAAGTTTGTTTGTTTTTTGTCGAGTGTGAAATGTTTTCATTGAACTCTGTCACCTGGGCGCAACTAAACAGCAATTCTTTTATACGTTGACCAGAGTCACTGAATTCAATAATCATAGAATCAGACAACGCATAAAATTGTGTAAACAAATGATCATGATAACAATTTTATTGAACCCATTCAGAAGGCGATATTGAGTTATAGACATGTGGTAAAAGCGTTTTTTTTTCTGGTACATCTGGAATCTTTATATCAAACAGGTAATTTGTAGCTGTTGGCAGATTGATGTTGATGCTTCGACATATTTGGACGTTATAGGCTATAGTCTATAGCATAGTTGCTAACCGTAAGCTTCTGAGTGCTGAATCAATTTCAGTTGTTTATCACCACTTGCAGTAATCATATTTGCAAACAGATGTGTTTCATTGGAAAATGGGTTCTTCGGGGGTAATTACGGTTAATGTTGATATTTAACCATGGCACAAATTTGTCAAATGCACGATGCATGCTTTGATGTGGTTTTTCGGCTCCGAGCAAATGTCCCACATTCACACACACACACACACACCGCATAATGTCTCTATGTTTTGTCCATTACGATGAAGGATGTCAAAATGCTATGCAAATAACTGTTCGTCAACTTGCTTAACAACAAATGTGGCCAAAAAATGGTGTCCATATTTAAACGACTTTAATTGCAAAACGATGTCGTTGTATTCGCTGCCCCTCTTAGTGATGTGTGTAACCAGCCAAATATGGAAAAAAAAAACAATAAGTTAATGCTTAACTTTGACAACTCTTATAAATGAAACAAAAACTACACCATATCAAATCTCAATTAGACTCCTGCTATGCAATCAAATATTTTGCGGTTCAAAATGCTTGTCATTTTAAATGGCCCTGATCACATTTCGATGCTTATGCTCGTATTTAAATTCCAAAAGAAAACAAACCAACGTAGCACCAAAATAAGAAACCAAACAAAAAAACAACTGAGTAATTGTATTCAAGCGTGTGCTTCACTCTAATAAAGAGAATAATGAAAATCGTGGTGTTTTTTTTCTCTTCGAAATGAAAATGAGCAATTTTTTTTTTTTTTGGGTAAAAATGAAAGAAAAAAAAAGTACACAACATCAAAATAGAAACGGAAATGAAAATGAAAAGAAAAATAATTGTCGTTATGGTGAGTATGGAGCTCATACGTGCTTGTCACATCTTGTTGCCATTCAAAGTATTTTTTCCATTTTAAGACTCTGGTCGCATTTTTAGATATTGCCAGTTAAACGATTCAATTGCTCGGTTGTGTACGCTTCAAAGTGCTTGTTGGCTGGATGGTTGCAAATCATAAACGAGGTGAGCGGTTCCAGTATTTTAAGCTCAACATCAAAAGATTTAAACCCCAGACAGTTCAACCGTGCACAAAACAAAATCAAGTCGTCACTCAAATAAGAGAGACATACACAAAAAAAAAGCCGAAGCAAAAAGATTAAATACAAACAAAAGATGACGTTGTTGCAATGACACATATGAATTAAAGACAGTTCGGCGCACATCACATCACATAACAATATATTAATAAAAATGGAAGTGAAACGATAGTATGTGTGCGCGCGCAAGCAAACAACCGAGAAAAATGAATGAGCACACAGAAAAGAAAAAAAAGAAAACGGTAGCAGCACGCATAGCTCTATTTATAATGGTAATAACAGTAGCAAGCTGTGCTCAGCAATGAGTTCAAATTTCGGCAACATGATTATCACAGTTGATCTCTCGAATAGGCACTGCCTATTGGGCACGATCGGCAAAAGTGCCAACAGATGTAATAACAGCAATAAAACACCAGCATTGAGTCAGACTCATTTATGAATCGAAAATAAAAGAAGCCGATACTTCAGTGTGGAGGAATTGGCCAAACAAAACAAACGAAAAGAAATGAAATGAAAAGAAAAGAAACAGTTGATTCACATCAAGATGACCAAATGCTGTAAGGTTCAATGTTGCAGTTGTTGCAATAGTTTCACTGTTTCAATGGCTTCAACAAATTTCATTTGATTTGAATATGTGTATGTTTGGGTTGCATTGTAGGTGATCAATGATCGCTCAGACCGGTATTTTGTTGTTGGTTTTTCTATAGCCTGTGCGGCCCAAGCATGTGTTTAACATATTCAAGACTGGAAATGATAAACGATTCATAATTTTCATTGCGTTTTGTTTCTATATTTAATCGCAATGTTTTTGACGTGATTTGTAATTTCCAAAGCGATCTAAAGAGTGAGTAACATCAGCAGCAGCACAACAAAAAACAACAACGCAGAAGATGAAGAAGTGAAAAAGCAAAAGAAATAACAACAAAAACGGCAGCACAACGACTCTCGCTTTCGCGAGCATTTAATGAAAAGCGATATTATGCTCACTGGTTCATTGAACATGCATAAGCTTCTTCACACAGATTCACCTCAAATATGAAAAACCAATCGTGATGAATGCTATGATTTGATTTGTAATTATTGAACAATTTTTACAATCGATACGATAAACTTGATGATCATCATTTTGGTTTGGTTTTGTTTTCTGCGTTTTTGTTCATCATTGAATCGGAAATTGTGGAAATGGCGATAAGCATCGCAACAACAACAACAACAACCATTGATGCGCTCTGTTCAAGCGCAAATGGTAGGTAATGCACGATTCAACCATAAAACATACATGCAGTTAATGAACGTGTGGGAAATTATTGTGAAATTTTGAGAATATATAAATCAAATGAGAAACAGACAAACAGAGGTTCAGAATTGTGATGAACGGTGTGACAAACCAAACATGTTTGGCACATTTGCTGACCGTTTTTTTTTGACTTCTCAGATGGAACTTCTTTTATTGGTAGCAAATGAATGGACACGAAAAAAAAAACGAAAAAAATGTATTTAAATATTGTAGAAATGTGAGTGCGGTATGCAGACGTTTTAAAGTGGCTATTGCAGAATTGATGGATGCTCATGGAGTAGAGAAATCTATAATGATTGAGGAATATGCTATGCAAAAGCCAGCACAAAAGCAAAGCGCACTTTCTCATTGAGAGTGATGTGTTCGACCAGTTTCATCACCGTTGGTGCTCCTTTACCAAAGCATTCAAATTCATTTAATTTTTTTTTTGCCCCCCCGAACAAATTAACCAATTCACACACTTTCATCGAATTTATGAATTTCTTTTCTATCTGAATGCTTTTTTGTCGTTGATGGCATTTTTTTTGTTGTTGACCGTTTTGAAATGTTATGATCATTTCCTCAATTGGTGCGTCACTATGACTACCACACATTGGAGTCTATTTACATGATTCATTTGCAGCAAAGCGTTCAGCTTAAAGCAAATAGATTCTGACACTCAAAACATTCGATTCATGAAATTGCACGAAATTGAGGGAAAGGTGTAAAAATGGTAATTATTATAATCTTCGTTTTTAACAAGTAATATTAGCGGCAAAAATGGCATCATTGCGTAAGATACGATATTGACTTTGCGAATGTTTTTCTCATTTCTCCTTGTCATTGTGATTTTGTAGCGAAATTTTTAAATCCAAATATGGATACTGAATATCTTAATGGATAACGAATGATAATACATTCTGCATTCCATTGATTTCAATTTCGTTTTCAAATGATTGATCATCAACAATTCGGTAATGAAATTCGAAATGATTTAGAATAAATCAAAGTGGAAGTGCAAAACTTGTGCAAAATTTGCTGTTTACTCTTGTTGAAGTGCTAATAGAAATGCGGTGAATCTTGAAATGGTCAGGTCAATATCTGAACCTAAAACCGTTTATGTGTGAGAAAACCAATGAATTTTTCATCAAATTAACAGTTGTGGTTCTTTTGGGGCCATCGGCAATGGAATGTGTTCAGTTGTGTGAAAATGAAAACAAACCAAATCGACAAAATCTCGGAAAGTGCATACCAAAGTGAGACAGATGTTGGTTACGTTTTTGCCATTTAGGGCGTTGATATAAAGCCAACGAAAACCACCAGGCCAAATAATGTGAGTGTGTGATAATAAAATTTGCTGGCCATTGTTGCCATTTGGAGAGTGCAAACATTCATCGAGAGCATAAATGTTTCGAATGAGAAATTGGTAAAATAAACTAGGTCGAAGTTAAATGGCATTCCTGCTGTTGTTTGACCACTGCGTGTTTACACATATGTATACGAAAAATTGACGCGTCTCGCATCGGGCTGTGTCGTTGCTGATATCAGCGTGGTCGCTGCTACGGCTGCTGTTGGACTGTTGTTACCATTGCTGCCGCTGCTGCTGCTGCTGCTGCTGATGCCGTGGTTGCTTTCTTAAACAGAAAGTGAATGTTCGGCGTTATCGTTGTTTTTCTTATTTATTACACATTTTTTTGCTAATTTTTTTATTTGTTAAGTTTTTTTAAAATATGTATTCATTCGGTCGAATTAACAGCCACGGCCACATATCTCATATGTGCTCGAAATAACAGTTGATTGTGTGTGTGTGTGCTGAACTTTAAAATCGAGTTGGCTGCTCGTTTTTTTTCTCTCTTTGCTCGATGAATAAAAAAGGTTGTTTTATATTATATTACATTTTTACATATTAATTAGTTCGTTGGTTGGTTGGTGATTCGTTATTTTGTGTTTATCTCTTTCTCTCTCTCTCTCGTCTTTTGGTCAGTTCTTTGGTCTCTGCGTGCGCCAATCAAAGTACCGAACAAAAAATGTGGTTAAATACGCAGTGCAATTCGAACATGCAGCTCGTATCATTGAACTACATAAATATGTCTTAAAAAATCAAAACGGGATCATTCGTACGCACGTAACAAATGCATGCACTCAAACACACTCAATTAAAATAGTGTTGCTGCAGCGAGACTTGATCAAATTGAAATTCAATTCAAAGTTTGCCAATGAATTCGACTCGATGTTGACGACTCTGAACACCTTTTGCGGTACATTAACGATGCAAAGTGGTTAATGTCACAGACGTTGAATTTATTATTTCAATCCGGTTACCAGATCAAAGAACCATCAAAAAACAACAAAAACTCAACATTTATCGATCGTTTTGGTTTGTTAATAAACTTAAGAGTTATTAGTTTATTTGAGAGAGTAGTGTAACACTTCAGCCGACTTGACTTTTTGTTGCAGTCCAATGAAACCAGTGAATTATTCGAGTTTCGATGTTATCTATTTAAAGATATACGTTGAGTTTCGTTTCGTTTCGACCGTTTATTAACGAAATATATGTGTAAATTGGCCACATAGTTTTCAAATGTTCAGCTCCATGGAAGTTAGTTAGTTAATATTAGACGGGAAATGCATTTCAAATCACAAAAGTTGACTGATTTTCTTCCAAAATCCTTCGATGCATATATTCAATATTGTTTAAAAAGTTTCGAATGGAATTAAGTCCATTTCTATGTGATTTATGGTTATTGGGCTGAACTCATTAGGCTCACAATATTCCACATGATTTGTCGATTGTAAAAACATTCAACATTTTATGATATATAATAATTTTTCAGACGAAATTTCTCTACTCCAAACAAATTGGAGGAGATTGATTTGAATGGAAAATCGATTATCATAAGCATCAAATGTTCTTGTATTGTTATTATCACAAAATGTAATTCTTCTTCTTTGATTTTTAGAGGACTTTTCTCATTTTGAAATGGAGTTCTCCTCCTCCTCCGCCTGCGAAAACCTCTCCTCCATAAAGTGAAGAGGAGGAATTAAAGCTAAAGAATCAAGGCGCTCCCATCCAAATTTGGTTATACAGTTTTCCATCGTCTGTCAACTGATCTTCGTACAAAAATCGAAATTGATTGACGTTTGGAATGGAACAGATTATAAGTTTCTGGCATACACGTAAATTTCGAAATTGAATCCGCACATTTGATATCATTTTCGCACAAAATGCATATTATTTTCTGCATTTAAAATTGCGACTTGCGACTTGCGACTTATTAATCGTGGTGCTCTGCAGCTTAAAGTATGTAAACACAAAGCCAAAGCCAAATTGATAGAAGTGGATCGATACAAAACGGTATTTATCCAAAAATAAGCATCAAATGAATAAAATAACGCAGCAACGACTATGACGACGACGGCGACCACCATCAACCATACACACAAACACATTCGGCTTTGATTTGCGGTCATAGGCTCATATGAATAGTGATTAGTTTGTCACACGAACCAAATCGAAAGAGAAAAGAGACGAAAACAAGACAAATACATTAAAACAGCATTCAGAAGCGAAATGATCATATGGTGTCTCTCTGTTGTTGTTTTGTTTTGTTTTGTTAAGTTCTCCTCTCTTGATGCAAAAATCACCGTTTTTGTTGTAGTTATTGTTGTTGTTTCTGTCTTTTTCAACGTTTTGGTATACGTTAAGCGTATGTTCAAATCTCTCTTTCATTGTAAACCAGTTTAATTTTGCGTCTTTTAACAATTTATACAAAATTCAGCGGTGTGATTAAACATTGATTTTATGCATAATCGTGTGCAATGTCCACATTCGATAGATTTTTATAGTACATTACTGTTGTTGCTGGTATCCAAATGACATTGTCTCTTAAATAGACTATTGGCGGTAAACGCTTTTTTCTACACACAAAATATGTTCTCATACTTTTGCTGCAATGATATGAATAGCAAAATGTGTAAATGTGTATGCAAACGCATAGCAAATGAAATTTAGTGATCGTTAGCAAATCTATGGGGCTGTGTTTTTGTGTGTACCAGAAAACAAAACCGACAACAACAACAAAAATGTGCTCGCTTTTGTGTACAAATCGAAATTAAAAGCCGTTTCGATTCGAAATTTATTGAACGATAAAATCAAACCAGTGAGAGACTAGTTTGTTGTTGTTGTTGTTGTTGGTTTCGTTTATGTTCAAAATACAAAACACAAAACAATTCCACATTTTCGCGCAGATTGTTCATAGTTAGAGCTAATTAATGATCCATATATGATCGAGTATGCGTTGTTTTTTTCGTTTAAATCGTTTGAAAAAATTGTAACGATTGTGTCGTGCTACCGCAATGCCATGTCAAATTTTGGTTTTTTTATTTTTTGGTACACGAAAGTCTTTACTGGGGTTTGCAATCAAGCGCAACGCGCAGTGATAGCAAACTTTCATCGAAAGTTTGCGTTCAGCCGAAGAAAGAAAATAGAAATGAAACACCATTTCACAAAAGTGAGTAAATTGCTCACCAAAATGGATCAATCAACAAAAATTATTTTAATCAAATTTTAATCGCTGATAATTCCACCACAAACACCCAGCACCACCCAAACAACATAAGCCAATTTATCGGCCATCTCAATCGGTAATTTCAACGTTCCGTGTCTCAACAGACAGCTTGAAACTCTTTAGCTTTTATTTTTGCACGAAATGTGCGAAAAATAATGTCGTTAATATACCAATTATACTACTTTGAATTGTTTTGTGTTCATTTTCGTCGCTCAATCGATTGTAGCGGCGGCTTTGCGTTTTTGTTGCTATTTTCGGGATGTTTATGAAGGGGAATCCAATTCAATTCTGCTTTCAATTCCGAGGTTTTTCATAATTTATAAACTTATTTCCGTTTGACCATTCAACAACACATTCAAACGGAATCACACGCAACAAAGTGAAGTTGTATTGTGAGGTGGAAAAAATGACTTTTGAAACAATTTAAAATTAAAATGTTTAAAAATAGTGACTTTTTCAAAATTAGCTGGTGATCAAATGGTGTCAATGAAATTAAAATCATTTGAACACGGAATTTTGCAAATGAGGTTATTGATCAAAGCAATGGCTAACACTTTCACATGTATAGTGAACTTATTGATTTTCAGTTGTTGCTTGTTTTTTGTTTTTTTATTGTCGCACTCGGGAAATTCAATTAAATGTGATATGAATGGGATCCATTGTCCAATATTTACAATGTGCAACGAAAATGGGATGCACACAATTTGATCATGTAGTAATTATGCTACATTGAATTGAATGATGAACGGATTTTAAGCAGTATTCATAATGAAGAGCAAATATTTCTTTCCCGATTATAACATTTCAATGTGTGTGAATGGGTGCATTTCCGTCATACCAATGATGTCCGATGAAATAAAAAACCAAAATCGAAAAAACATTTCAACATTATAACATATTTGATTGATTTAATTTTTTCCAGTTCAATTTGCCAACGAAAAAAAAAAACAAAACAAAACGAAAACGGGAGTACTCGTATTCTGTTTGTTTATTTTATGTTTCAATTGAATGATTGTCGGATTGTGTGTATTTTGACTTGCTTCCATCCAATTTAAGGTTTTTCCTCTCGTGCGTTTACTTTTATTTTATATAACCGTCGAGAGCGAGAGAAACAACAACGAGAAAAAAAAGATGTAAAGTCTAACTGAACAAATAAAATAATGGCAGAATGCATTATTATGGCACGCAAAAGCGATTAATCGGCGCTTATGATTTATTATCGGAACGAGTATTTGTCGTTTGTTATTTTTTTTTTGTTTCACTTCAGCATCGTTTGGAACCGCAAACTGAAAAATTGAAAGAAGAAGACGGCGATGAAGAAAACAAGATGAAGAACAAAGAAAAGTGAATTTGTTGAAGCACAAAAACCAAACAAAAAAAAAATGATCGAAACGACCCGTGTCAATTCATTTGTGTGTCTTATTTTCGACACTCTAACGCGTCTCTGTCAATTGTTTTTACGTTACTTTAATTTATGATTTTGTTGTCTTAATTAGAAAATTCCAAAATGTAAACGGAAGAAAATGATTGGTGTGATAGCACGGTAGCACGGCGCTTTGCCCCACAGTTATGCTAACGGAATACATTTTAAGTGAATTTGGGTCGTGGTTGTTGCGGTGGCTTGACTTTATTTGAGAATCACTTTATTGAATCGTTGAATTGTTAAATTTGAAGGTGGTTCAGGCAATTTGACACAAAAGTAAAATGTCTTCAAGCAAAACTGATGACTTATCATTGATTCAACTAACAAATAATTCAATCAAATCAATATTCATGATTTTATGCACCATTTCACAAACAAACTGCATTTATTTGGCAAACAATTGTTATCATCAATAAACTTTCTTAAGCTGGGTTCGATCGCTTTCACGGAACTTCTTTACGTTCATAATTCGTGGTCAGTGCAATAAAATATACGGCATTTTTATTCTTAACGAGTAGATTTCTAATTTTTTTTATTCATTCAAATGATCAACATCATCAAGAAGAAAGTTAATACATCGAAACCCAATGACCAGTGCAATTTTTTTTTTTACTTTCCACAAACGCAAAATACCAAACACCTAGCGCACCTTTCATTGTATCGCATCGTTCCGTAATGGTCATTTGAGATTAAGCACAAGAAGAAAAAAAAAAAAAAACATGAACAACAACAATCAGAAGATGCATCAAAGTATACAGCGTCCGTCATCAGTTCACGATTGGATTCATCAACAGATCACATGTTATCATTTTCACGTTTGCTTTTCACCAAGTGAAATTCACTCATTTGGTGTGATCACAGTGAGAATTCAAAGCATTCAACTAGCTATTTGTTTTTTTTTTTTTTTTTTTTAATTTTCAACACATACCGTTTGATCAGGTTTTCGATCTCATTAAGAGTGAACGCTACCGATTACGATTACGCATGAAAAATAGATCGTGTGTTTTTTTCGCCTTTTGCTTTCTTATTGCTGTGAGTCGACAGTAAAATGGCTGTTACTCCACGAATCCAGTTTACACGACAATTAAAAATGAGAGTGGATCTATCAATTGATCAATTGATTCGATTTAATCACTCGGATTTATGATTTTTAATTCAAATACTCTGTTTTTAAACTTTATTTCTTTTTTTTGTGTGCACTGAACTGTTTTCCCCACACCAATTTGATGTCCGATTAAACTATGGTTTCAGTATTATCGAATAAAAAAATATTAAATCTTGAGCAATATTTTTTTAATTAAATGTGATCATCCTGGATGATTTAATCCAGCAATGAATATTGCACTTTTTCGTTGGAATTTTTATTTTCCAACTTTTTCCAATTCACTTTTTGCCGTTATCACAGTTATTCAAGTTTCATTGAACTAATGTTGTTAAACTTTTACCAATAACAACGAAATATCCTGCTGAATCCTGTTCGCGATCGTAAATTTTGCACTTTTGTTTCGATCCACGGAAACCAACTACAAAATGTTGATTAATTCACATCGATGACTTCAGTTTAAAAAAAAAGCCTTCAACGTCCGGTTGAATGTAACGGTCTTATATGAAAATCACACAAAAATCGCGAAATTCGCGATAATTTCAAAAATGACGAAAATTCATTCCATATTTAGATTTACACTGAAGAAGATAATTTTCGGAAGTGATTCGATTTTCTTCCAGTTTTAACTGTTTGTTTTCTTTCTTTTTTTTAAACTCTTGAAACAATTTCAGCAATGTTTGGTTTTTTTTTTCTTTAAACTGGTCACTCAATCGCTGATGATTTGAATTCATTTACATCTCGCGATTTTCGTTTTTTTTCGCATTGACTGAATGTGCGCTCAGATCATACTGAAGACATGAGCTTTGCATCAAAACGAAAAAAGCCAACAAACAGATATGTTTATGGTGTTGTTGTTGTGTTCAGGCGAATACAAATTGCCACTCACTTTCTGCTTCTTTCTTTCATCGTCGTCGTCGTCATCGTACGGTATTTCTCTTTTGGACGTTGCTGCTGCTGCTGCTGCTGCTGGTACGCTTAAGCGTCGGTTTGCTGTTTATTTTTCTGCGTGCTGCGTGTGAGTGGTTTCTGAGACTGTTGCGAGTTTTCAAGTTGCGGTAATGTGTACAACTCACATTTTATGAATTGGATGTTTGTTTATCGTTTCGAATCAATTGAAGCACGTTTGCAATCACTACAAGTGCTTTGAGGGTATTGCAAATTAAACTCTTAAATCGTGTTTTGCCAAACAGAATTTAGCACATCGTATATTTAAAAAAGGCGAGAAATACAAATAAATCACTTAATGATATTATCTTATGGCAATGTCATTTGATTTTGGATACGGTGTGATTTAACCGAATGTAAATCATTTGCGCTATTGGGATGCCCAAGAGACGTGTTTAAAAAAAAAATGTTTTTTGACCATGGTCTTTAGTCGATAACACTTTCCAACCAACTGAAATTGATACACCGCTGTTTTCCGCATTGGCCATGATTATATTTTAATGAAAAATTAATTGAAAATCACAAATCATATTGAAATGGATTAAGACAACCTTGGATTCAAAGATAACGCTTGGTTGATTTGCTTGTAATGTCAACAAAAAAAAATGATACCAATTTCAACTAATAGAATTTATACATTTGCATCGAATTCAGATTTATTTGCACTTATATTTATTTTCCATGACTCATTTCGTATGCTTTTGCAAGTGGGGAGAAGTTTGATTCCGGACACATTTATCAAGGATATCAAGGAAAGGAGCTCATAGGTTAATGGCACTAATAATGAACCAATTTAAACCATTTTGCCATGAATTACTCACCATTGCATTTATACCATAATCCAGCCACAAATCTAATTAAATAAAAATTTAATCTACGGGTTTGTGTTTTCAGAAATATGTTTTGTTTTATTTTTGGTTTATCGCAATGAGTTAAAAATTATTAGAAGGAAAACAATGTTGAATTTTACGCTCATTTAAAGCATTTACTTAAAAATGCTGACCCAATTTTATCAAAAGGTAAAACTTGTTTGTTGACTACCAATTGTAGTTTAATCATTTGGGAATCCTAAGAACGATAAAATACTGAAAACTGTTTGCTGTTTTCCAGTCGGTTGTTAAGCTTATTAAAAAAAGAAAAGTTATCAAAATAATTTAGACTAAATCCGTAAAATTCATCATATAATTAAGACCCATGAGATTTGGGCATTTTTGGTGATAAAATATTACTTTGGCACCTTCAACAAAGTAGCAAGGAAGTCGTTCGGACAATGAAAGAGCCGCACAACATTGTAAAGATTCTATTTCAAAATTAAAGAAAAAAAATCAGCGATGTGTGACATAAAATCCTTTACGTGGAAAAAATAGAATTTCATTATTGGTTTTCTATATCTTCAAATGATTTTAAATCATTGATTTACTCTCTAGAGACTGTGCTATATAGCTTTGCAGATACAATAACGTACCTTACCAGAGTGAAATCTTATCTATATTTATTGCCAAATAGCCAACAACCTATGAATCTATGGAATTTTTGTTTTCTATCGTCAGAATGGCTTTCAATTGAAGACATTTTACACAAATTCCAAAAATCTATCATGCACAAAGCACAATAGTTTCTAACAATTGTTCGACTCACAAGTAACTCATGCATAAATTTTTCCGTTTTATCATATTGACAAATGTTTACATTTTATTGAGTTGTATCCAACGATACCAGTCATTATAAACTAAAAAAATGCGATGCATTTAATTGCATTGTCCATTTAAACTGGCGACACGTCATTGTGTCAAATAAACTCAATAAAGATGAATAAAATTTGTCAATAAAACAAAAAACCATTTCTTATTTCAATTTAAACGCAAGTCTCTGGAAAAATGAATAAAAAGATAATAGTGTTAATTTAAAATTGTATTTGGTGTTTTTTTTTTTAGATTTGCAAAAAAAAAATATTGCTACAAAATCATTTTGATGTTGTAGACAAACTCTTAAACTATTTTTCGTAATTGTTGCATTCGGAATAAGGCTGTCCCTAGAATTATGTGTTCGATATGCACATAAATCGCTTTCTCAAAGTGCTACGCATTGTTGAAATTATGTTTGGAGTAAAAACGCTAGTTAATTTGCATACATTTTTATCGACGTCGATAGTGCAGTATCTCTCCTTTATTACGTCGAAATAGTCATTTGAATTGTTTTTTTGTTGTTTATTATTTTTGGATAAATAGATGGATTAACTTAGTGTTTTTTTTTTATTATTTCTGTGGCAAAACTTAATTAAATTCTGTTTTTTCCTACTATTTGTATATGCAGTTTTACTTTTTATAATTTGTGTGTTCAATTAAAAAGTGATGTGTTGTGTTTACAATGAATAGCATTTGTTTTTTTTTTTGGCATTAAGCATTCGCCATGGCTATTTCGATTGAAAATCGAATTCACAAGTCAACTCATGTTGAATATTCTTGCAATGCCAAATTTACTATTTCTGTTAACATTTTTGTTTGGTTAATTTCAAGTGTATCACATTATGTTATCATGCCTCCTGCCCTATTCATTTTGTATTTTTATATCATTTGTTGATTTTGTAAAGAATAACCTATGTCGACATAGACACAAAAGAAAACTATACTTGCTGAGCCAAATGCGGGCAGCAAACTAAAAAAAAATAACTATCGAAAGTTAAATCATCTAATGAAAATACGTATATAATTAGCTTAAATTCTATTTATCAAGATTAATTTAAACTATTCGTGCGCAAGATGGTTTTCGGTTTTAAAGTAGCATCAATTTTTAAATCGGTGATTTTTTCCTTTCTTTCTTTCTTGAATTCCCAATGACAAAATCTATGGATAGGCCGAGCATGTTTGTCCACCGCCTTTGATTATGGCAAATATTCTCTATCTCTGTTTCCCTTTCTGTCTCTTTCGTTCGTGTGTATGCGTGCGTGCGTACATAGAGTGTACCTTGTGTCTGGTGTCTGGCAAACCATTAAAATGAGCTATCGGTTGCGGTTGTCTCATTGTTGCGATTGTGATGATGTTGTTGGTTGCGCGCTCGTCGCACATTTTCATCGGTAAAATCGAGAATTTTACGTTGCTTCTTTCGTGTGTGCTGTTTGTGCTTGAAGTAAATTTTTAGCGCACCTTTGACAACGATAAATGAAAGGCCACCAATAAGTGTTCGATGTAAATTATTTTGAATTGATTCAAAAAATACACGACCAACAATGGCCGATACCGTTGGCATAAAGAGTGCACCACAAAATATTCGTGTGGCTGATAATGGATCTGATAAAGCTGGTGTATTGCTTTGATTGACGCTACCATTTTCCTCCGTTTCCTCCCTAAACAAACAAACATCGTAAATGGAGAATTTGCAAATGAATTGTGAATCATGACAAAAGTCACATGCAGTCATATCATATGACACTTATATGAGTGTGCGATTGTGAAATTTTGCACTTAATCGAAAAATTAATTTGAATGTACTTACGACGTCGGTAGCACTAGATTTAAAATTGGAAATTTACGAGCGATATTTTGTCGACTTTGAATGAAACGCAGCAACATCTCTTCCCAGCAAATCATCCGGCCAAGTATTAAACCGGCTGGAATTGCGGGCAATCCAATCAACAGCACCAATGGATCGGCACGTTCCAACATATCCAAACCATTTTTATGGCCAAACACTTGTAACACCTACAAAATTCAATAAATATATGATATGCCATTGATACATAAATCATCGAATGTTCTCACAACTGATAAAACATTGAATTGGTCGTAATTTATTCAAATGTATTTTAATACACATACCGTGACCGCACCGTATGTCACAGCCGTCCAATACAGTGATCCAACGATTACACCAGCGGCTAAAAATGGGCTCAGTCGCTTGATTATCGAATCGATACCCTCTAAAATGCTAACAAATGTGCCCATTTCCGGGAATACAATGATATATTCCGTTCGGCACTGTGGACAATTGACACGTTTGAATGCATTGCCTTTTTGTTTTTCGTCGACCCATCGCTGAAGGCAGCTCTGATGTACCCATTTTGTGGTGCCGCTGCATTTGCACGGTTGCACCCATGCAGCCATCTTATCATCTTCATCGGTTGCAAAGCAAACCCAACAATAGCGTCCGTCTTCGGTGGATTTTTGCGTTCCCAGCATTTCCAACATTTGTACTCTTAATTCATTTAAAGCTTCGATTCCACGTTCTCGATCCGATGTTGATGCTTCGTCTTGTGTTTCGTGTGTCGGCCGATCCAATCTCTCCAATGCATTATTAAACTCTTTGGTCAATTCGTCATCCGATCGGTTCGTCATTTTTGATTTCTCTTTATATTTGTTTTTTTTTTCTTCGTAAAAACGGTAAATGTCACTTGAATATCGACCTGGCCTGACGTTAGTCCACCCACAATTGTTTGCTACAAAAAAATTTCAAATCGATGATTTGCACCGTTTTTTTTTTCTAGAAATCATTTTCAATGTCCAAGGTCAATGATTAAGTTTCAAAAAAAAAAGAAAAAAAAAATGCGGAAACAATCCTCAGTAATAATTGTCGAAATATTTACCTGAACTATTCGTGTGATTCACTAATTCAATGTGCCAATGCGTAAATACAGAATCCACATAAGTGATAAATAACACCGTTTTTTCTGTCTCTCTCCAAAATTCCACTTGTTTGCTAAATAAACTCAATTTATTTCATTTAAAATGATATTATTCTATTCCTTCATGTACCACAACACACCAATTGTTGTGTACAAAATAGCGAAAATGACCAAACGCGGTGCGCGTCAGTAGATTTCAAGTGGTAATAAGGAAACGAAAACTGTTGGTGTTGTGATGATGAAAATGAAAATTTTTCGTGAAATCCAATGAAAAATTTGTACACGAAATAAAAAAAAAGCAAAGATTTGACGCAATGCCAAGAATTACTCGCTCGACTAGTTGTTATTCGACTAGTCGTACGTAGGCATCGAATCGTAAGTGTGGTTGTGATGAAATTAATTTTTTGACAGTTTGTAATGTAAGTATTTGTTTGGCAATCATTTGTCATCCGATATTAGTATGATGTTGCAGAGAGACTCAGAGACATGCTCAAGCACAAGCACAAGCACAAGCGCACGCACACAATCACAGTCACACACAAGCGATATGTGGAAGGCCTTGTGTGCGAACTAGTTCACAGTATTGCGTTGAAATGGCGCTGTCTATCTCAATGGAATGATTTTATTGGAAATATTATGGGATCAACGTGAGCTACGATATTTGTAAGCGTCAATTCATGAATCCATCAATTTTTCTTGGTTTTTTTTTTTTGCAGGATAAAGAACAACTCACCATTTTTAACCGCATTTGTGCTTTTACCTTCATCTTATTTGAAAAACCATTCTTATGTCATTAAATCATCAAATAAATGTTGCAGTTCAATAAAACACCTCATTACAATTCTCTACATCAATTTATTCAATTGTTCAATCATTCACTTTGGAAATTGATAACTTTTTATTGTTGTTATTTATTTATAAATACAAGCTTAAGAATCGTTGGCGTAATCAGCTGGATTTTTGCGGTGCGATTGATGGTTTTCATGTTCACCCCATTCGTAAACCAAGTAGCTAATCAAGAAGGCTGTGTTGCAATCAAAAACATCAAATGAAAAATGAAAATTAGTGCAATGTTCGATTTAAAAGGTAAACTATTGCAGTCAGGCCAATGTTATGTGGTCATATCTTTATATGCAACACAACACAACATAACAAACAATTGATTTGAAAAAAAATGGGGGACCGTGAACACTTACGTGGACCCATGTATGGAATATTTTCGGCAAACCGACGGCATGTGTTGGTAAATCCAGGATTGAGAATACCCTTCAATGCGTTTTGTTCGAATGGTGAAATACGGTATGTCACCATTCCGTAGTATTTCCACAAATGTCCAAAACCGTGACCCATTTTTGCTAGGATTTACTGTAAACAAGAGCAAATATTTGTTTCAGTTTTATTTGATTTCACTTAACTTGAAACATCCGCGCAACACAATCAGAGCCTACAACATTACGTAATGTGCAATGGGGTTTGATGAAACTATCAAAATTCAACTCTTATTGATAATTAACTGTGTTTTGATGAATTGTTTGGCATTAAAACTCCACATTGTTTTGATTGCATTCAAATCAATCAAATTAAATGCAATATTTTCGAAAACAATTCATAGATTTCATGAACATTTACACTAAACTTACCTTGTGAAGCAAATGCTATTGCTGTGCACTGTTTGACAATCAATGCTGGAAGGTGCTGTCATAAGAAAAATTTCACATCAATTGTTTTGTGTGAAAATTCACCAGACGGCGCTATACACGAAAATACCTTTTTCATTCACTTGTTCACTTCGAATCGAAACGTCAACTTTATAACCAAAAAAAAAAGAAGATCAAAACAGTTTTTGTCGAATTGTTTCACCACCATTGGGAACATCTTTGTTTTGATTTAAAGAATAAAATAAATTGAATTTTAACAATGTCAACACGTTGGTATCCAATTTACAAGCGTGGCAATCCACAGTTGCGTGTATTTATGACCGATTTTTGGATGAAACTTGTGCGAAACGATCAAAAACCAACACCACCATCGAATGTGGTTACCTTCCATTGCTCCATGGAAATGACCCATCACGATATTAAAAACTATTTAAACAAAATTTATAATATTCCCATTATGGATGTACGTACCGAGGTGAGACTTGGTGAATTCTTTCGAGATCCAGTCAAAAATTACGTAAAGAAAAAGGATGATTACCGTGTTGCGATAGTGACTATGGTAAGTGGGCCTCAGAATTGACATAAAACTGAAATAATAATATTACTAAATAATAATTTTATATTGTTTCACAGCCCAAAGATGTGACATTTGAGTTTCCGGACTTATTCGAAAAGAAAGAGGACGATGTGAGCAAAGTGAAAAAACAACTGCAGGATCAATCGGACCGGTATCAAAAATTCCTCAAACGAAATGACAACAGCCGAGGCTCACCGCCATGGTTCTCAATTTGAATATTTTAGCAATTTTAGGCATTTTGTTATTTGAAAAAAATGAATTTCTTTACATATACAAATAAAATTCAAAACACATTTTAGTTGAACCAAATATAATTGATTTTTATATTTATTCTATTCACGTGGACAGCCTCAAGATTTTGGAACCCTTGCCCTTTGACTACTCGCTTTATAAGTATTTTTAATTCTTTTGCTGCAATCGTAATCAAATCCTCACAAAATCATGCTCAGCATTTCAATATCTGAAAAACTGTCCATTTGAATAGTAAAATAACGTGTATTTCAACAAATAATTTATTTATTTTTCTAGTTAAACTGGACTGTAGCCAGAAGAACATTCACCATAAATCACAATACATTTTTGAATAAATTTTGAATGTTAAAATGTTAACGGTTGGGATTCGGAATTCTAGCCATCACCAGCCAATCGGACATTCAGAGAGCAATGCATTTTAAATTGAATCAATCATTTATACGGTTTGGGTTACAGTCTTGATATTCTTGTGCCATTCAATGTGTCTTCCAGTCTAACTGAAATCATCGTCGCAAAGTCATCATAGCTCTGATTTTGGTTGGCCCGTTGCGCAATGATTCGTTCAATGGCAGTTTTACGATCAACTGAAAGTTGCTTCATAAAAATGGCAAGAACCCATTCGGGAATTAATAGTTCCAAGAATAATGCACTATACTGAAATATAAAACGATACAATGAAAATGAACTAAATTTGAATACAATTGGAAATGCAATGGATCCATCAAACCTACATCGATCTCGCTGAATTCGCCAATTTTCACCAGTTTATCGAATAGAATGTCCAACATAACGTCAAATTGGTCGGTTGTTAACAGGGAAATCACATCGAAATTATTGTAGTCGCCGGCTTTTTGTACTGTTTCATCTGTTTGCTTCAAATAATTTGAAAATATCTCGAAAATGATTTCGTAATGTTCATCAAATGATTTCCACAGCTCATCATCCGTAATCGATTTCAAATCACTGAAACATAGACATCCGTATGAATGCAAGCAGTTTTATGTTGTTTGCAATTGTCACTTACCATTCCTCTAATTTAACGACGACACTCGCCTGTGGTGTCGATTGTGGTGTCGCTTTTGGTGTCGCTTTGCGCTTTTCGGACTTCAGATTTCTTTTAACTTTACGATTTTCAGTTGGTGATTCGAATAGCTCTGATTCGTTTGACACAGATCGAACTTTTGACTTCAGCCGAACTTTAGATTTGGTTGATGCCGTCTTTCCCTTTCTATTCGCCTTCGTTGCCTTTTTTCCCGTCGTATTTTTCTGTCTTATTTTCATCGATGATTCCGATTTGCTAACACTCTCGGGCATTGTTAAAAGACGAATCCTTGGATTAAATCCTCCGGTCGACCGTGGAGTTGTTGTCAGACGATTGGTTGACCGTTTTGCGGTCTTACCAAATGCACCACGAACATCACCCTCGATTTGTTTAAGTGCCACATCGATGTTTCGAACATACGGCGTACTACTACTTGTGCACATGAATTTTAGCACATTTTTTCCATGCGAACGATTCGGTGAGATTTTCACAGGTGGTACATCATCACTTGCAATTGAACTATACTTTCGTTTATTTCGTCCAAAACCCTGGATTACGTGACCATTATCATCAAACTCGAGCAATGGCAATCGTACACAGCATTCTTTTAATTGGATCGATTCATCTAGTACACCATTTGTTATCACCACTTGTGATTCATTTGCGCTACATTTTGATGTTTTCTTTCGGTCAGCTGTTGTTTGTCGAATGGACGATGATTTAATCGGCACGTCGGCAACAAATTTATCAATATTCGAGCAAAGGGACACATTTACTTTAATCACATACGGAAATACAAAATTAAAATCTATTGACCGTAATAATTTGGAATAAAATGCCGTATCCACTTCAAGCCATGCAATACTCAGCTCAAAATTTGTATCAATGATTTTGCGTTTGCTTGTAGCTGATTTGATAGTTGGATTTTTCACATAATTGTTCACGGGCTCCAATAAATCATTGAATATTTGGTGCCAATCATGCAATGACATAAATTTATTGAGTGAACAATTGCCGGTAAATGTACCGATTGTCACACTGTCATTGCATTCGAAATCGAAATGGTGAATCAAGTATTTATCCGAATGCTACAATAATAAAATCAACAATTATTTGCATGAATGAAAATGATCAAAAAATTAAAATTTCGATAAAAAGCAATGGAAACCTTTGTAAATTCGATGATCTGCGTCATTTTCGTCGATTGGAAACGTTACGAATATAAAAACAACAGAAACAGCAACAGCAACGGAGAAATGACAGCACAACAACGTTCGAGTGAATGTGAGACATATGACTGTCATCCAATCGTTTGTTTATATATTGAATGTACGACGCAGTATGTTGAACACACGGACTGTCGGTATGCATCGGCCGTGATTCGAACGCTTTCACTGGAAAAGCACTGCAATCAACATTCATTTTTATTCGTTGCTCCACTAAATTAAGCTACAAGTTAAAAAAAAATCCAACACTTGCATTTCAATCTAAACAAAAATTCGACGAGATTCAAATATATTAAACATGGTCTGATCGAATTCATTTCGTCAAATGATTGCAAAACATTTTGTTCGAAGTGAACCTGAGCGAACATTTGGATTGCGAATGCGATGCGAATGAACACTTTGTCCGAAACGCTTATGGACGTTCACATTGTATTTGTGAATACTTGCATATGTGACTGAAACAACAATGTCTGAGTGTTTGATACGTGTTTATTTGGTGCACTACAAATATTTTTAAATGGATTCCATTCACTTTTCTTCCATTCAGAAATAAGAAAATCAGTTATGAAATTTAAAGTATCTGGAGAAGAATTTTATGTGGGTGATTGTAATTTGAAACACTAAATCCCATTCGGGGGCATCGAATTCACTGCCGTTGGTGAAGGTCTTTGCCTCCTTTCTCTGTGTCTCAATCAATTTAATCAGCTGTTCATGTGAATATGAAACTGAAATCTCATTTAAGAATTTTTCAAGAGCATGAGTTTGGCTCATTTTTGTTTTAATAACATTATTGACTTTATATAAAACTTTAAAATGCAATTAAACTACCTCCGATGCTTCGAAATCCCAGTTTTTAAAATTGAAATTAAAATCTTCGAAAGTTATTAAATTCATAATAGCAACACCGAATGTATTGAGTGTATATTCAATTAATTTTTGGGGGTTACATATATACAAAACTAATTTCTTTTGTTCAATGACAGATGCGTGAATCACAAACTATCGTTGGATGATGCATTTTTATCCTTTTTAATTAAGGAAATTATAATAAATAGCAAAAGCCGTTAAATTTCCACGATAGATGTCGTGCATGAAGAAATTCAGATTACCGTTTAAACAGTTGTTCAATCATGAGTACTTCTATTGAATTGTCTTCACACATTAAAACTTTCGGCGGATAGACTTTTTACCGCTTTATTAGAATGCAATTTTTATTTTACTCAAACCGCTTCTTTGAGCGGATATCATAAAAAAATGCGAATTGCCCGAAATTAAAAGCAATCGAAAATTTTGAATTGGTTGGAGTCGTTTAACGTCCTACACGATATATGACGAACACATAAAATACTATTGGAGTAAAATCTACTGCATTTAGAGTAAATTTGTTCATTTTTCGTATACAAATGGAAAGAGTTTACTAAAAAAAAAGTGGAATAAATAAGAGAAAATGAAGTAAAGTTTCGTTGTAATGTGCCAAATATATGAAATTACTTCGAGCGGAGTAGATTTTACTTCAATTTAATTTGTTGTGGAGTCCGTCGAATCACACAGATCGAGGACTTTCACTAAAAAATATGTTCCATCGATAGACCAACTCCATTTTTTTTGTAGGATACATTGAACAGTTCACACGTAATTGTCTATATGAAATCGAATTTTTCTATCAGACACATCACATAAAGTGAGATTCACATCGCACTATTCGTGTCAAATGTTGTGAGTGCCGCATTATTTCGTTTTTTTTTATTATTACGACAATGCAAATTACACGTTTCAACGTTTAAACACTGCATGCGATCATTGGGCCAATTTTTTTTAAAGCATTAGTCAGACATGCAAGTGTGTTTGTGCTATGTGTGCCAAATTCGTTGACTTGAATGAAAAAGGACATGAAAATATGTATATAATTTTCCAGAGGCTTTTGCAGTGGTCATGGGTAACAGCGCAATAATTCTAGAAACGCAGTAAACAAAACCGTTGAATACTCAATTACAATTGCTCGAACATTCTCGAAATGATGAGCAATATATTTCGTTGTTATTTTTTTTTTTTTTTTTTTTTTTAAATTGAAAGAGAAAAAGAACGAATCGAACCAATAACTTTATTAAAAACGATTTCGTTTGAAATGTACCATGAATCCTTAGTAAAAAAAATTTCATTCACACTGAAAAATTCGAAGCCTTACATTTGAATTCGATGCGAAAACATGCTCATTCGTAATAACAATATGGAGTTGAAAAATGCTTTGCGTCAGTTAGTATGGCATGAATGTCAAATCCAGTTGTGTAACACACAAGCGCTGAACACACAAACACATTGCCGGACTGATTTTGGTTTCAATGCGTGTGAATGTGTTGGTCGGTGTGTTAAGTCGCATTTGTTTCTTTTTGTATGGCGTGTACCGCATTGGTTGGAGTTGTGCCGGTATTGGTGCATGATATTTGAGAATTTACTGTACGAAATTGTACTGGCGACCATCAGCAAGTCAAACGTACAACGTGCTCGCACACATACGCAATCGCAACGCATACCAACACAATCAACTGTCGACAATGCGAATTCGAATACGAAGCATCGAGAATACATACATTCGGCATTCTAGAAACTTCCCTACATGGGTGCCTATTTTCAATGCTTCAACTCGCAATATTCACACAGTCATAAATTGAAGCGAAGAACACGCGTCTAAAAGGTGTTTTACTCTCTGCGAGCAGAAATATATAGAAAAAAAACGAAACGAAATAAGCAAAAAAATATTTTCCATTTTGTATATTATTTTTGTTTGAAACAACGCAACACAAATTATTTTTTACACAAATTCATTAAATTAACAAGGTAATAATTCGTTTACGTTTTTCTCGCACATTTTTGGCAACACATTTTTAGTGAAAAATTTATCGAAATTTGTCGGGTATTCCATTCGAAATATGAACAGAAGAAGTGTGTGTGTTAATGCCGTAGTAAAGTGTAGAAACAGAGAGTTCTAAACGCTAGACCAAATACGATTGACAGAATAAACACCGATTTTTTTTTTTAGAAGAATTTATCCAATTTTTCTTTTGGGTTAGACGTAAAAACGATCAATGAATTTTTTTTTTTTTCAAGAAAATATTCCGAAATTGCATATATCAATTGATAAATGTCGCAATTGCAAATTCAATTAGATAAAAACATTTTGTGCAAAAAATTCGTTTCAATTGACTAACTACTTTTCAATGACTAGTTTACAGAGGAAAAACTAACAATTCTCAATTGTGAACACAAAGAAAAATGTTGTATTTTTTCTTGAAATAGAATTTCATGTTCGCCGAACATAATCGCTTTCCTCTCAAACACATTTTTTTTTGTTGCTCAAATCATTAGCATTTTAAGCGAAATTAGTTGCTATTCCAAACCAAAAAGTAAAACCGAATCGTTGAGATAAGATTATTAGTGGTCAAAGACACACATACATACAACATCTATTGTTCAGTTTGATTTTCAGTTCCAATTGAGTGATTCCATCGATTTAATATATTTCGGCATTTATTTTGTTGTCATTCACTACAGGAAACTCATAATAACAATCCAATATATTTAGTGGACAAACGGATTCAAAGCTACAAGATGTCAGTAATTGGAATAGATTTTGGAAACGAATCATGTTTTATAGCAGCCGCAGTTTCAGGTGGCATCGAAACACTTGCAAATGATTACAGTTTGCGCGCAACACCGTAAGTACTTAAAAAACACAACCAAATTCTCATTTTCAGTGCTGATTTATTGTGTGTTTTCAATGTTTCAATTGTATTTTTATGTTTTGGATGTATTGTCGTGTTAAAGTTACAAAGTTACAATAATTATACGGTCAACCTCATTAGAGCCATTGAGCAGCAATTCGTGCGATTTGATTCTATCACGAACTAGTTTTCGTTTTGAATTGTATTTGTTTTTTTTTTTCGTTTGAAAAATTGCATACAACAAAAAATCAATTGCGTAAATAAAAATGTATCGTGAGTTGGAATTGTCAGAAAGTGTGTAAAATGAACACAACCACAGGAGCCTTTACAAAAAAAAAAACTTTCCATGCGACAAACGAAAATAACCTCAAAATCCAAGCATGAAGTGAATGAAACAGGCGAACGTTTATGATTGCATGTTCAATTCATGTGTTACAATTTAGAATGATCTTTTTTTGTGTGCCATAAACAGCCATTCAATTGAAAATAAACCAAAAATACAATTGTTTCGGGCCATTTTTGAATCAAAGATCGCGATTTTTCGAGAAATGTCCCCAAAATTAACACGAATCTTCTATAGAAAACGATGTGCATGTGTGAAAGGGATAGCCGGCGTTTAACTGTCATATACAATGTAACGAAAGAGATGACAGCTAGTAACATGTTCAAATACTAGTAAATCAAAAGCGATGGGCACATGTGTATAGCACGCTCTATTACGATTACCATCGAATGCCGTCAAAACCTTCATTCAAACGATAGTCTCTTGTCTTTTCTTTTCTTATTAGAGTTTTCTAAGAAATTTCTAGCTGTTTTGAGAATATCCAATTTCTCTTGTTTTTTTCACGAGCTCTTCTTCGAACGTTTTTGTTTTTTTTTTCATATTAATTGCAGACAAACAAATTAACAACGATAATTATGTTACTATGTTTACTCGATCAGGTCACTTGATGTGCTTGCGTATTGAATATGGCTATTGAAAGAAAAGAAAGCACCGCCTAAATGCGTTCACATAAATAATTGATTCGTCAATAATTGATTTAACCAGAAAAGCTCATTGACGGAATGCATAAATGATTGAACAAACCAATTTTGGCTGTGCACTTTGTACGACAGCAAACGCAAACCGTGACTGACACACACACACACACACACACACTTACCGAATGCACACATTGAATCGGTTTTTGAGGTGGCCGCAATGCATTTAGTATTGAGTCTAGTGAAATGGCCATGAAATCACTGAACTACACAGTCATACGTCCTCTTGACATTTATTCAAATGCCTTCTCGTGTTGTTCTCTTGCAGCCGAATTGCATAATTTCCACAAACTCTCATTGCTGGTTGATGCGACGGGCCATCAGTTCGACTTGAAAATTCTCAAATCAAGTGAACAAAAAACCAAATTAAAATTTCGTATCGTGATGCATATAACATGTAAGATTCGGACGTCCCACATTTAAATTCTCTCTCTTTCTCTTGCTATCTCTTCCCTTCCTCTTTCATTCGCACACGATGATTCATGTAACGTCGATAAACGTTGAACCTTCTCTAAAATTGCGAAAGGAGATCATGAGCCGGCAAAAAAATATTTTATTCGCACTATTTTTTTGTTTGGTTTTTTTTTTCGTTTGAAATTTGATTGGAGCTCAAAAAGACAGCGATCAAAGGAGACATGTGGATGGTATGAGACAGAGAATTGGAATAGAAAGAATTAAAGGTTTGCAGCAAAATTCGGTTGCTGTTTCAATCAATGTTCAATGTTCGTTGGTGCAAACGAAATCGAAACAAAGTGGGCGTATGACGCTCTTCACACATGTTATTGCTCATCATATTCAAAATATCCACATTAACTAAATCATAAATCACAGCTTATTTGAATCGCCTATTTTACTCTCCTGTATTGAGTTCTTCTTTAATTTCGAAATTGGGCTCTCGCTTGATCTGAGTTCGATACATGAAATCGATGTCATGAGCATCGGTGAGTATCAAACTTAAAGATAGAGTCCACGTCTTCAATATAACGAATAGACACACGAAAAATGTGTTGTACAATTGCCTGTTGTTGAAGTTTTTTTGGTGTTTATTGATCGTTTCCAACACGATATGCCATCAAAGCAATTGGTTTTTAACACGAAAATAAAACAAGAAATGCTACCAAATATGAGGCGTTCCTTTTCGTATTCCAAACAACAACAACAACGACAAAAAGAGGAAAAATACAAATCGATTATGGGCTGTGTGACGATGAGCATAAATTACAAAAAAACTATCAATATGGAATTTTCGACTTATTTTGTTCGCGAGCGGCGCGCACATTGTCAGTATTAAATAATCAATGACCATTCCAAGTAAATGAAATTCAAATTTAATTGTGTCAAATTGTACGTATTGGCGTGACTCGTGACGACATCATTACACCAGTCACCAACCGCATTTGCGAATTGATTTTTCGTGCATGTGACACAACAGTAAGACGCACATCACACACTCAATGACAATGCATTGATTTCTTATCATCCATACCGAGATATGCAATTGATAAACACTTACACACAGATTGCAATTAACAATGAAATTAAAAGCAAAACAAAACAGAACAAAACAAAACAAAACAAAACAAAACAAATAAAATTTGATTGATATTTCCAGAGCATGCGTCGCATTTGCTGGGAAAAAACGAGTTTTGGGTGTTGCAGCCAAAAACCAGCAAGTGACAAATATGAAAAATACCATCAGCAATTTCAAGCGATTGTTGGGCCGTAAATTCAATGATCCACACATTCAAGATGATCTGAAAAGTTTACCGTACCGCGTTGAACCGCGACCAGACGGTAGCATCGGCATTCGTGTTAGCTACATGGAACAAGAGCATATATTCACGCCCGAACAAATGACCGCCATGCTGTTTACAAAGCTCAAGGAAACCTGCGAAACGGCCCTTAAAAAACCGATGAAGGATTGTGTGATTACCGTTCCATCATTCTTTACGAGTGCCGAACGTTCGGCGCTCATTGATGCCGCTCAAATTGCCGGTTTGAATATTTTGCATTTGTTAAATGAGACGACCGCCGTTGCGCTACTCTATGGATTCTACAAAACCGATTTGCCGGCACCCGAAGAGAAGCCCATGAATGTGGTGTTTGTTGATTTTGGTCAATCGCAACTGCAAGTTGCCATTTGCGCCTATAATCGTGGCAAATTGCGAATGGTGAGCAGCGCTTGGGATCAAATTGGCGGGCGAAATATTGACGCAATGCTTGCTGAAGTGTTTGCCGAACAATTCCAGAAAAAATACCGAATTAATGCACGTCAAAACCCACGCGCCTACTTGAGACTCACAAGTGAGGTGGAAAAATTGAAGAAACAAATGTCAGCAAATAGCACAAAATTACCATTGAATATTGATTGCTTTATGGATGAAATTGATGTCTCGTCGAGCATGTCTCGCATTGAAATGGAAGAGATTTGCGCGGAAGTGTTCAAGCGAGTCGAAGTAACGTGTAGAAAGTGTCTACAGGATTCTGGTGAGTGTGTTTGAACTCAAGTGAACTGTTTATGCGTCGTAGGTGAAGATCTGCACGCCCACGCATCAATATTTGATTTTAATGTCGTTTTGTTTGTTTGTTTTTTTTTTTGTCTGTTTTATTTAAAAAATATCTAAATCCACTTGTTTGTGACCTCGACAGGTTTGACTTCGGATGAAATCGCTACGGTGGAAATTGTTGGTGGTAGCACGAGAATTCCAGCCGTTAAAGCAATTATTGAGCAAGTGTTTGCTAAACCAGTTCATACCACATTGAACCAAGATGAGGCTGTATCACGTGGTGCTGCATTGCAATGTGCAATTCTATCACCAGCCGTTCGAGTACATGACTTTGGTATCACTGATATCCAGAACTTTGCCGTTCGAATTGCATGGGACATTGAATCACAAAATCGTAGCGAAATGGAAGTATTCAAACCCCACCATGAATTCCCATTCAGTCGTATGATTACATTGCAACGCCGTGATCCAATTAGTCTTCAATTGTTCTATGCTGATCCGCATTTACGATCTGATGCATTCATTGGTGAGTAAACTGTTTTTTGACACGTACACACGGATCCGTACCGTTGTAAATTCAATTCAAGTGGTCGTTCTCGAACCGTGGATACGATTGCCCGTTAAATAATGTGTCCATTTTCATGATGTTTTAGGTCGTTGGTATGTGAAAAATATCAAACCAACTGCAACCGGTGAAGCGCAAGAGGTGAAAATCAAAGTGCGCATTAATGCAAATGGTGTCATTTGCCTAACAAGTGCTAATTTAGTGGAAAAGAAGGCAAAAGAAGAAGCTCCAGTAGACAATGGAAATGCGGAAACAAATAACATGGACCTTACACAAGAGGTGCGTATCAAACACATTTTTATTTGCTCATATTTAGCCATTTGTTTTCAATTTTCAATGGGATTTTAGTTTGAATTCGATTTTCATTTTGTTATTAAAAATCCATTGCCACCAATTCAGAGAATGTTTTTGATCAACTAATTTTTTCATTAATTCTTCTTTTTGAATTTAATTTTTTTTTTTTTATTCTTTTAAGTGACTTTGGTTATAATTTTGGAATCGAGCTTTCGTTATCATTTAATTTTTTAATCGCATTTTGAATGTTTTTCTAGGACTTTTATTTATCATCAATGTTGCTTTTGTGTTAGCCTAAATTGTCTCAATGCATTGATTTAAAGCGAAGCGTCAAAAAGTTTAGTGAGCATAAAAACCTTGCCGTCAACGATGTGGTTGATTGAATTGTTGTTGTTGTTGTTGATGATGATTATGAAGATGATGATGATGATGACTTTTGTACAGAGAGAGAAAGAGAGAGAGAGAGAGAGAGTTTTGCTATTTAAATTTAATGCCGCATCGAACAAAAAACAAACAAAAAACTTTGTTTCACACTGTCTGCAAGTTCACCCCAAAAAAAACTGTTTAACCCTGTTCAATTTTCATTCAGTATTGTCTATTTCAAATTTTCTATACTTTTTTCTCTATTTCTGTGTATTTTCACAATCATGCACAAATAACTGTCTTTCAACATATCATTTGTGTATCCCAAGTACCCAATAATTGTGCGTGCGCTCTGCATTTAATATTACATATACTTCAAAATTGTAATCGCCAAACTATCGACTGTGAATTGTGCGATTGCAAATTCGGCGCGATCACACCACGCGAAGAAAAAAAAACACATGAATGAAACATGTGACACATTCAATGAAACAGAACACAGACACAACTAAAACCAGTACAATTTTTTTGTTTTGCAATAAGCTCAGCTCAGTTTTCTATTGTTACTTCTTCTTCTCCACTTTTAGGGTGACTCGACAGACGATGCCAATGAATTACCACATCCTAATAATATACCACAATCACCCACATCAGCCACTGGTCAGGGTTGGACACAACGGGTTAAAGGATGGTTTTCTTCGGTATGTTTCGTTTTAGTCTCCGCAAACAACCAAATACAAATGAGAAAAAAAAAACAAAAAGACGCACGCACACACTCACTCCGCAAACACACTGGATTCTCCCTCTCGTCCGACCTTTGGTTGAATGGTTTTTAGTTTTGGTCGATTTTAACACTTGACTTCTATACGTACTCGATTCCCTGATCTTCGCTGATGATCCATTTTAAAATGATGAAAAAAACAAGTCTCTTTGCGTATAAATGAAGTAGACAGAGTGAAGCTGATGAAATCAATGCATTCGAGCGCAATTTTGTGTTTTATTTGTTGGCAATGACGCTTTTCGTTCAATTGGGTTTTTCCTTTTTTTTTTCTTTCCATCGGCGTAATTTTTCTTTAGTTGAGGTTAATTCAGTTCGGTTCGGTTGTATTTATACACATTTGGTTGGGCTAGGCAAAGTGATACTAATTTGAGTTTTAAATTTGAACATTTGTTGCAGGGTGATGACGGTAAAAAAGGTAAAAAGAAGAAATCAGCTGATTTGATTGAACTGCCCATTGATTCGGAGTTGCCTGGTAATACAGATGTCGATCTACAAAAATACCGCGATGAAGAGGTGAGTCAAATTAAATCAAATTAAAAAAAAAAAAACTTATTAAATCGAACGATTCTCGAACGACTACTGACTATCTTCTGTGTTTGTGTGTGTGTTTTCTTTTTCGACACCATTTTCAGGAAAAAATGATTGGCAACGACGAAGCGGAAAAGGAACGTGTTGATGCACGTAATGCATTGGAAGAGTATGTGTATGATATGCGTGAAAAATTATCGGAAGAAGGTGCATTGTCATCATACATTGAGAATAATCAGCGACAAAATATCTGCCAGCAACTGAACGACCTCGAAAATTGGCTGTATGAAGAGGGTGAAGATTGTGCAAATGAAATTTATCGATCGAAATTAACGGATCTTCACAATCAAACCGATCCAATCAAAGCACGTAGTTTCGAATATGAGCATCAGGGAAATGCATTTAATGATTTGGGTCATGCTGTTCAAATGGCACGAAAACAAATCAACGAATTCCGTACGAATACCGCTAAATATGATCACATCACTGAGGTGGAAATTTTAAATGTAACCGAAGCAACGGACCGAGCTCAACGCTGGCTTGAAGAGAATAGCGGCCGTGTAATGAATACATCAAAAACAGTCGATCCACCGGTACGTGTTGGTGATATTCGTAATGAATTACAAACGCTAACCGCATGCGTGAATAGTGTAATGAATCGACCAAAACCAAAAGCACCAACACCGCCAGCCTCAAACAATGGCACCGCCAACAATGATGGAGAACAGCAACAGCAACAATCCGAACAAGAGGCGAAAACGGCCAACGACCCCAGCCAGGAAGATAAAATGGATGTAGAATAAAAGCAACAGAGCCGATTCTCTGTGGCAATGCATGTCCTGCAACACGTTTTACTGTGTGTGCCACGAAAACAATCATTGCTTAGGGAAGAGTAGTTTTTGAGTTTAAAACACACATCAATTCAACAAACACACACTTACACAAAACACACATATAATACACACAAAACAGAATAAATACAAATGTAATCGAAGAATAAAAAAACAAATACAATTTATGAAATGATAAACTGAGCAAACAATAATTTAATATTGACTTAATTACTATATTCTAATAGTTCTTATTTAAATTCTTTTTTCTGATGATAAAATAATTAATCAATTGCTTTCCAACAACAATGTTGCTGGTGGTGCAAAACTGAAAAAAAAAAATTAATGAAACATAATGAAAATAAATAAATTAAAGAAATTGAAATTGAAATTTATTAAAAATGATTATAATGATGATGAATTTTGTATAGAGAGGAGAGAGAGAGAGAGAGAGAGAGAGAGAGAGAGAGAGAGAGAGAGACACAGAGAGAGAGACAGAGAGAACAAAAACAAACAAACAAATCGACCACCCCTCTAAGGATTAATATGAATATTATTATTATTATTATTATTATTACTAGCTGGTTCCCGGTGCGCTTCGCTACACCCAAAATGAGAAATAAAACTCAAATGGATTTTTCTCTTTAATTTTGAAAATCATTTATTTTTACATTCACTCACTCACTCACTCAATATATATGTATGCATGTATGTGTGTATATGTGCACTTTTCTCTGACTCTATTATTAATTCTCTGACTGTATTCTACTCCATTCGATTCTATTTGTTCTATTCTGTTCTACGTTATTGTTAAATAACGGCCGTTTGGCGAGGTAGCTTTTGCCTGTCATCAGACGACTCAAGTCCACGCTCTCGACAGAATTTAGCAAAAACTTAAATGCCAATCGACTCCCAAGATCAACCACCAAAGGCCATTTTCATATATATTATGGGCGATAATTAATTATAATTTGTATGGGCGATGAGACATGTTCACATTTTTGACCATAACTTCGGTTCTAGTCACCGGACGGCAAAAATAACAACGAAATATGCCTCAAATGTCTCGTCGGGATCAATACACGATATCGCAGATAACCTAATACAAATGTCATACTGCATATTTTGAATGCGGATATCAAATTGTTGTATTCACAATATGAAAATCAATCTTTTGTTTTGATAAAATGTTTGACGTAATTGATTTCTTTATGAACGACCAAGGGGCAAATCACGATTGAAGGAATTGAAAATTTTGAAAAGTATTGACAATGATTGAAAAAGTATTGAAAAACAATGATTTTTACTCTTCAGTATCTTTTGTAAAATTGTTTTCGACAGATTGCAATTCCAGATTTGTTTCAGTGCTATTCAATGGTTTTAAATATTTTTCAATACTTGTCAATACTTTTCAACATACATGCGCGAGAGGGGGGAGGGGGTTCCGGGGAAATATTGAAAATAATCGTTATTATTATTATTTTTTTTTTATGGAGAACGAGATGGGTTCAATGGAAGCACCATTGAGATAATTAAAAATGTAAACTTTTTGAGGTTGATAAAGGGAATATTTCGATGGTTTATCAGTAGTGGACAGAGTGGATGCAGCGGTGGAAGTGATGCAGTCAGCTCTGGTACTTGATGCGACGGACGACGATGTGGTGCTGGCCTGATTACAACCCATATCTAGAATACAGGAAATTGGAATTTAGTAATTGGTAAATTTTAAAATAAGGAAATTGAATACGTCGAAAATGTTTTCAAATCAAAAATGCAAAATATACTTTCAAATTGGAAGTCGTATGAAAACTCAATGCCAATCAACGATTAAGATTTGTTTGGGCCTGCTTACACTTTCAATCCAACTTCATTCGAAATCATGGAAATTGCGACATTTGTGAAAAATATTACGGAAAGTCGAGTGCAATATTTCAAGCGAACAGATTCAAATGCAGACAATTCTATTGAGTCGAAAGTCTTTTCGTTATCCGAAGATGCGACACGTATAGTTGGGCGTGTGCAATATGACCGAAAAACAAACCAATTGATTTGTTTTGTTCAACCTTTATCTATGAATAAAATGGTTTGGCAGTGCCATTTTTTTTTTCTCGACTCGAAATGCTATGAAAATTATGAACTATTTTGAAGGCAACTACACTGAAGCATATCTCGTAAATGTTGTAATGGCTTTGTCAGGTTCTCATCATCCATCGCCAGTATTTTGTTTAGTGGTTTCTGCACAGACAACAGATATACTAATAAAGATGTGATCACTGGGAGTTTTTAATCAGTGCACTGAAAAACATTGGCATTGCAGTTTAAAATGTGTCCACAGACTCCGATACCAAGTATAGTCTGGGACAGAAAAAAACCATTGATGCTCAAAATTTCACAGCATTTTTTTGTCTAGTCAGTCCCAGCCTCCAAAATATTTTGTCCCAGTCTCGAAAATATTTTGTCTCAGCCTCGAAAATATTAACTGGTTACTGTGGTACAGAAATACGTGTTGTGTCAGTACAAAACTCTTCAGGTAAGTAAAACTGAAATATAACTACAGCATAATCAACATTGAGTCCTATTTTTTATTTACAGAAAGTTCCAAATATATATGCAGACTCGATGATTGAGTGGTTGATAAGGGGAATTTCTTATCATAACCTTAATTTTAATTTTATTTTATGGTGCTGTTATTGATGATTTTTGGTTTAATTTGAATGATGAGAACAATTTGATATTCGAATCTAAAGTATTTGATAGGTTTTCAACTGAATAACTTTGGACTCTAAGGTACATATGGTATGCCCGAGGGTTGTAATGTAAACAAGGCCCACGATACGGTAAATTCTTCAAGCTAAATGGTTTGAGCAAATGAATTTATGATTTTTAGCTTGATGATTTTACTTCTCCAGGAAAAGTATTGGTTTTGCTTCGAAAATTCAACTCCACCGCGCTTGAGTAAATGATTACTGATCGGACTCAAATATTGACCAGAGTTCACCATGGGAACAAAACTGTCTTAGCACTTTTTGATTTGGATACTCGGTTCTGGTGCCTCCGTTGCAAAATGGCGTCATCGTCGTTGTATGTACGTTACCACGATAACTCTCGAACCGAGACTCAAATCCTAAAGTGACAAAAGCAAATTTGTTCAGTATTATTACCGGATGTTTCCTATTTAAGTTGAGGCATATTGATATAGCTGTTCCAGAGCGGGTTTTCAGTACATTTGATATAAAAACCGATTTTCACATTTCGATTCTCCTAGCCGTATTTTTCAATGAAAATTCATTCAGTTTGCGCCTTTTGAAAGATATTGAAGTCCTCTTGATGTTTTACATAGAGGAATTTATCAAATTTCAATTAAAATTAAAAATATTTTGTCCCAGTCTCGATTTTCGATTGGATTTTGAAGAATAATAATAATACATGTGGATTTGACATGATTTGAATGAATACGCGTGCATAATTGTGAATTCCGGTGAATTTTGGTGAAATTTTGGTATCATAATGTCAAAATTCACACATACAAACGCAAGTGCCGCAGTACAGCAGCAATACACATACCTCGCTTATTCTCGTTCAAGTAAGTAGTGGAGCTGTTACCACTAGTGGTGCTCTTCACAACTGTGTGTGCAGGCAGTCACGAAATCACTAAAATTCGTCAGATTCACAAATATTCAAAGATATGCACTGAATTCACTGAATTCAACATCGACAATTATGAGGGTTTTTTTTGAATATGAGTGAATTGGAACGTTTTTCTTGGGATTTTTGATAGATTCCGTGAATATGTGTGCATATTATGAATAAAATGAATGTTATTACCCCCTAGGCTTGGATACAAGATCATTTGCAGACTCTTCATAATATTTAAACAAATGTAAATTATCAAATCTTGTCGATTCTATTATTGGAAAGCAAAACAAACAAAATAAGACAAATAATCGAATATGTTCCATCATCACATGTAACATAAATTGTACCAACAATGATGTAGACAAAGTTCTTTGTTTTGTTTTTCTATTCATAGGCACACATATGTGCCAACTGCAGCTTGCAAGGTTCAGTGCATCAATAGGATCAAAGACAACAAAACCTAGAACAAAACATAGCAGAAAGAAACAGTTGAAAAGTACATTGTTAGGAGAAGTACTTAAACTAACGATCTAGAAATGTCCTTATAATGTACTTTTCAGTAAAAAAAACATACAAATTTTCTACACTGCCTTCGATGTCAAAAAAGTGCCATGCAAAGGCGTGTGAATGCCCTATGAATCTGTGCAAATGCATGCGAATGAACCAGGCTATGGAATTTCCGCTCGCATCTATAGATACTCGATAGATGTAACGAAAAAAAACTCTCAAAATAGATCTTTCGAATTTAGTTAGTTATGTTATATTTTGAGCAAAATTCGTTAATTGCCAATTAACCGATGACCTTTTTTTGGGACTGATTGTCATTAACTTAACCAATTGGCATAACTTTTCACTCACATCTTGACTCGATGAAAACGATTTCACTCAGATTATGAGAGAAAAATACGTCAATGTGTCAAGATTCACTGTTCTGTTCTGTGAGAGAACTCTTTCGATTGACTTGATTCATTATCAATCGATGCGAGCGGAAATTCCATACCCTGGGAACAACTAACCATTCAATGCAACAACATTATATTTCAACGGACAAATCTAAGAGTGTATGCGAATATCCGTACAGCGCAGCGAAAGTTTTCAAGTCCCATAGCGCTACGAATGACTAAGATGGTCAAGCGCTACGAATGACTAAGGAAGCGAATGTTTAAGAAAATCTGCTTTTTCAAGGAGGCTTCACTGCCTTTTTTTCCCGCAAACTGTACAAATTATTTGCCCAGAGCTTGGCGTTGGAAAATAAATAAACAAATAAATAAAACTTCGATGCGATGAAACGCATCTGCGATAACAAAGTCATTGAATCGCTGCGAAGGAAGGTGCCCGGCTTTCATGGCACAGCAAAATTCTTGCAGATCATCCATTGATTCTTGATAAATTCGAAACACTTTGTCCTTCAAATAACGTTTTATTTGTCATTTCGAGAGTTTTAATATTTTGATTAAATTTTTGCAAATCAAAGACCACGCACGGTTTTATTTTTGCCGGGGCAGATATCCATCACTAGCCATCATAAATACATAAAGTGTTTCGATTTCTTAAACAAATGTTTTTGTTGATCACATTTTTCATTGTTTTCGAGACCAAATGAGACTAATAAACATAAATCAATAACCTCCAAAGTGTCATTACTCAGGAGAAATTTCAGAACAACTTATAGGCTTTCAATCACGGCTATGAAGCTACAACAACAATAACATACAATTTTGGCAAGTTTGCAAGTACACAGTAGATTGTCACGCGCCAAGCGAGCAGAGCTGTAGAACACCCGAACAAGAGAGAAATAAAAAGCCTACTCGATGATTTTTCGAATTGTTCAGCCAAAAATCAAATCAGCTGAACTTAGACTGTTGTCTTCTGTTAAACTTTAGCAGTCTCACCACTAGCGTCGTGACAATCTAACTCGGTACAATGGAATTCATAGTATTGCTTTCAATTTGTACAAATTCACTTGGTAAGGTGCTTTGAACTCTTTATGCGCCAATTAAGTTGAAATTAGCATTGTATTATATACAAAGCAAGGCGTATAAGTTGTTTTCGAGTTCTCAGTTCGCACGCCATCTGCAGGAATTCGTCATAAGGAAAACAACTTATACGCCTTGCTTTGTTATATAATACAATGCTAATTTCGACTTATTTGGTGCATAAAGAGTTCAAAACACCTTACCAAGTAAATTCGAAATACAAATTGAAAGCGTTTCGGAATTTCTCTGGAGTAGAACAAAATGTAATGAACAATTATGGAAAATGGATTTTCAGTTGTAATTGTCCCCTTGTCCAAAATCCATTTTCAGAACTTTTCAGTCGTTTTGCGCGAAAATTACACAAGCTAGAAATAAAGTAATTTGTTATTATTTAAATCATTATATTTTCAATCCTCGGCCTAATCCCTCCAAGAGCGGATTTTGTGAATGATGAAATCGATATTTTCTGTTCCCTATTCAGTAATACATTCCGAACATCAAACTCGCTAAAACACAGCAACAAAACTTCATAAATGATTCGTGTATGCAGTGCAACAACACAAAACCTAACAACGTAACTTGTTTACACGCATACAATCATGTCAAAGCAGCAACAAATGGCTGTGCTAATGAGAACCAGTGCGTGCAATTGTGTTGGTGATTCAATATGATTCATGTTGTACGAATGAGAAAATATGTGATGATGGTGTTTGTGTCGGATATTACGGTCTCTTTTCTACCATTGGCTCGTTGACAGGCTGTCGTCATCATCGTTGGCATTGTCTTCATGCATTCAATGTAAACTCGTCTATTTCAGTGTATATCTTAAATTCTCACACGAAATATTTCGCGTTCGCGTACGAACATACAGTATACATACTTTTTTTTCCATCATCATTTGGATTTCATTGCGAAACGTCAAGCGCCAAGTAGTGAAGTACGTGCAATTTTACACAGTAAACTACAGTGAAGTAATCAAAACAAAGGCGAAGAAAATAAAAGACCCCGAATTAAAAAACTAAATCAAACAGCATTTTCTTTCGTTTGCAATACGTTTTTTTTTCTCTTGTGCTATTTAATTGAGTCCTGTCTTTCATCTCTCACTTTGTGTGGTGATTTCGAGTTTATTCAATTTGTTTTCCAAAAAAAAAAAGATCAAACTTATTTTTACTTGAAACAAAAATTGTGTGTGTGCTTTTATTACTCAATTCCATTCTGTTTTTGTTTTTTTTTTTAAATTTTGTGAACAAAAAGCAGTGAATTCATATTGGAATTCCAGTTGTGTTCGTTTTATTTTCAAGTGCTCGAGTGTCTTAATAAAATCGTACACATTACGACCTTTCACCTTAACACAAAAAAAACTAATTCTATTACCGTTTGTGACAAAGAGAGAAGAAAAAACTAGTTTTCTGTGGAATATTTATTCAAGTGGAGAGAATCAAAAGCATTGTTTTATATGTCAAATCGGTTAATGTTTGATACTGACGAAGGTGAACAAAACGAAATCCACTTAATCTGAATGTGTCATTCGCTCCAATAAATCACGAATAGAAATATATACAATTGCAATTAAAAACGTGCAAAAGTAAAAAAAAACTTAAGATTGTGAACATTTACAACGTGCAAATCAAAACGTGGACAACATCCCTCAACCAAGCAACAGCACCCGGAATTCAATCCAGATAATATCAACACACATAGCAACGAGATGTCGGAGTCCTATGGTTAATATTACACATTCTATTTTTATTTAATAATTTAAACGGTTTATTTTGCTGTTTCGTCTTGTGGCGTCTTTTCTGTTTTCCTCAGCGAAGGCAAACATTTTTGCAGTTTTATATTTTTAAAATGCACGTTTTACACATGTTCAAGCGCATAAACAACATAGACACGCAGTAACCAACCGCAGCGATTGAAATGTAGTGTAAAAAAAAGGCCACACCACGAAAACAACAAACAAATAAACACAAAAAAAAATCACCGTGATGCCGTTAAGTGCATTTGCTAAAATTGGAAATGCAGTGAACAGAGCAAAACAAAATTGATGAATGCAATTCATTAAAAACATTTTGTTTTTGTTAAAAAGCGCAACAAAAACACAATGTTCAACATTCGAATATCAAATCGCATTTTTTTTAAATTTTTCTTCCGTTCGTCAACACTCGCATATATATGATATTTGTACCCGGGTGAGTCAGGCCACTGCAAACAGCCGTTAGACAATTACACACAAATACATGTGAATTGAAACAAATATTTTGCGTATCACTTTTTGTTGTTGTTGTTGTTCTGTGTTTATCGGGTCTTGCCCCATCGAAACGAATGTTGTTTTATCCATTTTGATATGGTGATTTTCAACCAAATGCGTGCGTGTGTGTGTGTGTGTGTATATGCGGTTCGTAATAAATATTTTGCATTTATTGAGCTGTCGGCCAATTGTGCGATGTGGATAGTTGTTCGTGTCGCACATTTGTTTCGGTCACACGGCCTATTCAAAGGTTCGTTTATCGATGGTGTTGGTTTGGGCCGTTGCCCACAAACAATGCAATAAATTCAAATCAAATGCTATGATTTGATTAGTAAAACCGAAAGCTAAATTCAATCTTGTTAGAGGAGAATTGTGTAAAAAGAGCGAATTACATGATATTCATCGTCACAATTGACGTACAACAAATTTGTATTTTCTTTTTATCGACTTCATTTGAAATTCTCTCAAGCTAATCTTCTTTTTTTTAAATTTCTTTTCATTGCTTGCTGCCGTTCGTTCGACTTGTGCCCAATTCTCTATGGACCTGACGGTGGATTTGTGTAATTGTATGCAAAATAACGACGCCGTACAGATTATTTATTCAAATTTCTGATAATTGGCAGTGCTGGTAGCGGCAAAAGCTGTTTGCTACATCATTTCATCGAGAACAAATGTAAATATTGACGATGACTTTTATTTCTTTGGCTTCTTGAATTTGTTTTTTTCAGGCTTTAAGTAAATTCCGTTCGATATTAAATGTTGTCTGCGGTTTGTTTTTTATTTGATTTTCTTATCCCAACAGTCAAAGAAGATAGCTCACATACGATAGGCGTTGAATTTGGCTCACGAATTGTTAATGTGGGTGGTTCGGTTGTCAAACTGCAAATATGGTAAAATTCAATTTATTTGGTTGAATGATTTCAATTCACTGACTAATCATTTTTTTTTTTTCGTTATCTTTCATTCATTTTAGGGACACCGCGGGTCAAGATAGGTAACGTATAACAAATTGCAAATAGCTGGAAAACACAATCAATTCGTCATTAAATTCAATGTCCATTTTTGTTTTTTTTTTTCTTCTCAGATTTCGAAGTGTCACACGATCGTATTATCGTGGTGCTGCCGGTGCATTGTTGGTGTATGACACAACATCACGTGATTCATTCAATGCACTGTCGGCATGGTTGAATGATGCACGCACTTTGGCCAGCCCAAATATTGTCATTTTGCTGGTGGGCAATAAAAAGGATTTGGAAGAAGCTCGCGCTGTAACAATGCTCGAGGCCAGTAATTTTGCTCAAGAGAATGAGCTCATATTCTTAGAAACCAGCGCCAAAAATGGTGACAATGTTGAAGAAGCCTTTTTGAGATGTTCGAAAAGTATTTTAGCGAAAATTGAAACGGGCGAATTAGATCCGGAACGTACCGGCAGTGGCATTCAGTATGGTGATGCGGCGCTTCGAAATATTCAACTCAAACAGAGAAATTCAACACGATCGAATCCATCAGATTGCCGATGTGGACTATAATCATAGACTTAAGAAATGAATACTACTTTTGGAAGTGAAACTATTAAAAAAACCAACAAACAAACAAAAATCTATCTAAAAAGAGATGACAAAAAAAAACAAATATTATATTTCAAAAAGAGTATCGAAAGAAAACGAGATGTACTAAAGAGTTGAACGAAGCCAAATTGATAGACGATTTAACAAAATGTGAAAACAATTTTTTTGAACCTGGAAAATTGTCATTTTCAATGGACATTTTTCAAGAAAAAATCTCGAACAAATCGGATTCTTGTCCAATTGATCTTCATCTTTTATTTAAAAGAATTCTTTCTTTGAATAATCAACATTGACTATTGAAAATTACAATTTTCCGCATCCGAAATTATGTATTGCAATTTTGTTTAAGCCTGTCTATTATAAGTTGGCCAAATTCGTAAAAAAAAAATATTTTGTATTAGACATTAAGAATGAGAATGATTCCATAACGATAGGTTTTCATATTTTGCACTGGATGAAATACATAAATGTATGGAAGAAAAAAAAAACAAGTGTAATGTCAACGGGCGCAAAAGTGTTCATTCAAAATAATGTTCATTCCCTTAACCCCCGCCTCAAAAGGAGAAATCCAACACAGAAAACCAGGTTGATGAAGACAGTTGCAGTTTCCGAGTAAAAAGAAGAAACGCTGAAAATAAAAAAAAATGTCTGAATCGGCGTTTCAATTTGTTGGCAACCATTGAGCTATCGATATTACAATTTGGATTTCATTTATTATTAATGTATATTCGTTATTTTTTTTTTTTTTTTCAATTTTCACTAAAAGTGGCCTTAATCTTTTTTTTATGTTTACTATCTATCATTGCGAAAACAAATGGTGAAATGCTATATTTTATTTCTATTCCTATGTTTAATTATTTAGTTTTCAATAATGAATGGTTGATGCTCGCAACTTTCTGTTTCCTATTTGATCAGCTTTAAAATTAAAATATCAAAGAAAACGAAACGAAAACTAAGATGTAACAACTATTTTGAATGGAAAAACATATTCTGAATTTAAAGAGAAAAAAAAATACAGAAAAAGAAACAAATTGAGAAATAAAATCGTGCAAAACTATAAAATTTCAAATTAAGTGGATTTTTATTTGGAATTGATTGATTCGTCTATGAACGAAACACTGTCGAAGATAACGCACTGACGAGGTGCGAGTATTGAGTGAATTTAGAAAATAAAGCCAATTGAATTTCCAATTATCGTCATCCATGCAAAGTGTTAATTGAATTGCTGAACCAAAAACAAAAATCGTGTTAAATTGATCGTGGCGAAATTGTCGAACTGTGTTGAAAGCGGAAATTTGTCGGCAAATTCATCACATAAACATTGATTGTGGCATAAAATTAGGTGCCTTCGCTAATATGCTCAAATAATTCAATTCCACTGGAATTCATAAGGTAGGTTTGCAAACCTAACATGTTATGATGAATTTATTGAATATCGTTGAAATCAAAAGTCAATTGAATTGTTCGGTGTGATGAACTTAAGTTCCATCTCGTGAGCAACCATTGAATTATTAAACTAATGCCATATACAGAGAACGTATACTAACATACGGATATACGTGTGTGGCCGTGTCTGTGTGCGCATCTGTGCATACATGTGAATAGCATTCATTTTTGACACTTCTGCGAGTGAAGGAGAGCGTGTGCTATGTATTGACGTTTCTCTTGATGATTTTGACACGTCGTTGTTTCGATTTGTTGCCTTTCTATTTTCTTCGTGCTTGTATTTTAAAACAACCGTAACAGTACACAGCCGTATACGAAGACAGAAACAGCAACAGCGTTCAGCTATGGTCTTTATTTGACATAGCTGTAGTGAAATCATTCTACATGCAAGTTATTTTGTGTTTTCATTTTCGGACGGCAATGAAAAGAAAAAACGCGAGAATAATATCAGTAAAATTGTGCTAAAGAAACTGAATCATTGATATTTTGGTGAACAGAAAGCCCCCTCAGCACTCTGTCACTTATATATATCGTCAATACTTTGCTTCGGTGTTATTTTACATTTTTCGTTAGATTTGTTTTGCCTTGCAGCAGTAACCAAAACATAAACATTTTCGAAATTTTTTTCTTGCTATTCAAAGACGTTGACAAAACAATACGAACCAAGGCAACGCCACTACATTTTACGTTCGAAAATTGGTGTAAAAAATTTCCATGTGAAAATATTCACATTCTGGCTGTGTTTGCGTAGTTTAACGTGTTTTAGTTGAACTTTCTTATCTCGAAAGGATGTATTTTGGTCGAAGGCGCTCACCGTATTCTGTGACTAAATGTGTTGTTAATTGTTGTTTGTTGTTTTTATTGTTATAATTTTTTTTGTGTGGTATAAAGCATTCAAAATTGGTATTCCCAATCTCAGTCAACTGTTGTATTTTTGATTGAATCAATGCATCGAAACATTTATTATTGAATCACGTATGAAGCGCATGAAAAACCAATATCTTGTGAATAAAAGAAGCAAAATAAAATAATAAGATCAAGTAAACAGTGGAAAATATTAATAAATTTTAGTAGTACATGTTATCTACTCAGGGCATCTTCGTCATAAAAACATCTAGATTATTTTAGATAAAAGACATCGTGCTCATATTCATTGGCAACGAACATATCAAACGAACGGCCAAACGCACTGACACCAACATGGAAGAGACACTTGTGTTGATATTGTTGACAATTGTTATGCTGATTGGATCGTATTTGGCTGGCAGCATACCGTTGGTGGTGACGTTGTCCGATGAAAAATTGAAAGTGGTTACCGTGTTTGGTGCGGGTTTGCTTGTCGGAACTGCATTGACTGTGATCATACCGGAGGGGATACGTGCTTTGTACAGTAGCGATGTGCATCTGATGGTGTCATCACAATCGCCAAATAATGGAAAACTGCCGGCCTATCATGATCATGACAGTGAACCGGAACATTCGTCAACAATTGGTTTGTCGCTGGTATTGGGATTCGTTTTTATGATGATTGTTGATCAAATTTCGTCACGGCGCAACAAAGATCCATTCAGTTCAGATCGAAATAGTACAGCAACAATTGGATTAGTGGTTCATGCGGCAGCCGATGGTGTTGCATTGGGTGCAGCCGCAACAACCAGCCATCAAGATGTTGAAATGATTGTATTTTTAGCGATTATGTTACATAAAGCACCGGCCGCATTTGGACTTGTTAGTTTTCTATTGCATGAAGGAATCGACAGGTAAAATTGATTCGTTTCACACATTTGATTTTGATTCCATTTTTCAATATTTATTTTATCCGAGTTAGTCAATAAATCAATTTTTTTCGCATATTTGTATTTTCTCTTCATCATCACACAGAAACCGAATACGAAAGCATTTGGCAATATTTTCGCTGTCAGCTCCATTGTTAACAATTTTCACGTATTTTGGTATCGGACAAGAGCAAAAAGAAACATTAAATTCGGTAAATGCAACTGGTATTGCGATGCTCTTTTCGGCGGGAACATTTTTATACGTGGCCACCGTTCATGTGTTGCCGGAATTGACGGCGGGACAACATGCACACGCACCAACCACCTACAGTCATTTGGAATCTCAGTCAATGCCAACGCCAAAAGGTTTTACAGGACTTAAAAATAGTGAATTGGCCATTTTAATTGTTGGAGCATTAACACCGTTACTCCTGACTATGGGCCATCATCATTAAAAATTTCAAATCACCACACGCTGATGTAACATTTAAATTATTTAATACAAAATGAAAAACAAAAGAAAAAAACAAACGAACGAGACACAAAAGAACCATATTTTATTCCATTTATTTAATGAATTTTATGCGTAGGCAAATAATTAAGATAAGTGAAGAGAGAATTTAAACCAATCATTAAAATAGACAGACAAAAGCCTTTGTCTCTTTTCTTTTGTAAATTGACTGTAATAAAAAAGAAAAAAAAAACAAAACCACACACACACACACAAATAGATACATTGATAAGGAGATTGAATCGAAACGAAACAGAGAACATATGTGTGAACAAAATGACTGCTTGTAAAGATAAATGAAACGATTGAAAAATAAATATTAATTTTGAATTTAAGTAAAAACAATTGACCGTTACTTTGCTTTGTGTTTGAATTTCAATTAGCCAAAAAGGGAGTGAACAATTAAATTACTTAGCGCACGTAAAATGGATCAGGTCAGTGTGACGCAATCGATCAACACCTGGTTGATGAAACGATGCCAGTTCATTCACATATCTCGTATCAAAACAAACACCACCCATTTCGACTGATTACAATGAATCGGTGATGACTCCCGACATGATACACATACATTTATGGAAAAGTCAACATATTTATTGCCAGATTTCACTAATAGATGCATCATATTCAACCCAAATCAAAGATAAATAAAAATATTCAGCAAATCCAAATGCTACATCAAAGCTTTATCAAAATAAAAATGCAATGAAAACCACAGTTAATGTTCATGTAATATAAAGCATAGTTTTTTTTTTGTTTTCTCATTTCAAATCTACATACAAACATTGATCGTTCTCGTACGACAGCATCATGTAAGCCAAATGCTATGGCTTATGGCCAGGCAAAACGTCCATGCAGCTGCACAGGATTGTGACAAAATTGTAAAGTGTTTATGTTTTTTTGTTGTTTTTTGTTTGTTTGTTTGATGAGTTTAATGTAAGTGATTGTATTTAATTGTCGCGGTGTATTTTCAAAGTTATCTTCCAATAGTTGGTTTCTGTTATTTGATCTCTTTCTGTTGTTCGTTTTTTTTTTTTTTTTTTTACTTGATAAGAGCAAAATATATATTTTTTCTAATTTTTTTTTTAATAATAAATTGAAAAAAGAAAAAAAAGAAATGAAAAAAAAACGAATTGGTTATTCATTAGTGATAATAACTATAATTTAAATGTGAATCAAGGGCAGTGTCGCCAATATCTATCTTCCATATCAACAAATTTGTCGAAGAATATTCCAAAAACTTTGGAAAAAAAGACAATTTTGTCTGTTGTCGTGTTTGTTTTTTGTTTTGTTTAAAAGTAGTTAACTCTAAAATGTGGCTTTTTTTTGTCTATATTATTTAACACTTCTTTTTGCATCATTCGATCATTGTCTTCGTAAATTTTTTTCACACTGATTTCATTTTCTATGTGTGCTTATCAAATTATGTCAAAAATTTACAAGTTATATTTTTTTTTTTTAATTTTTTTTTGTATGGGAATCTCATTTCCCCATTCAATTAATTTGTTTTTTTTTCTCTTCAATTCTTTTTTTCTTGTGTGTGAACAATTCGGTTTCAGTTGATGTCTGATTATCAATAATGAAATTATGAAAATAGATCAAGGCAAAAATATGGTTGTGAGGTAAAAACAAAAAATATGAATTCTCGATTGAAAGTCGTAGGACTTTGCGACCAAATGTTTTGAAGAAGTCCATGCATGAAACATGAGCAGAACAACAATTTTATATTCAACGAAAACGTCTTGTATTAAATGTCTATACGCGCGATTTGATCGAGTTTAAACAAAAATCATATGTGCACTTTGTGGAAAATTTTAAGGGTTTTCCATTTGTTGTTGACTAATTTTTAAAATTAGTCTCAAAAATCCACCCGAACAAAATAATATAACAAATTTAATTCAGCAGCCAGAAATATCGGGTTTTGCTTTTGTTTCTTGAAATGGCAAATTCAAGTATGAAATTCAAAATTTGTTGTAGACGTACGCGATTGTCCATAAACTGGCAACTCTAGTCGTTTTTTTTTCTTCTTGTTTTGGTGTTGAAATGTATGCCAAAAAAATTGGATCAAAAATATTGAATATTATTTCTTCTTCAAATGAAATAGCTGGAAAGTATTTCAAAAGATAATAATTATTGGTTCTTATGTAAAAAAAAAGAGTAGTGTATGTAAAATTGGTTAAATACAAAGCACTGTACCTTGCACAAGTCACTCAATTCGAGTGCAAGCGCTTGTATCCCGTTTGCATATTCGCTATATTACATGCTATTCATATTGACCGGTTCCTTCCGTATCGAATTCGTATTCTGTCTAATTGAATTTATTTATCAAACAAAACCAAAAAAAAAAAACCATCGGAACTGATGTATGTGTGTGGCCGTGTGTAATTAGTGGACCTACCTTACATAACAACACTTCTAAGCGCTTTTTCTCTTATATTGATATTTTGTTTTGTTTTTTTTTCTGATCAAACAATAAATAACAACTAAAAAAACCTAAAAGATAGTCTTTTTTGATGTGATTATTAAATTTTTTTTTAAACGAATAAAAATTATTAGATCAAATTAAACAAGAGCAACAAATTAATGTGTTCAAAGTTATTAGAAAATTGAATATTGACGCACACATACACTCATCGTTGATTTTTGTTTCGTTTGTTTTGGTTTACCGTTTTATCATGTGGTTATCAATTGTGTTTTTTTATTGCCCTAATCACAATTCGTTTGAATGCAAATATATTGAACAAAGACAGAAATGTTTTTTTTTCGCTTCTTTTTACAATAAAACACTGCAAATTCAAATAAATGTCCGGTAATTTTATTAACTCGTTGCAAATTTACTATGGAAAACAGTTTTTCTCTCTCTCTCTATCTCTTTTTTTTGTGTCTTCGGTTCTCTGAGTAAATGAGCCGAAAATGTAGAGAACAACTTGAGTTGAAAATTGGCTTTCAGTTAAAATTTGTGGTTTTTTTATTTAAAAAAAAAGAGCAAAACTCGAAAAACGATTGGTTTTGTTTACTCTGTTCATGTAATAACCCTCTAGTGCACAACTATAGTGCATAACCATGCCTAGAGACATGGTTAAATAATCGAAGATAAAACGCACTTCAAACACTAATCTAATAAAACAATGACATAAAAAAACATTCGAAAATGTTGAGGCTTTCAATTGCTGCAAATATTATGATTCTATCTTGAGCGAGTTGGTTGTTGAGTTACAAGCATGACCGTAAAAAATTTCCAATTTGACAAAAAAGAAAACGAATTCTTCAATGTTCTGTTTCGATGTCAAATGCATTTCCCAAGTAAACTACGAGGGTTTCAAGGGTTTTCACAATTTTTTTAAGTGGGTTGAGATCGAAACCATCCTAATGAGATACCTCAAAACGTTGAGACAAATTCATGCACTAGAGGGTTAAAAGGATGTGTTTAATGCTAACTTGCGTTAGCAATGGGCAATTCGTTTAACCTAACGTGAAAATGAACGCATTTTATGCGAAGCAACATCCAAATGCCACCAATCATTGAGTATTTCTGCATCATTTGTTTATGCTTCATAATGCTTAATGCATTAATTTGTATTATCATTTCGATATTCTTTTATTTTTCTATCCTGTTCGAGTCTTGGTCTAGTTTAATTCTAAGTGGTGGTTTGTTTTTTTGTCAATAATTTATTATGAAAATTGCCCAAATTATGCATATGATTGTGTACTTGTTTGTTGAATGTTTTCGATTTCTTCATTTTTCTATAAATTACTAGGTTTTTTTAGTAAGTAGCTGGTTGTTTCCGTTGATAAAATATGGATCAAAACGGAAGGGGTCATCAAAATTAAAGTATAATACAAATTCGCTTGACGATGGGGAAGCATTTCGTAATTTAAAAAAAAAACTGTGATAATCACAGCATAAATTAACAAACGGAAAACGATAAAAAAAAAGAAAAAACATTGCAACTCATCAAAAAAATATTTTCTTTGCGTGAGTATGAATCTCGAAGTTTCGGATAAAATTTGAGCATATTCACTTGAATTGATCATAAAATATTCAATCAAAAATGTCCACATTTTTGGTTTTACATGTGAATTCAGTACGAAATTGTACATTTTGCATTTGGAATAACGCTACATTTCACAAGGCTATTGTATTGTTCGTGTTTTCACACCCCTCCCCTCCCCCCCGAAAAAAAAAATTAATTAAAAGCATAAGAAACAATTCAATTCGAACTATTCAATTCGTTTTTGCTTACTTGCTCGTTTGTCCATTTTTCATATTTTTTTTTAAACATAATTAAATTACATCACAGCCATATTTTCCTTGATCGATTTTTGATAATTTTAGATATTGTGAATCAGTGTCTGTATCTATCTCTCTCTCTCTCTCTCTCTCTTCCCCTATCATTCACACTTTCTTCTCATATTTCTACATTTTGCTTTCATTTGTTGTTGTTATTGTTGATTTTCTACGTTTGCCTGATTTACAAATATCATTTGATAACAGATGTCAACCGAACACTTTGCAATGTTGATTGCCGTCATCTGACCCCGACTTAAATACATGTTTAATGTAAAATTTGTTGTGTGTGTGTGTGTGTTTTGTGTGGCATTAAGGTTCGCAATTGTCAGTGACTTCGGCGGTTACGGCAGCTGTGGCAGCTTCCGCTGTACTCGACAATGGTTCATGATTTAGTGAATCGAACGAGTGTGATGAGGGTGTTTCTTTTAATGAGTATGGTCGATTTTCGGTCGGTTCATCATACAGCGGTGTTGTATTCAGATCCACCGATGATTTATTATTATTTGTTCGATTCGATTCATTTGACGCTGACATGTCCGATTGTTGTTTTTGCTTTTCGCAATACTCTTGTGCCAATTTTGACGGCGATTTAATTTGAATGCGTGGAAATGGTCGCTCTTCATTGGCCGGTTTTGGTGTTGTGGTTTCGATTGTTTCGCTGGCGCCGCCGCGTACAACATCCTCGTCGTCGCCGCCGCCGCCACCACCACCACCGCTTGCTACTGTATGTTCACCGCTTGTTTCATGCGATTCATTCGTTTTTCGACCGTCCGAATCAACGCAATCCGTGTCACCGTCCTTTGATTGCTTTTCATTTAGTGAACTATCACCGAAATTACTGAAACTAAAATGAAAAATACCCATTTTGTCAGAAATTTTGAATGACTTTGCTAAGAAAATGCTTTTTTCTACTGAGTACTGAGTAAATGACTAAAACTAATGAACTAAATTCAATCATCATGAAATATTTTATTTATTCAATTGAGATCGATATGCAATGATTGGGAAAATGTGTGTCTTACCTATTTCTACTATCTTTTTGACCATCGAATCGATTATTTCGGGTCTTTGGCGGTGTTCCACCATCCGTTTCGTTTTCTTTCCAATGTCGAGGTCCGCGAGGATTATTATTGCTTCGGTTTCGATCATTACGATTAAAATTTCCATCTAATCGATCGTTATTCATACCTGTTATACGAAACAATTACACCAAAATATTAAAAACAATGTAATTGACGTATGGCGGCTGAGCTTGAACTTTATACCATTTTTGATATTCATCAAACTATCGATTTCTAAATAGAAATTTATTTCGAAAAAAATGATTTTTTTTCCATATACAAATGATATCGTCTATCAGTCAGCAATGCATAAACTCAAAAATGGTATTTTTTATGAAACTATGGATTAAAAATCTGATTGTGTTAACGCAATTGTGTCGACGTTGTGAAAACTTATTCTCACAAAATGCATCAGAAAACAATCAATTCATTGTGTGACCAATTTTAATTTAGTAATTTTACGCTTCATCTATACGATTGAAAATTACACAAACCAGATCTTGGTTGCCACATGAAATTGTTTCGTGGTCCAAAGTTTTGCATATTTCCCCGCATATTCATCGATGGAGGTCCATTCATACCTGGTGGTCCGAATCGATTCTGATTGTAATAATCACGCGGTTGTCCACTCGATAAGCGATTTCTGTCATAATCATTACCACCACGTCGACCATGGTGCATTTTGTTATTCATTGCTGCAATGCAGAAATAAACATTTAGTTTTTTTGGAAGTGTTTTACTTATTTGTATCATTTAAATTTTGGTCGGTCACTTCAGTTTATGCGTTAAAATGTGCAAATGAATTAAATTTGGAGGTGTTTGAATAATTGCTTCAATTAATTTTTTATCTCGCCTAACCAAGTAATGGTTTTTTGTGGAACAGTCTTGATGTTTTTTGTTTAAAAAAAAAATCGATCATACACGTGAAGGAAGAACAAAACACTTACAGTTTGGTCCCATTGGGCCTCCTCTCATACTATCTATTGGAATTGGTAGCCTCATATCTTCTAATGCTGGTGGTGGTCCAGCGCCAATATTCATTCGTGGATTTGCTTGATCCAAATAGCTATTGTTGAAGTTCGGTTGTGGATCTCTCCATTGCATATTATTCCTCGAATTATTAAAATCACGATTATTTCCGTCGGATGGTGTGATGCGATCATTTTCGCGTGATCGTCCGCGTCCATCTGACCATCGTGAATTGGTGTTGCGACCGGTGCTACTGCGTTCATTACTATAATCACGTCTATTTCCACGATTTCGACTTTCACGGTCACGATCACGCTCTCGTTCGGCACCTCGTCCACGAAAATCTTTCATTTCATTATCTCGATCCATATTTGAATTGCCACTGTTTTGCACATCATCAAAGTTTGGTCCGCGATTATCTTTATTCGTGAAATCATTTGATGGCATCGGATTTTGTGCAAAGATTTTCGGTGGTGGCCGATTGAACATTGTTTGTGGATTCTTTTGGAACATTGGATCGGCAGGTTGATTCGTTTCATCTTCTTCAATATCCATTTGATCGTCAGAGCCACTGACATTTGCTGATGATGACATTGCTGGAGCAGCCTAACGAATTGCAAAGGTAAAATCAAAATAAACATAAGTGTTTCTGTTCTTGTTGCTGTTGGTTTTTTTTTTGTTCTCAATTTATTTCATTGAACTGTAAACTATAAACTGTTTTTCTCACCATTGGAGGCATTTGCGGTATTGGAGGAAAGAAGTATGGGGCTGGTCCACCTGGCGGTGGCTTATCCATTGATGCCATCGGCATACCGGGCACAATCGGCTGTGGAATCATCATTGGCATTTGGCCATTCATTGGATGCTGGAAATCAAAGAGGAAGAAACAGAAACAGAAACAATTGTTAATCAAATGCAAATCAAGTGTTGAAATTATATAAATGTAACGAAATTAAAAATCGTAGTAAATCTGTATCTAAAATGATTTAAATGGATAAATGTGTTTGAGCTTACGCCTGGTGGAGGAACGCCCAATGACAATCCAGGCGTCATCATTGGCGGCATAAAACGGGGCACAGGGCCAGAGCCCATTGGAAACGGTGGCACCATTTGTGACATATTTGTCATAAGTTGTTGTGTAGGGGGCGGCTGATCCATACTGAACATCGCCATATTTGTGACTTGATTGACAGCTGCGGCGGCTGTATCGTTTGTGTCCTTTTGTTGTGATTGATTTTTAAGCTTTTCTTTAAGCCATGCGGGCATTGAGTCTTCGTCAAACATTCCGCCATCTTCCAATTGCTCAAAATCGGTATTTTGGTCTAATTTATCCCATGGAATGTAACTCACACCCAGCTCCAAATCCCAATAATCTTTCCATTGTTTGCTTTTTACACCTTTGCCGGCAGCCCATGAAATTGATATGACACGACCATGCAATTTATATCCATTCAGCGCATCGATTGCTTTGTACGCATCCTGACGCCGATGCATGACTAAGAACGCACATCCACGTGGATGTATCATATCGATGCTCACGATGTCACCATATTTTGTGAAAATATCCGACAACTCTTCCTGTTGCGTAAGTTTCGACAAATGTCCAATCCATAAGGTCGTGCTGCACACTAATTGAACCAAACAAATGTTTATCGATTATTAATTTTAAATGCTAAAAGGCGCCACAACTGCCATACTTACCACTTAAGTGCTCTTTTTTAATCTCAGGTAATCCTTTGCGTTTGCGTTCACGTTCTTTTTCTTTATCTTTGCCACGATCTCTGTCTCGATGTCTGTCGCGCGATGTTGATCTTCGGCGTTCACGATCTCTACTTCGTCGACGATCCCGTGACCTTGAATTGAACATACAACAACAACAAAAAACAGTCGCTCGAATTAGAATTATCAAAGAATATTATTATTTCATTGTATTGACAAATTACCTCGATCGGCCCCGTCGATCTCTTGATCGACTTCGACTTCTTCGCCGTTTACTATATCGATCACGATCAATTGACGGGCTTCGTGAATTTCCATCTAAATTAATCACTTCCACTTTGCCATCATCTGAAACCAATTCCACGTCTGGATCGATTTTGGCTACAAAAACAAAACACAACAAAATTTCATATAATTTTCATTGAAATGTTCGGGATAGCGGAACATTTTAAGAGATTCTTTCATTCTACCTTGATCGGCTGCACCTGACGTCATATACATTGGTCCATTTTGATTGGGATTCAAATTGGCATTTTGCATGCCAAACATTTGGCTGTCTTGTCGACTGAGGTCACATTCGTTGGCAAATGGAAGCTTCTTCAACATGGTGGCCAATTGCTTTTCGAATGCCTCTTCTTGCATTCGCATTTCAGCCAATTTCGATTGTTTCGATTCTTCGATTTGCTTGAGCTTTTGCAAATTATGCAATTGCCGTAGCACATTCGGATCGTTAAGCAATTGCGATATGTTACTGTTATCAATGGTTGAGCTTGGTTGGAGTTGTTGTTGCGATTGACGCGGCGATTGACCTTTGTTGTCATCGTCCTCATCATCGCCATAGTCAAAGTCCAGTAATTTTTTATTAAATTTCACCGAATCTTGGCCCATTGCCGAATTCGAGCTGGTGCTAGCTATTGGCTCGTTGTTCTTTTGCCGCATTAGCATCAATTGTTGCAAATGACGAATCGTACTGGGATCGATATGAGAAACGTTTGACATCGAATTGATCTGAATGTTGAAATGGAATAAAAAATGGATTAAAAATCGACCAAATGTATACAATCGACTGAGTTGAGTTGAATGAAATTGAACGTACCGGACCAGACATATCGGATGACATCGTGTGACCTTCATCAGTCATATTTGGTGCTGGTGACTCCTGAGTGATAGTGTTCAACATTCCTGCGGACGGAGAAACAGACACCAAAATGCATTTGATCAAACCGATTAATAAATAATTCATTTGATTGGAATTGGAATTGGAATTGGAATTGGAAGCGCAAGATGCACCAAGAAGCGTACACTTACCGTTGACACTCGTATCTTGCGTTGCACCTTGATTCTGGTAGATTGGATGGTTTGGATCGGCCAAATCGAACAATGGCTGAATCACTTCGGGTGCAAACACATTATTCTTTTGCCATAAATTGAGCACCCGAATGATTTTGCTTTTGTCCTCCGGACTACATTGAAATAGATTGGCGAACGTTTGTTGCATGTTGCGCGCAAAACGTGGCGCAAACACATCTTTTTCGGTGCCAAATTGATGTCTGGATTGGCGTACAATCGAATCAATGACATACAAACCGGGTATCTTATACTCTTGTTTGCACTTCAATATAAATTTTTCGACACTTTGGACCACATGCTTGTAGAATTTGATCGCTTTCATTGCACTCCGTGTAATGGATGTCATTTTCGCTTTCGAGATCGGCGGCTTTGATTCGTAAAGCCCCGAGAGCTGTTTCAGAGAGAGAGAGAGAGAGAGAGAGAGAGAGAGAGAGTGGAAAAAATGAGAGATGAGAAAAGTTAAGACAAAATGTTTAAGGCATTTCACGCAGACGAGACTAAACGACGCGAAAAAAAATGACAATTGAAAATACTGAATTTAATTGGGCCATTCGTCGCATTTGTTGTGTGCTGTTATTTTTTTTATATTTTAAGCACATTGCTCATGCATTTACTTAATCGGAGAATGAAATCGAGTAAAAAGTATGTATGCTAAAAATTGTGTCCCTTTATTTATGGCATAGGAAAATTCACAGATGATCAACGACATGTTCCGTTTACATCGAGCGGACTGATTTTTGAGATTGCTTGTTGTTTTTTTTCTATGCTCATTACTGCAAACGTTTTCAGTCTATTGTCTTTGCTGTTGATCTTGGATGACGAATACCATCATTTGTTTAATGCATATTTCACAAATACATACGCATCCAAAATGAAACATATATATGCACAGGCAACACAGTAGGGCGACTACAATAAGCGTCTGAACCACGCACACACAACACCCTTTATCGTTCATAATTTTCTTTTTTTTTTTCATCATTAACACTTAAAAATCAATAAATGCGTTGGTTTTTTTTTGGCGTTTTACATCTTTGATTTGCAAACACTTTTTGGAATGCTAAAAACGTAGATTTTGTTTTTGTATTGTTGGTGACCACCCCACCCCTTTGATGCTTTGATAAAATTTCAATCGTTATTCCCATTCTGGACACAGTCACATACAGACACAATACACAGTCAGTCAATTGAATTTCAGTTCGCAAAATTTGGTTCACAATAATTTTTTGTTCCCTTTTGATGTTGCATCGTATTGAAATGCAATTGATGAACACAATGCAACGCGGCCCAATTATTTATGCATTTTCGATCATATTTTTATAAACACTTTGGCAATAATATTTACATGCCATTGAAAAAAAAAATGGTCGGAAATTTGTTTACCTCGGTATTAAAAGCAACAACTGTTTCCATTTTTGGAAGATTTATTTCATTATAGTTTTTCACAAACACACAAAATTTCTAAATCAAATTTGAACAACTGAAACGAAACGCAGCTCACAAAAACTTGTACGTTTTCGCGTATTGTTGTTTGGTTAATTGGTGTTTCGTTTATAGAAATCTTTTAATTGAAACTAGTTTCAAAAATGTTCTATGTATAAGGTATTTTCTCTCGTATTTTTTTTTACAAACTCCACACGGCATTTCACTGTACGACCATTTAGAAAAATGGCGTCGATACGGAACGACAACATGACGGTAATTGTTATTTGGTGTCAACGTCGAAAAATAATGCGCTGCACTGGCGACATCTGTTGTTCGATATTCCATTTTCGAACATCAACACATTCGAAAGACATTTCGATAGTTTAGCTTTTGGAATTTCAAATTTAAATCATTGGTTCATTACGAAATTCATTTGTTTGAAGTGCATTCATCTGAAAATTTATTTGCAATCCGGCGAACAAATCGGTTATATAATTTTTGCTTAAAATTCTGATGTACTGATTTTCGTCGAAAACTCTGATTTTTGTCGACGAAGAAGCTTAGCCTGGACACACATCAGCCTCGGGTTAAAATATGATGTTTGTTTTTGGTTTTCATTTTGCGTGGCATCTCCACTGATTGCAATTTTCTTGCAAACATATCAATCATTTGAATTATACAAAATTAATGCCGACTGTGATTTGTTCATGACTTTCAAACCTTCAAGTTCTAAAACTTGGATTCAATTGAATGGAATGACACTAAATCCTATTTAAAATAATTTTACATTTTATTTTTGTTATTATTCTTAAAGTCGATTTTTTGAAGGAATATTCAATAGTTTCAATAGTTTGAATGGCAGGCATAAGAATTCGTTTGCGTAGATGACAGAAAAACTCACATTTAACAAATTTATTAGATCTGAGATAATTTTAATTCGATAAAAAAAAATACTATAACATTTTTTAAAACTCTATTTTGCATACCGTTTTTACGGTCCAATTTCATCAATATCAACATCGTTAAAAAAAACGATACTTTTAGGCACATTTTGTCGATTTCTGTGCGTTGTTTTGTTAAAAACGTCTTTATTTATATCAATATCAATCATCTCTTTATTCAAATCGTGACAATCGCTAGAACAATAACAATATTATAATAAAAAGCCCGGCCCGGCCTCTCATTTACAATTTATATTGTTCGCGGATAAAATGAAATTGAATTGAGACAAGCATACAAAAGGAAAATCTATGGGAGAAAAAAAAATCGAAACTTGCGCATATGCCGTAAAGTGATTGTCAACAATTGATATGATGTTGATGATGATGGATTGCATTTAAATGAAAAGAAAGAGCGAACGAGAAAGAGTGCGGATAATTTCAATTCCATTCTATTCCATTGAATGTGTGTGTCCATATCCCATGTTCACTGAAACGTCCATTCTGTGCGGCGTAAAGTACGAATCTTTGAAATTATGTGCTCAAAATCCCGTTCGAAGAGTCGGATTTAGAAAAGCGCCAGAAACCACCACAAATTAATTAGTAACATTTGGTTTATACAGTGTAATATGAATAAGGACGAAAAAAAAAACAAAACAAAACATCAACAACGAGACAACAACAACAACAACAACAACAACGAAATTATGAAGAGACAAAAAGAGGACGAATCGTTTCATCTTTGGCAATGACATCATTAAATCGATGTTGAATAATGTTATTTGTTTGTTTAACAATGAATAAAATTGGTCCTGTATATATTTCGACGCCCCTTCGTTTTTCCACATTTGTCTATTTTGTTGACATTTCTCCCAAGATTTTCGCTCTCTGTTAAACTAAAATCATAAAACAAAACAGTACGGATGACAACGCCGGGGCAGCCACTAAACAGGACTCTCTTGCTTTCCTCGGGCAAAATGCGTTTTGCCGACCATGTCAATGATGATATGCATCGACCGAGGGTGAGTTGCTTTTGTTAAATAAATAATTTACGTAATTTATCGCTCACAGTCAATTGAAGTCTGCCAAAACCCTATGCACTATGTGTATAGCCGGCTGGCTACTGTTCAACATTTACCGTTCATGAAATTTCGTTTTCCTTTTTTGTTCGAAAGAAATTCTTTACACCGTTTATAAAAACCAACGAGGAATTTTACACGGAAAAAAACATTAACATTGTTCCATATTTTCCATCATTTCGTGGAAAAGAATCCTATAGGATACGGTCTCAATTAGATCAAAACTAATAAATCCTCTAAAACAGGGAAAAAAAACTAATAATTTGATTATGAATGATTTGTTCGATGTAATAAATGCATCAATTAATAATGGGTGTTTATGAATTATAAATGAATTGTAAAATAATTTGTGTGAAATGCTCTGGGGTCAATCCTCGATATCTATATAGTATATTCTATCCTTGCTATCGCATACCAAAAATGGTTCACGTGCTAAATTTAAAATCGATAATTGTTTTAAATTCGTTGATAATTTCAAAAACGATGAAAACTTTGAGTCCAGAAACTAGAGCAAAGGTTTTTTCTCCCCCCTTTTCCCACTTTCACATTGAAATGTAAACTTTCAACAGAAACTTGACATATGCAATAAATGATGCTAAGAAACTGTGGAAGTCACACTGTTGAAAATTGCTTGAAAACATTTTGCAATTGGCTTGCTGTCTCGACATAGAAATATTAAAATGTTACATTCAAATGATATATTATAGCATCTTTCAAAGTTTAAACAAAAAAAAAATGGAAACACTTGCAGTCTGTGCAATATTTGAAATATACTCGCAAGTGTAATGTCCACTTTATAACTGAATTCATTAACTATTTCCATCTGATTAAATGATCCTACTATCAATTCTAGGGCAATACATGGTACGTAAATGAAACTGCGTGCGTATGTGTGTGTGTGTGTGTGTGTGTGTGTTTGAGGCTCTGTGGAGCAAAGAGAAGAGAAGAAAAGAGAAGGTATCTATTAATTACTGCCGCATGGCGCTCGATCTCATTTACTAATTGCTATATTCATCCGTGAAAGGCATTATTTGTCTGCCGTTTCATTCATTCTATCCTCATCATTAATTTTGGCTTAGAAAAGTTCATTGATTTTAATCAGAGACAATGCGCATAACAATATGATATTGCATGGGAGAATTGGAGTTCGAATCAATTACGAAAAGTGAATTTGAACGGACAAAAGACATTCATTAAGCGAACAGTTCAGTCGCATTTTCCGTGTGCATTATATTCCGATATAGTACATTCTTTTGCTATGTTGGCTAAAATATGTTTTGGGTTGTTCATTGTGACATTTTGAGCACTGATTTATTATGACAATCGTACGGGAAATGCTAAATTATTTTATTGAATCGAATCAACAGCAGAAAGTCACACATTTTTTGGGCTGTCGTTTGGGCATTTTTCTTTTCGTCGGAAGTTAATTTGTAATTCTTATTATCTTGTAACAAAGATGTTGAAGTGGCACAAAACCAAATTCATATTTGAGCATGTATATTTTCGGTTAACAAGGATTCCTTCATTCTCTCATACAACTGTACATTGAGAAAAGCTACTGAAAAACTCCCATCAAAGTGAACATGTTACATTATTCTCAACGAAAATAAAAACAAACACTCGTTTTTATGTCATTTTTTTTTTCTTTCAAATTCTCTTATCCTACTGCTTACTATCAAGTAAACAACAACAATAAAACCGAACACACCAAAGAGCCTCGTAAAAATAAACATTTTAATAGCTTGATTTTCTTTTCTCTGAATGTCTATTAAAAAAAAAGAGTAGAAAACACGATAAAAATGCAGAAACCTAGAACGCTTCTTTTTCTTCTCGACCCGAAACCGAAAAAAATCGAGAGTAACAACAAAAATCTTCATTGATTTTGTATTGTCTCACGCAAATGACTTGTAACGAAAACCAGAGAAAGTGCGTTGATGCGACGTGCCGATGGAAAATCAACACATTTTTTATTATTTTGTATATCTCATGTGAATATTCGAAATTTCTCTCATTTTTTTTTTAAACAGAAAAATTACTAAACACTTCCTGTGCCTGGGTGTAGTATATAACGGCAAAAGGGAAAAAAAACATGAAGAAACAGCTAAATATTAAAGGAAAAGCATAATTTAATGATTTTGTTTGTTTGTTTGTTTTCATTCAAATTAGTCGAAATATGTTGCTATTCATTCTATCTTTCATGTTGTCCTTTGTCTGCTCTCTGTTTGGCTATTGAAACGCTGTTTTCATCATTTCAACACACAATTTTCAACACATTCGGCTTCCATTTTGGTTTTTTGGTCAAAAGGAAAACACTTTGTGCCGCAAACAACAAACAGCACCACAAAATTATCGTTAAAAAACATTAAAAATACCAAACAACTGATCGCAGTACATAAAATCTATGAATTTATCTCAATATTGTTTCATTCAAAAAAATATCGATTGATTTATGGCAATAATATTGCATACTTAAAATGTTAAAAATCGATTGTGTTTTCCTTTTTTTTCATTCTCACTATTTCGAATCAGTTTGTTTTATTTTCAACGGAAAATTGCGCATCGAATTGTAATGCTAAACAACAGCCTGTATTTATCGCTTTGTATTTCCGGACCATTTCGAACATGAAAATATCGAACGCAATGTTCTATTTTGTGCATTAACACTTCAACGACACCAGTAAACTGTAAACGCTGATGAATTTGGTTTTTTGTTCAAATGTAACGGAATTGATGGAAAAACAAAAATTGTAATCGAAGCAATGTTCAATTGTAATTTAAGTGAAGGAAAGTGATGAAAATGGTTGGTTTAGTTGTCCCTTGTAAATGTTATTGCCGATTTTAGTCGATTTAGATGGTTCAGCCGAGGTTTAATGTACAAAAATTTTTGTTACTAACAAGAGAATGTGCTCCCGATTTACTGATTTTCCTGTTCGGATATTCAATTTGGAATTGGTTATGCATTCGATGTTATAGGTTGTTCGTCGGTGCTGTGACAATCCCATCAAATCGGTTTGTTTTTTTCTATCAAAATATCACGAGATGAGAAAACGATTGAAACAACAAAATATGATTGAATTTTAAACGATGTGTGTTATTTGTGAGTTATTTTATTTGTCAAAATATTACGCAACCCTCATTTGGTAATGCATGAGTACGTCAGAACGTCAGTACGTCATCACTATCAGCTCACCACCCTCTATAAAAGTAACAAACAACCGCGGCGAAAAGAGGCGATACCACTTGAGAAAAAAAGAAAAACAGAATTCGCGAATTATGCAAATATTATGGTTTTTTTTTTCAAACGCAGTCACTTCATTCACGTCCTTCCAGGCGCTTGGCAAGGCAAAAGAGCACATTTTGATTGTTGTTGTTGTTGTTTCTTTATTCATGTTCATCCATTGCTTTAAATTCATTTTATTTGTGTGCATGATTCGATTCACTGTCTATTATGACATACGATTGTAAAAAAGGGGCATTACATATTTATAAGAATCAGAATCATATATCGTCTGGCATTTGGTACTGGTGCCGTGCACAGTGTTCACTGCAACACCTTCACCGCACCTTTTGTCGTTGTCATCAATTCGGAATTGCACGCAAGCTCTCAAAAGCGCAATCACACACAATCGTAATCCACTAACGAAATCATTTCCTCTGAATATGTTTTATTTTGATGTGTTGAGCTCAACCTCAACCTCACACACACACACGAGACAAGCGATGGTTTTGCATCATATGCCACCACCAAAACTCAAATGACATGATGATGATTTATGTAATATTTATGACATTTTTTCAAAAGAAAAACTAAAGTGAACCAACGCTCATCGAATAAAGAAACGCAAATGAAAAAACGTGAAGAGAAGAGCGAACAAATAAAAGTTGTCGCATTGTTTCAATATCTTATTTCAAATCGATCTATTATTCAAATGTTTCACAAACACATATGAATATTGACTGGTGTTCACATTAATCATTCGCCTACCAAACCACCAAATCATAAAATATGCGAATGAAATTCCCATCATGATACGCATGACATTTTTTTCATTCCAATGAAAATGCTAATATCAGTTGCCAATAATGCTGTTGTTGTTGTTTTTTTTTTCTTCCGAATTTGGCTTTGTTTATTCAGCAATTTCGAATGGGATGCGAGCACATGAGCAAACAAATGATGCATTGTTCCGGCCAAATATTTTATAATAAAGACAATTTACCCAAAACGAAAACGTTGCTTCACTCCTTTCTCATCGATGTGAAATTACAAAACATTCGCCCGATTCGTCCTTTGATTGTGAATGCCAAAAGAATAAAGAAGAGTGAATCCATTCAATATTTAATCGAATTTATTTGAATAACAGGATTAATCCCTTTTCTTTTGTATGATGTTGTTTTCTTTGCAGTTGCCCTCGATTTACAGAGAAAATAAAATAAACGGCACATTTCCCGATGGAAAGACGAAACGAAAAACTTGCCTCATATCGATTTAATCTCAATTTAATCGACAACCACTTAGAATTCAATCCAAAATAGCAGCGAAAACGACCAAGAAAAAAAAAAAACTCCGGTGCGTTTTTGTGTGTTCGGTACCCGTTCGTAAATAATCCTGAAATATGCAAATTTTTGTAAATGTAACAGATGACAGCAATTTTAAAGGACATCTATTTTACTCTCGACATTTTTTTCTCTCTTTCTACTCTTTCAATAGAACACACTTTCAAACAACAAAAAAAACGGTTGATATTCAATTCTTTCAATGCTTTAGCAACACTTCTTTTTCCCTTCGTTTGTATCACCAAATCCGATGGTTTGTTTGACGATTCAGTCACTACTCATCACCGTTGATGGCATCATTTTGTATTGTCATTATCGTTGTCCTTTTTCTCTTTGTTTCTCTGTTTAGCCCCATTTAACCGTATTATTATTTGTGCGATTTTCCATCCATTCGGCACATCAACGCAATAGATGTCGTTTCAACAACGAACTTAGGTAAATGTTATTGTTTGCATGAAATTCGTTTGATAATTTGTCCATTGTTTACATTTGGTTGCGATGTTTTCCAGTGCTTCATTTGAAACGGCACATGCTGCAATGAGCAGCTCCCTTCGAAATACGATCGACACAAATCGGGGCTTTGATTTTAACCGCTCACATTTGCCGCTACTAAGCCAACATAAAATATCCGAGACAATACCACTCAAATTAATGACGATGTACACTTGTGCTCTCTGATTGTGTAACAATTGCACACGATTTGTGAAAAAAGTGATTTGTTTTTTTTTTCTGGAAAAATGCCGAATGAAAATAATGACAAAAAGTCTCGCATAGTTCTTAAGGTCAAAGGGTATTTGGCTAGGTACTGGGTGTTCGTTGTTCGAATATCACCTCGCCAATCCAATGGTATACAAACATTTATTACGAATGATTCATTTTCCTTTTTGCCATTGTTAACAAGGCAGATTGTTTTCATGCTGATACCAAGTATGAGGTGCTCTGTATCAGCTGAGTACTTAACTCGACCTCTTTAGCGGCTGTTCGACTATGCCAGTATTGTTCGGTTGCTTTCAACCCGTTACATATTGCAATAATGAGAACACTTAAAATGCTCACCCAGGCCACAGAGTGCTGCGGTTTCGGGTGCAAGGTATTGACAATAACAGATGAGCAAAACGTCACAATGTGTCGAAGATGTGAGGTGAACGAAACAAAAAAGAGCGAACGAACGGGAATAAAACAACAGAATAACAGCAGTAGCTTACGACAGTATCACCATCAGCGTCAGCATCAAGTAATACAACGGAACAGCTTAAAAGATGGATTATACGATCAATGAATATTTAACAACGATGCCATTCGTTTGACAAGCGTTAAACAAAATTGGTTTTTGTGTGTTTTGTTGTTGTTGTTGTTGCTGTTGTTATATTTTTCTCTTTCTCCCTGGGCTGGCGCGTATTTTATGTTTGCCTTTGTTGTTCATCCACTGCAACCATGGTCGCCGTATTCATCCTGTGTTTTTTTTTTCAATCATTTATTTATATCTCGCAAGAGAAACAACATCAGAAGTATTAGAACACAAGTAGTAGTAGAAGCTCAACAGCATCTCTCTCGCTGCTTTTGCGTCCAACAATTTTCTCTCTTCTGTACTCTTTTTTTTTCGGTAAAGTAATAAACTTAAAGAAACTTGCTATTTAATGGTATGGTTTCTTGATGTGGCCAAATGAAATGAATACGAACCAAAAGAGCGGCATGCTAAAAGAAGATTGGTGGTGTCCATGATTTAAGCATCAAGCGAGAGAAAGAGAAAAGAGCCGAACAATTCCATAAACAAAGAGATGTATGTCGCTTTGCGCCACATTCATCGATATCATTCTAAAATAAGCAATCATGTGATAATTCCTGTCTCCAGCGTATTGAAGACGGTCACATTTACGGCATTTGCGACCGATTGAGTTAGAGCAAACACACACACACACAACCGATTTACCAGCAAATCGGCCACTTTCTGTTGCATACTTGAGCTGCCTTCCATTTGATATCGCTTGAATCGATATCGTTTCATCGTTGTCAGTTCGATTTCAACGGAGTTTGTGTGTGTGTGTGTGTGTGCTCGAAAACACCATCGACAAACCCATACCATTTTTGAGCATTCTTGTTGTCATTTCTATTGTTCGAAAAATCGAGTGCGCCCCATTGAACCCGGTGAATGCGATCATGTGGAAACTGCTTGCTACTGTGCAATTATTCGCAATCGATTTGTGCGACGGATGAAATTGATAGCTGCAAATTTGTACTGTGAATAGCCAACAGCTTGAATTACAAGTGCTCTTGAATGGTGACGACAAGTGAAGTTAAAAAGTCGCAGTCTCCCGAAATGCATTGCATCTTCCACCATTATTTTATGGCCGGTTGGAACATTTTTTTGGTCAAAAGAATTTCGCACAAATTGCAATTGTATGATGGGTTTAGTTTGTGTGTGTGTGTGTGCAATGTGTCTGGGTTCTTTTGTGTCGGTGTCAAGATGCAACCTCAAGCCATAGCACAAACTGATGAACAACAAGAGAAACAACCAAACCAAACCAAACCAAACCAAACCAAACTAACTCATCACCATTGAATAATAGAACACGACCAACATCCGAAATGTCCGTTATCAATGAACCGGCATTACCCGCTCGCCTATCATTTCACAGTGTACTGTACTGCACAGTTGCGATTGCTGTTGCTGTTACTATTGCTGTTACTGTTACTGGATGTCGCTCAGCGCACCGATTTCCTCTGGGAATCCTTTATTTTTTCCGATATTTTGTGTTCTTCTTTTATTCTTTTCTATTTTTGCGGGAATGCATTTTTACTCGTTTCACTTGTTCTGTCGTTTTTTTGTTGTTGTTCTTGTTTCCTATTCGGACTATTGATGTTGATGTCGATTTGCTTTGTCAGTCGTTCGTTTGTCTGCCTTTTTCAACACTATTCATTTATTTATGTGCATTTTATAACATCTATAGAACAAACCAGCGAGCGAGCGAGCGTACACAGAACGGTCTTTAGATACTTTGGTGACGACACAAAATGCCAACAAGATGTACTATGAAACATTGCTTTAGGTTTTATTAGTGCTTCAGTATTTGATGAATAACACACCGATTACAGAAGACATTTTCGATGGTCTCTTGTAAACTTGAAGACAAAAAAAAAATCGAATCCACCAAAATTCACTCTCTGGCTTTCTCTTTTAGTTTATTTATGTTAAAAGTGGTATAAATGTGATCACAATGAAGGTTTTGAATTTTGTTGTTGTTGTTGTTGTTTTTGTTAAGAAACAAAATAAAAGATTAAATTTTATTCTGTATTAGCAACAAAACACAAACACTTGAAACATCAAAGGTATCATTTCTAGACAGATCCATGTCAATCAATCGAAACGAAACTTATTAACACATCAGCCGATATCGTGCTACATTGGCAGTTGGTGGCGTGCAAATTGAACGATTGCGTGCTGTGAAATATACCAAAAATGATTGCAGCGCCTGAAATACGCACCGACACTATGGTAGGGGAAGCAGCGCGAGTGAGAGCGAGAGAAAGACAGAGATTGTCAACAAAGTTGCTTGCAGTGCTTGAACGTGAGCAAAATTACAGGAGAAACTAAGCACAAATTAATTTCTTTTCTGTTCGTTGTTTTTTTTTTAATTATTTTTATTCGCTTCTTTTGCCATTAGTTCCCATGTTTAGTGTCCGGCAAATCATGTTTGGTTTGGTGACAATTCAATTGGTGTGTTGAGGTGTTTTTCTCCATTCAAGACACATCTGGGAACAATTGAATAAAAGAAATGAACAGAAACAAAAACCAAAACAAAAAAACACATTATATGAAATCAAATGAACGAACCGGCAACGAGCTGCCGAACCCAACACACAGCTCAACTGAGCTCAACCGAAACAGCTCAAATGACTTACGCCAAATCATGCAATAAAAATGAAATACGATTGGCATAATTCAATACTTGTTGCATCGTTATCATTTTCACTCGTTCAGTTTTTAGATTAGTGAATACTACTTATAGGCAATAGGACGATGCGTCATGCCGGTTATCTGATCCCAGCAATGAGAATTCCATGTGAAAACGATTTCCGTATTTGATTCCAGTCTAGAGCTATGCTATGGATACTAGTCATCTCTTGCCTCTCTCTGTCAAAGAGAGTATTTGATGTTATAAACCGTTTCTTTGCGCCCCACTCTTAAGATGGGACCAAATTTTTGAATTTCTCAATAAACAAAAAATCATTGGCAAGGCTAAAATCTTTAGCCAAGCAGACGCCCTTATTTTCGATGCAAAGTGCCTATGAAAAAAAAGGTCCATGTATCAAATGCGTTGCGTTTTCAAATTCCTATGGAATTGTACGGACAGCGCGTTTGGCTTGACATCAGCTTTCGGAAAAAGAATTCCATTATCGCGTCCATTAAAGCATGGTACGCGGCAATATTTCAGTGACATAATACGCGATGGATTCAGGTTTTTTTTTGTCTCTTCAATTTTATGTTTTAAATTCGATGTGTTGTCTTTTGTCCACAATGTTCAGTGTTCAATGCACATTGTACAGAATCAAAGTGGATGCATTAATAAGAAAAAATCTCATGTTGATTTCGATGCTGATCAAGTGTTCGCTCAGTAAGCGATCTTTGATCTCACAATGCGTCGAAACTGTGATGTAATATTTTCAAATCCATACAATGGCAATGAGCTCAAGTGAATGGTTTGGCAAGAGGAAATGAGCGCAAAATGTGTGCGCACGATCGCGCCCAGATTAAAACGAACATCTGTGCTTGCCTTGGATGCATCGTCCTAGGCATCGTCGTCAACTGAAAATGAATGAATGAATAATGCGTATGCAAAGAAAAAACATAACAATGTTGTTAATCGGTGGGTATAGTGACGAGACCAGGCCAGGCTAGGCCAGGCCAGCCCGATGCACACACTGTTGTCATGCGATCAACACAACTATTTCACAAGGCAGCAAGCACTTAAATGCGTATTCTATTCATGCTGAAAACAAATGAATGTCAACAACATATCAACCCTAAATCGCATCGAATCGAGATAAATAGTCACGATAAAAGACATTCCCATTGGTACAGATACTACACGCAATTCGCCCGTAGCAATCACGGCTCTGCACTTTATGCACTTACGCGCGGCCGTGCGTGGTTTTTTTTTTCCTTGCTACTCTGTGTCTCTATCCACTTCAACTAGATGTATATAGAAAGATATATATTGTTGTTGTTTTTTTTTTTGTTTTGATATCGGAATTTGCAGCGTGGTGTGGTGAAAAACGGCTTCTATTAGCATGCCACTCATTCTCCTTATCTAGTGGCATTATATCTAATCACCACTGAAATGACTTAATCTCTTCCTCTCTTTGCGCTGCTGCACTCAAACTAATCTGCCAGTGTAATTATTTATTTAAAATATTTTGAATATGGGCGCGCTCAACATTTGTGTGGAGTTGAATTGTGAGCTCGTGCTGCGAACACAGAGAAAATGAATGTTTCATTCGGTTCCATTCTGTTGCAGTTGATTCATGTGTAAATAAAGTCTAAGTCGAAATTGAAATGAAGCATGAACGAATCCATTTTTGGCTACCGTACACCGACGAGAGGTATTTTGGTGATAAATTCAAGGATTGGCCACACGTTCTGAATCACAACCAAACCATTTCAAATTGACGACACACAAATGAAATTGTCTTCACTTTGATGAAATATACCGTTTTTGGGATTCCATGTTGATGTCGAATCTAGTGTCGAATGTAAACAGAAATGCACACACATCTTTTGGAGCTGATGAAAGAATTCAAATCAAATCGAAGTAATTTTTGCTTTTTAACCAAATCAAACATATGAACCAATGAGAATAAATAGGCAATTTGCAATCATAAGAGAAAAGAAACGTTTTTGTGTATGACTTTTCTATGATTTTATGTGCGAGATTTTCTTGTATCTCTTATGATTAGGGGCTAAACCGCCCGAAACTCACCCCCACCCCAAATCCATGATTAGGAATCATTGATTACAAATCGTCTATAGTACTTGTTTATTCTCACCAGTTCATATACACAGGAATCTGATATGAATACACAAACACACACACACAGTCTTCGACGACAGAAATGAAATCAAAGGAAATTACTTCGATATTGTTTGGCTATCAAATAAAATGAAGGAGCAGGTAATAATATCAATAAGAAATTCAAATGAAATGGATTTTTTCCCTATTGAAACGATTCGAGACAAATGAAGATGTTTCACAGGGGCACATGAGCACACGAGCACAGGAGCATCTCAGACAATTACAACATTATCTTAGGGGCTCTTTTAAGAAAATTATAAGAGAATCACTTTGAATTATACTATTTGAAAATGGCATACAATTTCATTCAATAAATGAAAACAATGAACATGACTTCATCTCCATGGGCTGAAACGTAAAATTCAAACAATTTATTCAAATCCTTCCAAAAACTTCCAGCTAATCACACTAAATGCTCTTTATCAACGAGTAATGTGCAACAATATTTAGAAGTCATGATAGAAACAGAGATTTTCACCAATTTTTTCCACAAAAAAGGTATAATTTTGCGTATTTTGTGTGTGGAAAATTCATTTTTTGGAAGATCGTCTAGACGATATTTTTGAAGCAAATAATTAAATTGGACTGTTTGTTATCTATCAAATGAGCTGAATTTCCGAAGAAATTGAATGAATGTGCTTCATAATTTCAATAGATTTATTCTTTTCTTAAAAAAAAAAAAAACAAATGATAGAATGATAAATTAAATTAAAGAAAAAAATTGCATCGAAAGGAAAAAAAATGATTTGTGTATGAAAGTTCGTCAAAGCGTCAATGTCCGCTCAAGTGATGGTGTTTTCTGGGCTGCATTTTGCAATAATTCATTTTCATGACCAAATTGAATTAGTCGCGGAATGTAACACAGCCACATACCTTGGATAGCCTCACCCAGCCTATCGATCAGTCTGTCTGTTAGCATCACCTGTGCAATCGTATATTTCATTTATCTAAATAGAATTTATTATGATTTATTTTTTTTCGCCTTTTTCTTCCTGTTCTCGTGTTTCTTGTCTATTCTTTTGGATTTTCGCGAGTTTGCGAATTAAATGAGAAAATAACAATTTCTTTTTATTCGTCCATTTGTTGTTGTTGTAACAAACAAACAAAATTACAAGCATAAACTGAGGATGGAACAAAACGATGTATTGAATGAGCGAAAAAATGGGCCCGAAAATGAGTGTTTTGTCGAAGGCAGAAAAGAAGGAAAAAAAAAACGAACGAACGGAAAGCGGTAGCATCGTGGGTGGCAAAGCGTGCAATGAAGGGTGGTGAATTGGCAAAAGAGCCTATTATTACCATGCTAAACAACCGAATGTTTAATCATAGCACATTTTTTTCCGAACATTTCATCATTTTTTTTATTTCGTTTTCGTTTTTTGCTGCTACGTTTTTTTTTTTTGTAAATGTATTTATTTTTGATTGATTTCCCTTGCAAATTGACATCTTATTGCGAGGTGTATCGCGTGCTTAATGTTCGATTATCGTTTTATTTCATTTTTTTTTTTTTGGATGACGACAAAATTACTGTTATGTTCGTTAATTTCTTTTATAAAAACCGTCAGATTTTTTTTTGCATTTGTTTTTCGTGTTTTCATTTTTTTTCAGTTGCTTTATTTTTCTTGAGAATTGTGTTGTTGTTACCACCGATGCGATACGTTGCTTGAGCTAAAAAAATAAGGGAAACATTTCTGTTTGTTCGTCATTCGTCTGTCGCATCGTTCTGTGTTGACTCAACAGTTGTGGATGAGAAAATATTTATTTTATCGAGCAATTTATAATTTACCAGTATTTATTTAGCATAAAATGTGGCGCACAGTTTGTCACACAGTGCTTCTGTCTGCTTGGTTCCATTCTCATTCTCATTCTCATTTTGGATAAGAGTTGGATAACAATTTAAGCGTTCAACAGGATTTCCAAACTAAAGAAAACGCGCTAGGAAATTGTTTCGCTTTTATTTTTTATTTTGACAATTTTAGACATCAAATAAGAACAGCGTAGAAACAAAGACAAACCTGAAAATGATTTGCATTCAAATTTTTAATGGAATTTGTTTGCATGGCCAATAAAAAAAAATGAAATGATTTTCGTGTAATTTTTCAATTCAAAGAAAAATGTTTAGATTTGTACGCATTACGCTAATTCACTGCCGAATCGCAATTCGCTGAGCTCACAATGTGTGTTTTTTTTCTTCTACTCCCTCCTTCTCGGGCATTTCGACCTCAGTTTCACGGAAAATAGCATTTCACTTTGATCGATGTGTCACCATTTCAAATTCACATTCCGCCTGTTTTATTTTCAATTTGGATGTTTTTATTTGGTTAGATTCACAGATGACATAGGCTGATTTCCATCAATTCAAATTCAATCTGATGCATGTAGTATTCACAGTGTAGCCCATTGGGGAGGCTCACCACACAGCATATACACAGACTAATAATAATAAGGAGGAATAATTAGGGACTAATTAAAGTGTCCTGGAATAGATATTTCTAGTGTTAGAAAAAGATATATCTTAAATTAACTGATTCTGTGTAGTGGACAATGTCCACTGGACATGAAACACACTAAATTTACGTATTTTTATTTTAACCCTTAAAACTGTTTTTATTGTTGTGACAGAACAAGCCACTTTATCTACGCCGAAGAAAACCTAACCCTTTATATTAGAACAACAACAAAAAATGGTATGTCGATTATTTTTGATTTTTTAATGAACATTTGGAATTTCTGGTTCATGCTGGTTGCAAGTGCCGTAATTTTACGTGAACTTTTATTAAAACAAAATATTTATGATGTGTTTCATTGAGTTTTGTAATCTCAGAACATCTAGGCATATGCAAATGGTATGCAGATAATTAACTTTAAAAAGTGATTAAATTTAATTCCTGTAGGAATTTTAAATTATAATTAATGAAGTATATAAATCAAGCAGGCATCTACTTTGGCTGTCGAATTAAACTTACAGATTTCAAATAAAACAAAGCAAGCAAAAAAAAACTACACAACGCATATGGTAAATATGATAAAATGTAATCCATTACATTAAGTGGGTAAATGATACAGTTTGAGAATTTGTCAATTGATGATTCAGATAAAGGAACTTTGTATGTATCTCTGCCATCAGATGATTTGATAGTATCAAGAATTCATATATATCCATTTTGGGGGTTATACAACATCGAAATTCAGCATTTGCCACTCGACAATTTCGAACAAATAAATCGTTATTCTCTTCTCATAACGCCAAGCATACCACAACTTTACAAAAACTTTTATTTTGTTGATAGACCCAAATGTATACATATAGAAACACTCACGTACACGGTACACGCACATGCCACGTTCTCTCTAGCAATCGTATGCAAACAACGAAAATGAAAATGAAACAAAACAAAATGAAAACAAAAGTTTGCATAAAGAGAGTTTATTAGAGGAGATGTGAGCATGTAGAATCCGCCGCCGTGTTGTTTGATGAGAGATCAAAGGCGAAAATATGTACTCGGTTTGATTCAGTGGTGCTGTTGCTGTCGCTCTCTCGCTCTTTCTCCTAAAGTCTCTGATGAATTTTGTTGATATATGAAGTACGAATGTAGAGAGAATCGTAATTAACCCTGCGTATAAGCATGAAATCAACGCAATTTGATACGAAATGATGTGAAGTGAGAGAGAGAGAGAGAGAGAGAGCGGAGAGCGGAGAGCGGAGAGCGGAGAGTAAGAGCGAGAGCAAATGGAATGAAAATGAAAATGAAATTGAAAATGAATATTATACCGAGTATGTTGTTGTTTCCTGGATTTTCCATACAACCGAAAATCCGTTTGATATATTGAACATGTTTGAGTTGGAAGTTTTTAGCCAATTCAACCAAGAGCAAAGTGTATTGAAAACATATGCCAATCGTTAACATTCAAGACATAAAACAAAAACATGATTCGAAAAATACAAAGCAAATATCTATCAATTGAATGCAATAACGTGAACAAATAGTCACAAAATGGAAATTCAAGAGCTTGAGCAGAAGGTATTCGGGCAACCAGCCCAACAAAAAACAAAAAAGGTTGGGAAAGGGCGAAAGGGGCTGGCTAAAACAAAACGGTAATGGCAATTTCATTATCAGGAAATTATTTAATAACATTACAAATGGAACAAGCGCACAATCACAACAACCGAACAATATAAATGAGGAAAAGTCATTTATTTTAGCAGTTGTTCATGCGATTCGATTTTGGGCTGCCGGTAAATCAGTACACTATTCATTATGCTCCAATAAGAAAAATATTTATAAAATCCTCATTCGATATTCACATTGATGCTACATGCAAATGCAATTCAGCAAATGTATTCAAACATTCGGTACCATTCTGGTGTGCATTCTATTTGTTCGGCCGTTGTTTTTTTTTGTGTTAACGTTTTTCAATGTGCATTTTTGCGCTCTGACATCAATCGATTCGATATCAATAAAACAATTATCGAAACTCATTAGACTAAAATCAAATTCCGGATGATGGAAATAATGGGCCAGACAGTTATCATCACGGTGGTGTGTGTTTCTCTCTGTGTATGTGAGAGAGAGAGAGAGAGTTTTAATTATTCTCGACTGCATTATGCACCGAATGACATCAATAAATATCATTACATTTTCCGATGCAATGGTTACATCTGTAAATCACACTATGGAGAGCCATTATGATTGCTCCTTCTGATGGGGATGAAAATCAAACACCACCACCAAATTGAATGCAATTTTACGAAAGAAAATTGAACTGAACAATAATGGAATGAATTCGATGGAACGGCAATTTTCTTCGTTGCATGAAAATGAATGGATTGAGACCAAGCAACTGTATGTTTCTGCGTCAATCACATTGAAATTGAAATTGAAATATCTCTTTCTCTTTCATTCGTCAACTTGATGAAAATGGACAAAAGATCGCCCATTGTATTCAATTGCATAGATCCGGTATATTTCATACAAGTTGATAGAAGACTAGCGCGTTTTTTGTGTGCATTCACAGCATCCGTCATCCTTCAGTGAAAATTAATAAATTCGAGCTCTTTGCATGACACTTCTGCGTGAGCGCCAGTGTGCGCTCGTGTCAGTGAAATCGCATTGAATAACTAACATTACCCCATCGACTGTCATTTCAACAGATAAAATATGTTATCGATTGCGAATATGCTTCGATCGAATATTAATACTCCATAGTATGGTTTTTGGATTGTTGTTTTTGTTTGTTTGTTTGTTTGTCATGGCTGCATGCGACTTCTTTTTGGAGACCAAAAGAAATGAAAAGACATATATTCGAATGGAATTATGAATCAGCGCGAATTGTCTACGAATACAGTTAACGTTGCAGCAACGAAGTCTGACTACGTGAGAGAGACAGAGAAAAAAATGATTGGCCAAGCCGAGTCGAACCGAGCCGTGTGTGACATGTGTTACATGAATTATGTAGTAATGTGTGTACATTAAAGTGAAGACGATGACATGTCGATGAATATGGTCTATTTGCACTTGGTTCCTGTGCTCTCGCTCCTCTGTGTGCTCTATCAGTGTGCCAATGCTCGCTCAAATTCACCATCGAATGGGAATGGTAAACCGTGAAAATCAAAATGAAAAAGAATAACATCTAATATTCCCATAAAAGCAAACTAATAACAAGGGATTACATTTTGTTAAGCTTCTTTTTTATTCTTTGCTGAATGGTTTTCCTTCCTTTTTCTTGTGTATGTGTGTGTGTGTGTGTGTGTTTGTGTGCATTCTTGCTTCATTTCTTTGAATTGGTATATTTCGCGCCCGGCTCTCATTGCCCAGTACTAGCTATTCCAAGGCGAATTTCTTCCGCACACCACATCAAAAATGTGTTCCAAACAATCACAATTTCACTATCTTCAATTCATCAAATCGGTATGTCATCACGTGAAATTATCATCCTGTGTGCACTTTCCCCTCTTCAATCATCATTTCTCACTGTGGAATCCTCAGTGCTTTTCATAACGCTTGTCGACTTTTGTTGTTAATATCATTTGCACTTTCTAATAATACTTATCAACAATATTTGTTACATTTTCCCCATTTTCATTTCATTTTTTTTTTTATGTGGTCGGCTTTTGGTTTCTAGACAGAGAAGTAATATGGTGTTTGTCTATCGGCTTTTCGGATGTAGAACACTTGCTGAGTGGTTTCGAACCACTGGTTAAGTGTCTTTATACATTTCAAGAGTTTTGTGAATACTTCCAAACAATGCCATTGATTGATCAGAACAGCGGCGGATTTTCAGGCCATTCTCAACGAAAATTAATACGAAAAAATTGTGCATCTTTTGTCATTTGTAGTTCAGTTATTGAATTCATTGAAGCGAATAACACAACCAGAGTGAGGCCATGAGAGTGAAAGAGAGACAGAAAGTGGCGGCGATAATGCACACACTTTTATGCAGTACTGTTTCAGCCTCAATGCGTTCATAGATTCACGAAGCGTATTGAAAATGTCGTACATAAGGACAGAGGCAATGGGAAAAATGAGAATGAGAGTGAGAAAGAGAAAGAGAGAGAGAAGAAAACGGAAAAATCCAACAACAACAACCAACACATAAAGTCCAGTTAATGATATCATTTAATTTTTATGGTTCGCCAAATATTCAAGTGAGTTGGCTGTTGCAACCATCTGAAGCTGTGTTGCTTTTTATCAGCACATTACTCCACCGACTGGAACTGTCGTTGAGATTCTGTGCTTTTTAGTTTGTTCGGTGTTCTGTTTTTTTTAATTCTCTATATTGACATATTACTGGCTTTTTGGTTATTATTTGTATGCAACTTTTCAAAACTTCACATAAACGGCGACGAAATGAATCCTCTATTGCTTTTAAACTGGGAGAAAAACAGCGTTGAAAAAAACATTTCCTGAAGAGTATGTTTACGGACGACATGATGCAAATAGAGAGAGAGAGAGAGAGAGAGAGAAATAACATACTAAACTGTTGGAGCATAAAATCGTCCGCATGCCATACAGTGCCAGCTTCACCACCATCCAAAAACGTTTCTCAACCAAATTATCCTTTTCAAAACATCAGAAATACAGAGTTTATTAAACACAAATGAACAAACAATTTACCATATTAAGAATACGAAACACATTCAAGCCACAGCTTTAAAAAAGCATTTTTTTTTAAATTAATTAAATCAACCAGATTTTTAATTATAATTAATCTATTTGAACGAAACAAACCAGCTTCTTTCATAACAGTTATTGTACTAAAATACTACATTTATTAACAGAATAATTAACCTAGTAATTAACTCCAGTGAATCAAAAAAAGTTAGAGAAATCGAAGAATCAAAGGTCAAATAACAAATGTGAAAATTGCAATTTTGTATCGGCCCAAATCAATTAGCATTGGTGCGAATGTTGAAACTCAATGGCAAAAAATACTTGATAAAGCAGAACAAAAAGACGAAACAAACCCAAATACAAACAACAATTGAAAATATTCAACACGGAGAACAAAAATGAATTGTACCGTATCCTGCGGTGAAGTACAGAGAAAACAGAATATAAAAAAAAACTGAATCCTGGCAAACACTTTTGACACTTGTAAACTGGCTATAACAACAAACATAATGTGCGGATGGCATGAGGTTGGGGGTTGTTTAGAAAGTGCGCAGATTACAACCGATTTCGTTTTTATGGATTTCGGATATTACATCGTCTGGGCTACAATTCATATAAGTATCATTTTGGTATCGTACTGTTTACATTGTTTAAATACCGTTTGGATGCTTCGGATGAGAGAGAGAGAGAGAGAGAGAGAGAGAGACGGGAGTGGGCATGTCGTGTGCGTTTGAACCACAAAATGACGACTGCCAATCAACAGCTTTAAATCAGCCACAAGTATGTGTGGCTAAATGTTTTGGGATTGTGGCGTTTATGCGTCAATTTTATGCTATGTAGCTAATTATTGGTAGGTCTATGGTGCATGAGATCTCGAACTGAAGTGTTCGATCGGCATCGATGGCATCAATAATTGGAAAGTCAAATTTCTGCGTTGTGTTGAACAATTCAGTTTTTTTGTGTGTGGAAAATGGACTAAATACTGGAGGATTCAACGGGAAAAACGATTTTTTTTAGGTAAAATAGGACCTCCTGTTCAGTCATTAGCACTCTCAATGGAGTTTCTGTTTGTCAGGTGGCACATCATACAACAATCGAATTTGGATTCTGTTCACTACTTTACACATAATTCACTAGAAAATTACATGTGATTCTATTGCTAAATCTACTGTTGTCTTGCGGCAATAATCCCCCTTTAATTCTCCCTCTTGCTCACCACATATACTCGAGCCGTAATGTGTCCGCTTAGCGGTCCCTTCAGGCGAAAATATTTCGAAAAGCAAAATTCATCATAATCCGCACTTACACACACGCACAGATACAATATCATAAACATTATTCATTTGCTTTTATAGCTATTACTTGATTACGAACCTTTCTCTCTCTCTCTCTCTCTCTCTCTGGCGATTGATGCTTATTTCGGCATGTTGTTAGACACATTTCATCATTCCCATTGTACTCAATACTTTAAAGACATTGATGCACACAAAGAAATATATTTTCTCCTACATCAAATTATCAGTAATTATGCGTTTTTGCTGAATGAACGAAAACTTGGCACAATGAAATCAAATCGGCACGGAATATTTCTTTGATTATAATTCTGGATGCCATCCAGTGTACCGTTCGGCACAAAGCATGTGAATTTTGGTATATTAGTAAACTATTGTTCAATGCCGCATCACGTAGTTGCGGTAAAATTTGTATGTGTGTGAGAGAGAGAGCTTTAACTGCATCGACATTCATCGAGTATGTGTGAAAAATTATTTATTTCGTTGTCGGTTTTGGAAATGGTAAACGTGTTTGAAGAGTAACTTCTTGACATTACAGATTGGCTGTTTGTGGCAATAAAATCAAATGCAAAAAGGCACAAGTAAAATGCAATGGCTGTGGTCTCCTTTGCGTGTGTCGTTGTTTCATCATCATAATCATCATCACCATCGTCTGTATATGGTACCAACAGACGAACACTGAACACACAACGAAAAAAAAAAACCGAAAAATTGTCTGTTCAAAAGAGCAATATGAATATTTACAGAGACGATATTACATTTTATGAATACATAATTTCTCATTACTTCCTTCGTCACCCCTCACCCCCGCATCGTCCCATTCACACATAAGCGTCAGTCATTCTGTCATCATAATTGTGTGCATTGTAATATCCAACATCCTTCGACATGTTATAAACTTGCACCAATTTTTGCCATTTTTCGCTTCTCTTTTTCGATTGTTTTGCTTTTTTAACTGGAATTTCCATTGCACTGCCAACCATTTTTCTGTGTCGTCAAGTTGAATTCGGATTCCATGCATAAATAATTAAAAGATTGTTTTTTTTTTATATATACTCTATCAATATTGTTGCCATTTTGAAGGTGCACTAATGTGCAAACAAGTGCTTGAACCGTTTGATGATTGAAATGATGAGATGAGATGAGATAATGAATGTCAAACGAAGAGCAAAATGACACAACTTTTTCACAAACTCAGTGGAGAAAAATGATGATGCTATTCAAATAAATGAAAAATCACCAAAAATTTATTTTCTTCGTTCTTTTGTCAGTGTTTTCAATAAAGCAGTAAAGAAAACTGAAGAAGAAATAAAAAACGAAGAAAAATCCAAAAAATAGCTTTGTATATGCGAGTAGACGTGCGTGTACTGTCTCATTAAATGCAAGAAAAAAGACGCGCGCTAACACACACACACACACAAACACAAAGAATAACGAAATGACGCACTTACAAACGTCCACAATTCAAAAGATAACATTTCAAAAGAATTTTTATGTTTTCATCTTTTTTTTTCATAAATTTTAATGTGATTTTCAGTATATATTTTTTGTCGTCCGTGAGGTTGATGCGCCTTTTCTTTTTCACATTGGTTTCCTTCCTTTTCTCTCTCTCACATTCATTTGTTTGTTTGTTTGCCGCTTTCATTTGATTTTGATTTGTGAAAATTGCCATTATTTAATGATGTTGCAGCAGGATTTTTGATGTTCATGCATAGACTTCGATTCTCTTCACATCTTCAAATGCATTTTGTGTGTTGATGCTTTTTATTTTTGTAATGCCCATTGAATGTTCCGTTCCCTTTTATATTTTCAATAGCCTCTAATTTCGTACCACGCAATTATATATTGTTATTTTATTTTATTTTGTTAGAATAGAAAGAACAGCAAACGGACACAAAGCGCACACGGAAATGTACATACGAAACGAGGCAAAAAAAACAAGAAATCACAAGTTAATAAAATTAATTAAACCCTCTAAATCGAATAGATTTTGTGTTGAGTGAGAAATCAAAGGAGATTTTTTTTTATTCACATTTCGAGTAAAAATGTCTCGCTTGTTAGAGAAAAAATTAATCCATTAAATTTGTGTATGATGTGTTCGTTTTGGCCAATTTAAATGGCAGTTTATTGCGAAAATCGAATCCTTTTAAAAAGCACTCCTAACACTCGGAATGTGCACATGCACACCAACAAATTTCAATATATCCAGCAATTAGTGTTTGTGTGTGTGTTTTGGCAGGCAAATGAGCGAATAAGCGAAACAAAAATGAAATTGTACAGCGCAAATGAATCCCGTGTTAAATTCACCATTTTGGTCTGATTTGTTTTTGCCTGTCAGAGCGTGTATCTTGTTGCGGTCACATAAGTTTTATTTTTTTTTTCTGCCACTTAACAGTTTATTAACGGTAATGGGGTGGCCCTTCTTTAAAAATTACTCTTGTGCAAGTAATTTGATGCTGCTGCTGTTGCGGCTGATGCTGTCCAAATCTACGTCAAATCCTTTTCAATTAAACCACGTTGATTTTTCCATTAAATTTCCGGCTTGAGGTAGATTTTTAATCATTAAAAGGTACACCCGACCAGAATGACTCAATTCAAAATAAGTTCAAAAATCAAAATTCAGCGACAAATTAAAGGATTTTTTTGTCTCTCTCTATGTATATTCTTTCTTTGGCTGTTCATATGCACATTGCACACACACACACAAATAAGTCCGCACAATGAATAGAAATGGTGCTCATGACAAAGCAACGCTGAGCTGAACATTTATTATCGTTTAGAAAATTGAATATTGTTTATTTCCCGAGATGGTGGCGGTTTCATGTTTCTACAAAAGCTGTCAAGTGAAAATGTCAACACGGAACGAGGGAGAGAGAGAGTGGCGGCGATTATGCAAATACACACACTTATATGTAGTACTGTTTCAGCCTCAATGCGTTCATGGGTCCACGAAACGTATTGAAAATGTAAGGCATTGAGAAAAATGAGAATGAGAGTGAGAATAAGAAAGAGAAATAGAGAGAAAATGGAAAAATCCAACAACAACCAACACATAAAGTCCAGTTAATGATATCATTTAATTTTTATGGTTCGCCAAATATTCAAGTGAGTTGGCTGTTTGTGGCAGTCATCTGAAGCTGTGTCGCTTTTTATCAGCATATTACTCCACCGACTGGCACTGTCATTGAGATTCTATGCGTTTCAGTTTGTTCAGTGCTCTGTTTTTTTTTATTCTCTATATTGACATGTTCATTTCCGTTTTTCACATTTTTTTTTGGTGCCACCACCATCACCGTTTAGAGGAAAAGAGATTGCCCATTTAACGTTTTGTCTAACATACAACATTCCATATTTCGAGGGCCCCAATTAAGAATACGTCATACAATGCTGAAGCCCAGTGATAGTGCACTAAGCATAGTTTGTGCTAGCTGGGATTAATGTGACTTATATTGGATGAATAACAGAAGTGAACTTGATTGAAAGAACAATCGTTTTCGTCTCTCTCTCTCTCTCTCTTTTTTGAATCCAGATATATTGAATAAGAAATGCCAAAAATGAAAGGCATTTCTTCGTTTTTTTCAGTGTATTTTTTCTAAAACAAAAAATTATCATATCGATGTTGATAAATAATAGCTAAAGCAATGATCTTGCTTTCTGAAACATCAAATAAAACGAATTTATGCTTCTTTTAATTTGGTAATTTCAATTCAGGCGATGAAGAAGTCGATATTTGCCCACAACATTTGTGCAAACACGCAACTGAACTGTTGCAAACATGAGCTAACACAAAGCGATGCACAAACATCATCATAAAAGGTGTATTGTATAGCAATTGGAAGGGCATTGTCATCAACGATTGTTTTTAATGTGTATTCAGTGTATATTCAGTGCATTGAGAGCGAGCATTATGAATGTGAAGAAATGCATACAATCAGTATGCAGTTTTATTTAGTGTTGCGTTGCGTTACGTTGTGTTGCCATTGTAGAGTATATATTTTGCTAATGCTTCGGCAATGTGATAATAATTACATATGATTGTGCACAGGGCACAAACAATAAATTGTTCTTTGTAACTGTATTCTTTTCTGTGTGCTGTCTCTGTCGTTGCCAGGCCAAACGATATTTGTGTGGCTCTGAGTTAGAGCCCAATGCCAGAGAGTCAGAGTGAGAAAGCGAGAAAGCGCGGCGTGCGCGATTCTCTTTTATGGCTTGATGCTCGATTATTCTGGGCACCTTCGCGCGCGGCGCGCACACACAATATAAATTAATGAGAAAGTAATTACATGGCATTATGTTCGCTCTTGTGTCAGTGGTGCATTATTATTGTGATTTTGTTTCCGTTTTCTCTGCTCTTTTCTTCTGGTTTGGTTTCTTTGTTCCTTCTGAGTGTATGTGCCGTTGTTGTTGTTGTTGTTTTTTTCTTTCCATATGTGTGTTCATGTGTGCCGATGTGTGTGTGTGTGTTTAAAAAAAAAAACAAACTTTTCTCCTTTTCCTCTTCGCAATTGTATTTGGCAGAATTTTCTCATCTAGATTCTCTCGGGCTTGTAGTGAGATTTCCACAGTGAATTTAAGTTGAGTGCCTGAGATTTGTCGCTCTGGCTTCGCATATATTTCGCCATTTTGCTCTATAAGTGTGCAAGTGTTTTGTTTGGTCTTTTGTCCTTTATTTCTCTTGTTGATTTGTTTGTGTGCTTGATACTTTGATACAATGTTGATGGTTTGGTTTCGTTTCATTCCATTTTTTCTCGTCTTTGTCTCTCTTTTAACTGTTTTTGTTGTGTGTTTTTTTTTTAATTTCAACTTTTGTTTTCTTTTTTTTTCAACACCAAACAAACAAAGCTTCGCTTGTGTAGAAAAAATAAATGAAGAAAGACAGTTACGGGAAAAGGGAAAGAGATCGAGAGAGAGAGAAAAGAAAAGAAAAGAAAAGAAAAGAAAGAATCCACACATGCACCGGTTTTTATAATGCGTGCATATTGTTCTGGGATGTTGAAGAGGCCGAACTGTGACGGCGTTAATGCATATCGAATCACTCAACGAATCTCGGCCGCATCTCATGCTGTACACTGTGTGAGTGTGTATGTGTATCCAGCCAGAGAGCATCAATGGTAACAGCACAATATATTCGCGCGAAAGAATGTTTATATCACACGAGCTTGTTACACAACATTTACCATGATTTCGTACACTTTACTGCGTTATGTTTGTGTGTCTAGTTTGGTGTGCTGAATTTTTTTCCTCAATCTCCTAGTTGTTTCTCGCCGTTTTTTTAAGCATGCACCGTGCAACGTTTCTCTTTTATTTATCCGCATTGCAAACTGCTTTCCTTGTGTGTGTGTGTGTGTGTGTGTGTGTGTTCTGGTTGCTATATTGCTGTTACGTTATTTAGTGCAGTTCACATTCAGATCGCATGGGTGCGGAGAGCGCGCAGAAATAAGCGTATGATCGGGAGAAAATTATTATTTAAAATACGTGCGAACAAGCATTAATCTAACACAATTTCAGAGAGCCCGGCGTGAATGAAAACAAGTGCGAAAGGAGCCGAAGGTGAAACGTAATGCCACGAATACAGCACAACAGCAACAAAACAACAACAAAATCGGTATTGTATAAATTATGTACAAAAATTGTAATAATTCAATGTGTTATTTGTATGTGTGTGTGTGTGTGCGCGCTGTGCATCTACCCGTTATGTCATACTGCGAATGTAATTGCAATGTGCATCTTGAGTGTGTCTTCTCTTTCGCTCGTATTCTTTCGCACCTTTTTAGCCTCGGCAATTGCAATAAAAAGGATTATTTAATATTGTTAAGGAAACAATTTCAAAAGAAGCAAAAAGCAAAGCACACACACATATTCGACAAACTCGAAACACCGAGAGAGCGAAAAAAAAGTCAGGGCAAATGCAGCACCGTTTGTTTCTTTGTTGCCCGGGTCGAATGGAATAAATGCGGTAGTGTGAACAATGTATATTTGATGTAGCTGCAGCCACATAACATGGAAATCTATTCGCATCCATTCGTGTATTGTTCAGCAGTTTGGCATTAATCAGTGTGCAATCAAATACGCGAGCTGATATTTGCGCGCACGAGTCTCTGCAATCACTTAGCTTCGTTACGCTCGAGCTTTGCCACTCGATTTTTGAACCGTTAAACCACTTCTATTTTAATGATAATGCTGAGTGTGTCTCAGCCTCAATCTCGTTTTTTTTTTTTTTTTTGTTCATCATTTTTAATGGTAACCATCGAAACAATTGCAGACTGATTTCTCGCGCTGCAAACTGAGTTCATTTGAATCAAAAGATGCAACAACGAAAAAAAAAATCGAAAACAATTAGGAGTGCTGGAAAAAAAACCGACAACAAAACACAAATGAAGGAAAACAGAAGATAATTTTTTTCACCAAATACACCCAGGAACTAATTTGTATTCTGTTTTTTGCTCATGGTTTAAGTGAACAAAGAGTTATCGAGTTCATCGGTAAACAATAAGGTTCAAGTTGCGCAAAATAACCGAAAACATGATATCTGTTGCAGCACATGATAATAGAATGATTAATCATTATTCATTCCACCGAACTTCGTTCAAAAGGGGTAGAAAAAGCTTTTTTATTCGATAGCAACCCTTCTTCCTGATTTCTTCCCTTCGACTTCAAAAAAAAAAAAAAATGGATAAAACCGGATCCTGCAGCTCATTTAACCCGTTAATAATAGACAAATATTTTAAATCGGGTATCGTGTGGCTGTGCGAAGCGTGAACAAATTATGGAATTATATTTTAAGCGATGAGCCAAAACGAGCGCGCAGTGATGCACTTTTGTGTTAATTTCCAACGATGAATCGACACAATTTGTTATCCAATGTTGTTTCAAAATTTCGCTTTGGTAAAATGTTGTTTCTCGCGGAAGTGCTTTGACTTGCATCATTTATCATCGTTCAACGATGAAACTGCATTGCCATGTCAATTGCAATGCCCTCAATTCTTCTGTTCGCTAAGAAACGTCCATTAAAACTAAAAATTCAGTTTTGTGAATTGCAAATATTTCGAAATGTCATTAAGTGAAAATAATATTTAACACAGCATTAAGTCCGTGGAATTAATAAAGCATTTCTGCTTGAGTTGCAGAATGTGAAAAAAAAACAAACACACGCACACACACGAAAGATTGCTTCACGGAACTGATACTAACAGGTGCCTCGTCAATGAAAAATTTATTTTAAATCGTGCTAATTTCGGCCATTTTCATGAGAGAAAAACACACACACACACACACACACACACATACACATTCGAATGCTCATTATTTATCATCTGTCAAACAATTTTCTTGTTCTACTTCATAACAAAGTCATCTATTCAAATTTATTGAGTCATTTTGTCCGTTTCAATTGGCTCTGGTCACACGACACGGCCTCAAATGAATTGGTTGTGTCACAGCCAGTAAAATTGTTTTCGGTGTGTGTGTGTGTGATTTTTCATTAACGGAACATATTTTTTGTTGTCATTCACATGTAATTTTGGAATTTGAAAACGATGTTAATTTGCATCACAAATCCATATAGCAGAAAAAAAAATGTAAAACAACCATCGAATGAAAATCGCTGCCAATCGCAATGGCAGAAAAAAAAATTCAGCATACAACCAAGATGAAGCGATCGCAATTATTCTGAAATTAAACAATTTTGTTTTTTTTTTTTATTCGCAAGCTTCGTGATGCCAAAATCCATCGAAAATGCATTCTGGTGAGATTTTTTTTTTCATTCATTCTAAATTTATCAAGACTTGGTCTAGGCTAGAATTGATGCTGCTGCCGTGTGTCTCAGGACACAAATTCACATCTCAATGAATATTGAAAAATGCTACAATGAATAGATTTTTCATAAATCATCATTCAGCTGTCATCTTTCCAACTAAAGCTATTCGACCGAATCCCCGACACAAAGTTGCCAATGAAAATTTAATAAATTTATCTTTGAAAATTATGAATTTATTATGACTTGGGCGAGCGACGTGTTTTCACGTGTCATTTTTTTTCTCTCTCTGACTGTTCGTTCATTCGAGATTTTAATGGGGACGTCAAAAAATTTCGCTCATTTGATTTGGCCGTGCGCCGTCTGTCGTCTGTATTTGCCATTGTTGATTCATAGGCGCTTTTTTCTAGTGTAAGTCCTTTATCATTGTATATCACTGCAAATGGTTTATTTGAAATCGTTTTTCTTATTTCCAATTCAACGCTTATTCAATGGATGTACAGATATGTTTGCATTGGTATTGGGCCTTGACAAAGCCCAATGAAATACGATTACTTTGGACGAATCTTTGGTCCCTCATTCCTATTCATCAAAGTTTAAAGAAAAGTGCGCACAAAAGACACACAAACACATTCACAAAATGATGTGCAAAGAAAACACTTCGACAAAGCACAAAACGGGGGGAGAGAGAGAGGGAAAGAGAAGCGCCGGATAATGATGATTTTGGCCCTTTTATTACGCGCAAAAACTTGTCGAAATCAACAAATAAATAAGAATGCCAAAGTAAGTGGCATCGTATTTTGTTTATTTTTTTTTTTTGTGCTTAAAGCAACCGCCATTTACAGTCGCATTGTATTTGGCAAATTGTGTATCATGTAATGGCACAAAAGAGGCCGAAACGTTTAAAATGAACTCAAGTATTCTTTCCGCATTTCCACATAATCCTGTCTTTGGTTGTCGGTTTTTCTTCTTGGTTTTTTTGTCGGCTACTTCTGCAATTCGAGTTTTCTTTTCTACTTCAGTCCCTTTGACTGTTGGCCTTTTATTCTCCCTTTTCAATGTCACACAAAAGGAAAACATTTGTTTTTCTTCAATACAAACATATATCCGAATTCAGTATTGATAAGCACCAAAAATGAAACCATTGATGGAAAAATGGCCCTCCACCTACAGAAAATATTGCCGGACACTGTGTACGGCTCATCACATCAGATTAGTGTTAGAAAATATTGACAATCGATTAAGAAGCTTGAGATATGATTTTTGAAGACAACATGAAGGCATCAGGGCATCACTATCACTGCCATCATCACCATGCGGTTGACCTGATGTTTGGAACACACAGATTATTATATACACATTTTTCGAGCTCGAATATCAGTTTGAAATTGAAAACAATTATTGCCTGTGCAAATCTCGAAACCACACGTTTTTTATTCAAAGTGCGCTTTCAAACTTAGAAACAATCCTTGCTTTGGATCTAGAAAAAGAGCAAAATAGCAAAACAGTTTTGGAGAAACAGATTTTTTTTTTTTTTTTTTGCAAAAGTCCACCTCAAAACCACTTCAATTCAAAATGCATAAAAATTTAACTAAACACCAAAAAATTGGTGAAATATTCCCTTATTGTTTTATGTTGTTGATTAGATTTTGTGAAATTGGAAATTGATTTTAAAAACGTTATTGAAAACTCTGTACAAAAACCAGCACTCGCCAATTACGAATAAATGTGGCAGAAGTATGAAAAACAGAAAAAAAAAATGGTTGAACTAGAAACATCGAATGGTAGACAAAAATAAACATATGCACATTGGGCAAAAAATGAGCATTTTATTGGGTAAGAGTGAGTCGAGAGAGGGTCGGAAGAGTGCCAAAAGCGGCAGACAGGTGACTGATTGAAATTATGTTTCGAGATATTACGATCGGAAATTGGTCTTAAATTTATTTTCGGATTTTCGGTGACTTGAAAATTCCAGAATGAATTTAGTACGTTCTCGATACGCATTCGAGAGTTGTGCATGTGCGAATACATACACTCGATTGCATTCGATTTGAGTTTTTCGGTCGTGTTATTTGTTTGTTTGTTTGCCGGAGTTGCCATTCGTCACTTTTGCATGTGCATAATCGGGTATAAAGAATTGGGTTCCCTTTTTGCGTTTTTGCCGTTACTTATTGTTTCCTGTGTATGCTGTGCCGCTTGCTAACTGCCTAACTGTTGGCTGAATGCGAGCGTGTGTGTGTGGGGAGGACGGCAACCAAATGCGAATTCAAATCGTTCACATAATAGAGCAAAATATTGTTGGTTTGATGGTTTTTCAGCTGAAGGTTGCCGAACAGTGTCGCTTGTTTAGCTTTATGTGTCGACATATCGCATTCATGTCTTTCAATTGACTCTCAAATAGCAATAAAAACATTAAATTTTGTCGTTTCTATCGTTCCACTTGTTTCAGCGGGCGACAAAGAGAAAGAGAGAGAAAGAGAAAGAGAAAGAGAGAGAGAGAGCGAGAGCGAGAGAATAACGAATTTGTGCGAAGCGATTCATTCAGGATAATAAATCGATGTTTAGTATTAAATGTGAATCGAAACCAATTTACTTTCACTTTGCAAAACTTCATAATGTTTTTCCTCGTTTCGTAATTGTTTGACTGCTTTCAATTTGTGATTTATGATTTCTGTTTTTGTCGTCGATATATTCAATTATTATGCAGGATTCGTAATTCTTGTTTTTTTTTCTATATATATGTGTGTGTGTGTCACATTCTGTGATTGTGCGATGTGCGTGTAACACAGAGTATTCAAATGAAAGAATGGCTCGAGTTTTTGGGTTCTGCTATTCATTTCGGCTTGTGTGTGTGTGCGTGTGTGTGTATAAAATGGTACGCTCGAATGCAATATTTCCGATAGCGTTCGATAAATGTTTTTCAATTTATTGCCTTGGCCATTGTTTAACATTGTTTCGAATGGTTTTGTAGTAAAATGAAAAGAGATTCCAATGCGCAATAAACAGCATATCATTGTCAAAATCTTGTAGAAAATGAAGCGAAATGCGTGCAAAACGGATTGCGTATACGCATATCACATGAATATAACACACACACACACACACACGGTCAAATGATGCATGAACTTGAGAGCAAAGTATATCGCGAGTCCATGCCATGTAAATAGAGATAAATTATTATGGTGAACACAACAAAAATGATCAGATTTTTTCGTTGTTGTTTTTTTCTTTTCTTATTATTTAAAATTCTTGAGGATCGCAAAAGGTAGTCTGGTGTGCTACGTTGCTGTTGCCGTCGCTGCCTTGACATGCCATCCGAATGCGAGAAAGAAATTCTTGTTCGCTGCATCTATGAATTTATAGTTGTCCATTAAAGCATGTAATTCGAATATTGTATGCGCCGCGCTTAAAATTGCTCTATCTCATACGCGCATTCAAACACTTTCTGCCAACGATGAAGACGACGCAGCAGCACCAGCACCACCACCACCAACAGAAAACTACACTATCGAGTTTCAAAACACAGGTTTTTCATGAAGTGAAGAATGCAAAAAAAAAAACACGAAAGACCGAAATGAAACGAAACGAACGAACGAATACGAAACGCCAAATGAATGCATGTTCAACATGGCCAATAAATGATGAATAATAAAATTAACTCTTTTGAAACGTCATCTCGAGTAGTATCTTTGGCATTGGCAGTGCTCGGCACCGTTCCATGCCGCTGGTTGTAGCTGTTGATGCTGCTGCTGCTGCTTTGCTCAAGCAACATGCTGCCCGAACCGACCAAATTAAAGAACTAACAAATCTCTATATCGAGCAGCAACAATTTGATTAAATAATAAAATAAAATAACAAAATAAAAGAAGAAAAAATTGATATTTTCCGTGCATATTTGCAGTGTGCGCATTGCAGAACACAACTGCACTCACACAGCTCACACACATCACACAAAGCAAAATGATTAAAACGCAAGGCAAACGAAGAATTTTTATTGATATATTGTGCGTTTCGTTGTCGATGCCATTGCCATCAAGTGAAGAGATGCAAACAAAGCAGAGCAGAGCCGAGAGCATGGGCAATACAGTGCAAGAACGAAACGGAACGGAACGGAACGGAACAGAACACAAGCACTGAAAATAACAACAACAACCGAGCGAGAGGTTTAACAAAACAAAAATTCTTGATTGAACATAATAACAAAGTATTGTAACAGTAAATAAAATTCTTATCCGTATCATCGTACACTTACGATCTCTGAGTTCCATTTTTCCCATTTTATATATTGATTTGTGCCGGTGTGTGAGTATGTTGTTGCCTTGATTCGTTGTGTGCTGTATTCTTCGAACATCGAAGCGTTCGCTCGCGTTTCTCCGATGCATCTATTTTGTGTATGACTTTGTTGTCAGTATTGAAAAACCCACTGGAATCGATCCTATGAAGACCAGAGTGGTTGTGCATGTGTTGCGCAGGCACAAGGAAATCCAGCTGAAATATCGAAACGTATCCGCGCGTTCGCGAGAGAGAAAGAGAGAGAGAGAGAGACGTCGAACTGGCACACAACATGCAATTCATCTGGTTCTTAAGTGAAACTAAAACTAACTGAGCTATAATTGTGTTCGAAGTAACAAAAGCTAAAACGAGTCGATTGTGAGACAGAGAGTGCATGCGAAACAGAGAGACGAATAACGTTTGAATAGAAAAAATAAGCAGAAATCAACAGCAACAGGCAGCATGTTAGCAGCGTAGCAAATATGTTGATTAGCAAAACAACATTAAATAATGTTATTCATGTTGTTGGCGAGCGCTTGGATACTTTAGCATCGCCTATTCAATTCGTAATGGCATTTCTATTCTCTTTTCTGTGAGCGCGCGCGCGCGCTCGCCTAACGCTCATCGAAAAATGCGAGAATCAATGGCAACAGCAACAGCTTTGCTACACAATGAACGAGCCTCAGCTTAAAAACTCAGCATATGTGAATGCAATGCGTGCATCACATGAAAGCACAATGTTTTATTAGGATCAATGGAGCCCTCCGATCACATAATCAGTGCATTGGTAACCGGCATCGTTCGCATCTCTGTCGATTCTCTATGTGCATTTTGGTGTTTTGCGCAAAACATTTGTCCACGTTCACCAGGCGATCGCCTGTGCTTTCATTAAAACATAGAATGCGAAATGAGTAGTAACACAAAGACAACAAAAAAAAGCAGACACACACTCACACAAGAGATTCATGGTGAAAATTGCTTCATTATGACCATAGTCAATAGCCGATGCAATTCGAATTTGGAGGGAGATCCAAAGAGAGAGACAAAGAGAGAGAGAGAGAGAGAGAGAGAGAGAGAGAGAGAGAGAGAGAGAAAAAGAGCTTAACAAACAAACACACTCGCACATAGCGTACCAATCGACTACGGCTGACCGATGAGAACGCAATTATCGAATGGCAGCAATATAGTTCAAGCAGTTCAACCACAACAACTAGACAACGACACAACAAAGTACTTGTTAACGTTGAAAATGTTTAAAATACAAAAAAAAAAGAAAATAGAAAAGAAATGTGTGTGTGTTTGTGTGCAACTAGAGGAATAAAACGAAACGAAATGAAAAATCTAAGCACATCGCACTATGAAATGTTGTTGGCAATGTTTGCATCTATTGTCGTCGCCAATTCACCATCTCTAAAGGTGATTCGAAATAAAAATCTCAATCAAGTACATAATTGCTAAAAGTCCCTTTTATGAGACTAAAGACGAGAGAGGTATTAATGACTTGCATTCCGTTTTCTAGTTTGCTGTTCGTTTTGCCGTACACATTTCACTCTGTCACTGCGATGCGAATAGAATTTAGTGAATCTATTCATTAGCGCGCGCACATCGCCAAGATCTTTTTCGCGCACACACACACACAAAACATAACAACAGAACAACACCAAAACAATGATGAATAAACGCCTCTCGATCGAAGTGATAAAATAATCGAAGACACGCAAATTTCTCAATCAGATTGATTTTTATCGTCGCAATTTTTTGTTTGTCTCGCTTGAGTGGACATTGACCCCACCGTCATCATCGTCGCCATCACCACTGCTGCAAATGAATTTAAAGCATGTCCAAGCTTTTGCGACTTAAACGTGACACTTTTCGTTGATCGTCAAATTTCATGCATTGATTATTTTCATTTAATATCTTTCTTTTCACATGTTCCTGTTTGAATTTGCTCACGTTCATGTTTGTTCAACGTGTTCCTTCATATAAAAATCATTTAACATATTTAAAATTCAGTATTTATTTCCGAGATTCAACGGTATTATTTGACTTAGTTCGGATTTCGATTTTGATGACTGTATGTATGTACTTTGCACAGCATATGCCATTTGCACCATCAACTTTCTTTCATATTATTCCGCATGCTTGTCATATGTGTGGCATTATGATAAACATTGAAATCTCTGACTCGCACTCAACTTTAATGTCTCTCTCACTTCTTATTTTCATGACCGATTTTTCTTTTGCTTCATTTTTATATAGACATGGTATATTCTATTTGGTGGCAATCGTTCCGTTTTCTTGTTGCGCCCCGAATGTCAATGCTTCCGCTTGTTTGTTTCGTTTCGTTTCGTTTTCGTGTTACAGCATGTCTATGGGCTCGCGCTCATACTCTTTCTATCGCCTTATGAATGTCTCCGTATACGGTTCATGTACCTCGCACTGAACTCAACAACATACACAAACCGAAACGGAATCGAGAAGGCAACTTCATACAGACAAAAGCTAAATTCAACGCCTTTTGTTAAGTAGAACAATATATCTCGTTAATGGAGCATTGAAATTTTATTTATTATTATTTTATTTGTTCTGATTTACTCATCTATCTCTCCTCGCCGTACAATTCTGCCGGAACGTCTCCGTCAATCAATTTTGATGTATTACATACAATCATATAACATATAACATTATTATTTGGCACGCTCGCCATTTCTCTCTCTCTCTCTCACTCGCATTCCATTCTCGCTACTAAACACAATACAATCAATTCACTGTTTCTTGGTTTCTTGTCTTCCTTCGTGTTGTGAGCAGACAATTGCCATACAATTGTTTAAAACCATATCATTCCGAATGTTATGAAGTGGAATATATGCTGTGGAACGTGGCAAAAGAATATGTGTAACAGGGAGAGCTCCTGTTGTTCGGGAGCATTTTCAACTCTCGTTACAATCATTTTGATATTGTTCGACATTTTATTATCAATTAACTTAAAGTAATCATTTTTGTACCCGAACGATAATGAACCCGATTGCGAGATGCTGGAAAATAGCAACAGCAAAATTGGTTTGGAATTTTCTAGTTTCGACATTCGAAGTGCAATTTATGGAATTGTTTGCCATTCATTAAATTAAATTGAACGGATTTTATTACACACAAGTTTTTTTTTTCTATAAAAAGGAACTAAATACATTGGTACATTTTGAGATAACATCACACAAAAAAAAAATTTGAATGATAATTTTGCGATTGCCAAAAGAGCTGATGCTGTGAATCAATTGTAATTTGTGAATTTTCCATTTTCCATGCTCCATTTTCAACAAGATATTTATGACAGGATTCGGGCCACTTGAGGATGTTCCGCCACAGCAATCGTTATTGCTATTGGAATCACATCAAAATCCCATCGACGCGTGATTTTTTTTTTTTTTTTTTTTGTAAATCTTTATTCATTTCTCATTCTCATGCACAGCAGCTCAAGTGCCCCCATTTTGTGATGTGTGTACAAAACCCGGCAATCATCATCATTGAAATCAAGAGAAAAACACAAACAAAAAATCGGGTCTTAAAAAGGCAAATAAAAGACGAAAGAAATTGTTCGAATGTTGTTCGGTTAAAAAGAAAGAAGCTACTGGGTCGAGACGAGGTGATAGGGTGATCGAAAACTGTGTGGCGGTTTGCAAGCATGTGAAAAATGGACCATTGCTCTCACTCACTCTCTCTCTCCTCCGCTCTCTCGTGCCTTTTTTTTTTACCATTTGTTTCAATTGGGTATGCAAAATGGCTCCATTTAAAAATTACATCGTGGCGCGCATTTATTTTTCCGATCACGTCCCACTTACGTACTCATTCAAATATTCTATTATGTATATTTCCTCAATTTACTTTTATTTCGATGTTATTTCACTTTCACTGCACACCGCTGCCCCTCGATCAACCCAACGATTTTGTACAATTTAAAATGTGTGTGAGTGTGTGTGTTTTATGTTTTTTGTTGTTATTTCAATCACATGCTTTTATTATTGTACCTTTTTGTATTGCCAATTTGATACTTTGAAATGCAAAAGGTAAGTCTCGAGATTTTTCGATGCGAAGTCAATAGAATTCGCATCAATTCGCGAAAAATTCACAACAATAAACAACAAAAAAGTCATGAATATTCTTTTTTATTCGAGGGTGGTTTATCCATTGGATTACAACACAATTTTTTACGAAACCCGAAACAATAAACAACGTACAGGTTCCAACTGAATTTGAGTCAAGTAGAAACACACGCATTCATTATTCGAGCTTTTTCAATCAAAAGAACATAGGTATACAATTCAATGCTGCTCGATGCTGATTGAGGGTGCAACATCATTTGATGCTCAATATTTGCAATGAAGTTCACAGTTCAACCACTTTAAGCATGGAACCCATATACATCGGATTTGATTCCAGAGGAGATGAATTAAGTAAAAATCTCATAGATCCGCTATGGAATTCAGAAATCTTTGAGTGTGGTGCACACACGGTGTACAGCACACAAACCACAGATATATAATGGTTTATGTTCCTCAGCTTATTATTCACCACGAGAAAAAGAATTGCATTTAATATGTTGCTTAAAAATCATAAAAACTCTTACAAAGTGTGTTCTAACAAAAATCAACATATTCTACTGTGCATCTCTCACCCATAGAAATTCTCAACGCAAAATAAAAAATGGGCGCAAATGAGAATAATGAATTGACACTTGAAAGCAATTGAAAGAGCGGCTGGCACCAACTAATATCCAAAATGCACTCGTAATTAAATTGCACTGCTCACTTTCAATAATCGCAACAAGTTCCTTGTTTCCCAAAACAACAAAAAAAATATTTATTTTTTATTCTCCTGCGAGGAAAAAATACAGAAATTACTCCTCCGGAGGAGTAAAATGTGACCCTTCACTTATTTGACGCATGCGAATGCATGACAGAGACTACATGCACTCGAATTTCACACAGAAAACAATTTTTTCACCCGCTGCAAAAATAACGATGATCAAACGTCAAACCAGTTCTCTTTTAGAACCGTGTAATTAGAACCTGTAGACTAGCCAGCCAGCCCTGGGGTCTGTTTATTACATCGATGCGATTTTGTAGTAAATGACCTCAATAGAATCAAATATTTCCACTATTTCCGCTTTTTGGCATTCACTTTAAATTCGATGCGTTCCGATATTGTTTAACAGCGTGCAACATATGTTTCCAGTGGATAAATCATTATCCCATCATCATCGACATCATCCCACTGACTGCATCTTGCCTCATTCATTTTAATCTACATTCTCGGTTCTTGTATGAAATACATCGTTTTAGACGTAAATTTGATCATTAAATAAATTGTAATGATTCTTAACATTAAAAAAAAAATTGAAGGGTTGTTTCGATGGGTAAAATATCAAATCCATATTCAAGCTTCAAGCTTACAATTAAAGCATATTCACTACAAATACTCAAAAACCCCATAAAAGTCGTTCATTCACATTCACATTCATGACATATCTATACGAAGACAGACACAAGATTGTTTGTGTGTTTGTTCTGTTCAAGTACATAATTCCATTACAACATTTTCATACTTTTATTCTAGCTTAAATAATAAAATCATAAATCATAACAAAACAAAAATGGTAAACAATAAAAAAAGAAATCTGTTTTAATTTGTATTATTTGCATAATAATTCATCATCATGATGCAGCGTGCGCTCGACAAATTGTAATTGAAAACAATTACAAGAGACGGGAAAAAAACACAGTTCACAACAAAACCATTGAATAAACAAATAAATAATAAGTAGAAAAACCCGTTGAGACTGAGGGAGAGAGAGAGAGAGAGAGAGAGAGAGAGACAAAGGCCGCATGGATATGGGAATCGGAATGGTAACGAGACGAAAAGGGAGACTCAGGGGTGATGGGTGGAAACGCGCAATGGATAAGTCAAATACGAGGAATTAATTAAAATACATTTTATTTTAAATTGTTGAAATGTATATACGGGAAGCATACGGTATTACCAAACCGGTGAATGACGGGTGCGCAGCGCGATGGTGTGTTGTCCGTGAGCGCGTTAAAATGTACATCATTTCTGAATTGTGGTGATTCAAAATGCGAAAAGAGAATGAGAATCATTTCGTTTCGGTCGCTATTTTGTCGATTGTGATGTGAGAAGAGAACGAAAAAGAATGCATTGCCGAGCGGTATAATATCATGCAAATCACCACATAAATAAGATGATGATGTGTAATAAAGCAACGGCATATGCGTTGCACAATTCACGTGTTTTTTTTCAATTCCATTGTTGATGCTCTTGTTGGGCTCTCACTTCGGCATTGCAAAGGGTGATTTATTCACTTCTCTTCTCTTGAAGTTTATTTTTTTTATTTTTATATCAACTCTCTTGTCGACGATGTAGAGGCTGCGTGTTGAAACCACATCGGCAAAGAGTCTCTAAACAATCATAAAAATGGGGTTGCTCTTTTATTAACTGACATGTGTGTGTGTGTGAGAGAGGAAGAAATAGAAAGAAAACTTTGCGGTTACGATTGCTACTGTATTTATTGCCCTTATCCACAGCTCACTTTCATGCCTACGTAAACATATCCGTTTCAATTGACATGACAAATGTCCGATTCAATCGAACAAAATATTGAACAAATGATAACGGACCAAAGAATGATACATCGAACAATCAACAATGCTGATTCTTTAGTCCTTTTCGAGAATTTGGACTATGATATTCGAATGACTCGCAATCAATAACAAACAGATGAAAGAATTTCTGGTCGATTGATATCAATTGCGAGGTGGAAAACTTGACATCAAATGGACAGCAAAACGTTCATTTCGATTTGAGACAATGCATTTTGCTGCAAGTTTAAACTGTTCGAAATCGTTCGAAGATTGTAACTGTCTCAATAACAATATATCGCCTGTAAACTGACCGAAGCACAATACAAACAACAACAAAAAAACGAAATATTGACGAATTGGAGTTTATCGACGCCAAATTGAAACGGGCATTCAGCTAAATGAAAACATAAAATGAAATATCTTGAACAGGTTATCTAAATGAGGTCACGAAAAGCTTGTTTGTCGTTTGGGATTGTTCTGTTGTGTGTTTCCCGTGGGTAATGCGACACTGGATTTTTCTTTTTCTGATGATTTTGTTTTATTTGTTTGGTTCTGCTGTTGCCGTTGATGTGGCTGGAGTTCGTGTTTTTTGTTTTGTTTAGTGCATGCGAAGTGTTTTCACGTTTAGAAAATTGTGTCCGAATCGGGTTTTATTCTTTTATTTAAGCATCAGCCTTCGAGTCATTTAATTGTGTTTTTATTTTGTTAATTGTTTAATTATTTATTTAATCTTATCGCATGTGTCTCGCACGCCAAAATACCTTTGGCGCAGTTCGTTCGCAAAAATTGTACGAAACAAATGGCGAAAGAGGGACAAAAATACAACAACGGCGACCACTGACTCGACAATGCTGTGCGCTACACTAGCGCATTGGTGCGCGCAGGTTCATTTTATTTCGTGATTCAAATGCTACCTCTTTTTTGCTATTCGCCAGAATTTTTTGGTGTACACATTTGGCCAAAGCGAGATTTGAATCATTTTGGATTGCTAGTTAGTTGTTCATTCTATTTGCTTGGATTTGTTAGTCGTGATAAAATTCGTATTTTTTTTTATAGTTCCCATTGGAAGCGGATGATTCATCCGAATTGAAATCAGAATAGAAAATAGACAATTACAATTTGCAATTACAATACATGCATTAAACATAGACAAAAACGAGCACTTTTTCACCTTAAAAATGAAAATTCAAACATGCTTAAGTGAAATTCAGCAAACAAGTTTTGGGCAGTTCAACACTGCCACTGACAGAGAAAGAGAGAGAGAGAGAGAGAGAGAGGGGGGGGGGGGGAGAGAGAGAGAAGACAACCAGAAGAAGTCGCCAGTGAAACACCTGATTTTCTGAAATCAACAACTATTCAAACAATTCGCTACCCATGTCTCCACTGTCTATCTTCTAAAGCTTAAACGAGCTAACAAACGCATAAGTATTTATCGCTCGAATGTCTCTCGTTCCAATATCGGGGACCCAAATAGACATGGGCAATTTCATAAGAGCCGCCTGCAGATAATGATAAAGTGCCAAAGACATTCTTTTTAACATGAATTTGCGCTTTGTTTTTCGATTCAATAACGATGCTGCAACTACTGCAATTACGTGGTCAATAAATAATATACAATGTGTACAGTGCAAAAATGTGTTGGTTTGTGTGTGTGTGTCGCGATGGAGCGCTTGAGCCAAACAATGGACGGTCATACCGACAAACACAACAGTCACATTCATTCGGCATTCGACTGCGCGCTAGAATCAATGCCAAGCACACGAAGCATAATGCGCAGTGCTAAAATACACCAGCGTCTCAGCAAAGGCACAGATTTCATGCAAGCATCACGGAAATCGCGAGTTCTACAATACTCAACACTGTTTTCTGCGTTGTTTTGTTTTGTTTTGTTTTTTCTGTTTTTTATTTCTTAGTGACACAGCATACTTATTGTGTGTTGTATTAAACGTTTTAAGCGAAGTGTCTTGCAATCACATTTTCTAAATGGTCGATTTTGGTTGTTGTTATTTGTATGCTCGATCAAGTGAAATATGCCGAGTTAATCGGACGAGTAAATGAAGAAAATCAATTTTCAATAGCAAAATCCGGATTTATCCGTTTCATATTAAAAGCAGCAGAAAACAAACATTTCGAAATATTCATCCGTGATGCTGGATTATATTGAACGGTATCGCCATTCGATAGCCAATGGTGTGTGTTAAGTGTGATGACACCTTTACAATTGCGAATCGAACATTTTCGGATTTGCAAACAACTTGTCGATCGTTTTTTTTTCTCGATTCGTTGTTGTGCGGTACCCCTCTTGACTGTTCCAACACGCTTGTTCAGCGCAATGCAATAACATCGTGGACAAGTGGACATGAAACTAAAATTAGAAGCATGAATCAGACATTGTTTTGTTTGGCGTTTTCTTCTTCCTCTTTTGAGTGTGGAACGATACACATGGCAATGGTATATTAAAATAAAAACAAAAGCAGCGTACAACCAAAAACACCAAACTCGAAATGATTTTTAGTCGCGATGGAGCTATCGTCTGTTCGATGTGCGAACGTTAACAACAACAAAAACGGACGCGCGCGAAAAGGAAAGAGCGTATTGTGTCGATTATAAACTGTAAATGTGCAAGCTATCGAAAACATTCATGTGCACTCGGCACACGCATACACTTGCCAAGACGGAGCCAAATACGTAATCCATATTGTTAGACATTACAAGTCACATTACCTAATCTCTTCTGGCGTTGTTTACTTTTTCTCCTTTGCTTGCCTTGTTTTTTTAAGTTTATTTTGGATTGCATTCGTTTGTGTGTGTGTGTGTGTGTGTGTGTGATCTGAAGTCGCGCGAAGAATATTAGAGATGGTGCTGTGTGCTGTTGTGTGCGCTCGAAAACCGAGTACCTTTTCGAAATCCCAAATATTCTGCAATCAATGGTATCAGGCCTATTGAGGAACCAGAAAAGATGCAAATCCGAAATGATGATGATGACAACGACTGTAGGCACTGACTAAACTCGACGATTATACACTGACTATTCGAAATGGCATTGCGAATGTTATATGTTGCCAGCAGCTCACATTGCCACCACGAACATGCCTAGATAAAGGAAAAGAGCAAGAGGAGAATTGCATGTGTCGCCTGTTAGTATCTGGTTAATTTTTGTTTTAGTTGTTGTTGTTGTTGCTCGTATCGTTTATTCGGTACTGTTTTCAGGCTTGAAATGTATCGATAAAGAAAGACCGAGGGAGAGAGAGAGAGAGAGAGTGAGAAAAATTGCCGCTGCACTCTAAAACCTTTGAATGGGAAGTAAATACATGAGTGTGTGCAATGTGCATATGCTTACACTCGACAGAAACGAGTTTCCGAATCATTGCAGTCATTCGTACGTTTGTTTGTTGGGCCATTTTCCTCTATCTATTTGTCGCTCGTTTTGACTGTTTTTGTTTTCGTTTCAACTTTTCTCGCAAAAACGTTCGATCTTCTTCGATTATTATCTATCGAAATGCATTTTCACTGCCGTCTCTCTTTCTTTCTTTCTCTCTCTCTCTCTCTCTCTCTCTCTCTCTCTCTCTCTTCATCTTCGCGCTATCGCCATTTAGTTTGACTCGTTCAAAATTGATTTTTGTTATTCGACCGAAGAAACGTAAACTATAAATTTGTTGTGATTTCAATTTAAATTGTAGTCTCGACGTGTTCAAGACGTACGCGAGCGAGTGAGCTCTTTCGCGACCGCACTCAATATCGAATGAATGTGAGTTGATTGCACGTTGCGCGTTTGAGTGAAATGGTAAAGGCAGGAATTCATTTACATACGGAGCAAATTACACGAATTTTATTACTTGATTGGGTACAAAATGCCTTATGCGTGTATGTTCGACATCGAAAAGGTCAAGTGACAAATTCATTCACGACATGCTGCGTATTTCAAACCATGCGACACGATGCATAACGGTAAAGGCACATTGCCCGGATTTGTAGATTTATACTATTCTCTCACTCTCTCTCTCTCTCTGTTTTGTGTGTGTGTGTGTGTGTTTTTTATTCATTTTATTTTTTTGTCGTTTTCGAATTTAAATTTGTCCATTCTGTACACATCGCAACTGACACCACGGCAATGAAAAAGGCACTTGATAGTGTGAAAAAGACATCACCTGGAATTCATGCACCTTTTCACACCACTCACACTGTCAAGTGAATAAATTTTATACTTCACAAAAACTAAAACATCTTGCCGTTGAGTACATTACTCACGAATTGATTTTTGTTGTTGTTGTTGTTGTTGTTGTTGTTGGTATTATTTGATTATTTTATTTTCTAGATGGTTCTGAGAAATGTGCAATGCGCGATACACAAATGTGAATGTCAATTATAAATTATAAGGTCTATTCACCATCTTGATATCGTCCACGCGGTCGGCCTAACACTTATCGATTGAATCGGACAAATGATCTAGCATAGAAATATGATTTTTTATCTTCGATTTTTGTACACCAACTTTATTTCGTGCATTTTAAGTATTAAACAAATCGAGTCTGTTTTTTCTTCTGCTGTTTACAATTCTTTTATTGAAACTCTGTTCATTTATGTACATCGAGCGATATCAATCTCGTTTAAATGATATTTGTTATTTAGATCCTTTGTCTAAAGAAAATTTACATTTGATCATTTAATCTTCATACATTAAATGAGTAAAAACAATCAACTTATCTTTATGAATAGACATAAATTAACCAATGAAAATATTGTTCATTTTCAATACATTCAATGTTTTTTAACCCCGTGAACAATTTCAAATGCCAGCAACATAAAATTATTTCCATAGTTAGAATCTCTCTCGTAATTTCAAATGCAGTGTAAAAGTTGAGCGATGGCAAAGTCTACCACGATAGCGACAAGAAAATGCTTATCTCTGAATGAGAGAGAGAGAGAGAGAGAGAGAGAGAGAGAGAGAGAAAGAAAGTGAGAGAGAGAAAAGAAACATCGAAAATTGCAGTTAATTTGTTTGAAAAAGGATAATTAGAAACCGCGTCAAATGGATGTAATCATTGAAAATTGCGGTCGTTTGCGACGACATTGGAGGGATATATTTGTTTCTTTGCACTTGGCTACGGTTAAACACGTAATGATGAGAAAATAGCAAAACTTTCTGACACATTTTACACACACACACACAAACACCGAGAGACAGTGAAACAGAGTGATCGATTACAGTCAGTAGTGGGAAAACAACCATCTTAGTGACAAAATGGAAAATGAGTTTGGGTTATTCTCAACTGCACAGCGGACTATTGCTTGAAGAAAAAAGAAATTGAAAGAGAAAAAAAAAATCAACGGGAACCAATTTTCGAGAGTGCATTTTTGCGTTCGTAATTACAAAAGCTAGAGATTATGTGTTCAGCTCATGGTTGCTCTAATTTTGTTGTTGTTGATCGAAAAACATTTGTTCGAGTGTTATAAGAAAATAATGAAGTAATTTTGATGAATTTATTTTTGATCGTCTGTACAATTATATCGCTATAATTCGTTCTATTCAATACTTATAATTACTAAAACAGACAAACAACTACAATCAATAACATCGGCATAGAAAATCTTCGGGCGAGAAAAAGTCGACGGGAAAAGAGTTCGATGCCGGTCACTGTCCTGTCCACCACAATGATGATTGAATTATTAATGTAATTGACTCCGGTTTTATAAGGATAGTTGATAGTTGCAAAAACATAAACAACAAACCTATTTAAATAACAATTTAAACCTTTCACCTCGATACCTGTGTTACGCACCATCAAATCAAAGCGAATTTTCTGCCAATGTTCGTCTGTGGAATAGAAACTCATTAAGTGTGTATGAGCGTGTCGAGGATACCAAAACAAAGTGATAGAAAAAAAAACTCTCACACAGACGCACGCATGTAAAATGACGCATATATATATATAGACAGATTGAACGAGAGAGAGAGAGACAGAGACAGAGACGTGGCACGGTGGCAGCTTTTAATCGAAATAAAACGGTATCAACTATTTAAACGGGCTATTATAGGCAAAATGGGAAATTTCATGTCGGTTTTGTGGTAAAGTGATTTTAGCATTTGGTTATTTGGTTATTTGGGCGCGTGTCCGTGCCATCGCTGCTGTTGCTGCTGCTGCTGCTGCTGCTGCTACTGTTGACCATGTATATTGCGAGTGCTGATAGTGATGCCGATGCTGATGCATTTTGGGTTCAAGTGTTCCTTTTCGTGTGCATACCATTTGTTTGTTTTATATTGCTAATTTGTCCGTACTTAACTCATTATGAATGGTATGCGATCCATGTTCATTTTGATGGAGCCTGTGCTAGAGGTATAGAGAGAGAGATGCTATAGAAAATGATATTAGTAGCATTTTAGTGGCATTTAGCTAAGTATATACCCAACCCATTGTGAAAGGCCTGATTTTATATGCTTTGGACTGACTATTGCGATTGCCACTGAAATAACATCTGAGCTTATGTTGGTTGTATTCGCATGTGCGACGATACCGTAATTGCTGGCTCGAAAATGCACATTGCACACCCACTCACACACCAAACAAATGAAGCATAAAAACTTAACGCGACGGAATACTGAATGTGAAAAGAGAGACGCGCCAAAATACACAAGCAGCCAACGGCGCCAAATCAATGTAAATCGTTGTACTGCATCAATGTATCTGCGACCGATTTGAATGCTCTGTGTGTGTGTGTGTGTGCTGGTGTATACTGAGAAATGGTCGCATATTTGCAATGCGCTATGCACATCACGATCTCAAATCTGCATTTCTTTTTTTTTGGTTCTACGCAAATGCCATGTCGCTGAAGTTGCCACGTAACGTAAAAATTTTATTATCTCGTTGAAATCTTGAGGCGATTTTGTGACTGTAACAGCGTTGGAAATAGAAGCTAAAGCTTTCGTGAAAAATCACTCGCAAAATTGAAACATTTCCATTTTTATTGTGATATCACATACCAGTTTATATTCTCTTTATTTAAAAATAGCAAAATTTCGATCGCATACAGAAGCTATGCGGTGCAAATGTTCGTTTCGAAATGGAATAGTGACCGAGCCCCTGCCCATTTGCTCAAGCTATTTAGTAGCATGTCATTTATCACGGGATCATTTAGTAGTTTAAAGTTCCATATATAAATCTACACATGACCTAACTTCATCTCTGTCGCGCTAATGTCTATTGCTCACTCACTGCTCAAAATGGTTAAAATTGGCACGATATGGCGCTTATCGATGCCACAATTTTATCTCCAGAAACCTGTCCGCTTTGAACAGCTCTCTCTCTCTCTCTCTTTCTGTCAGTCTCACGAATTGCGATCGAACACGGGCATTTGATTGACATGTTTGGACAAAAAACGCACACAATCTGTTTGCCTTGTTTTCGAACGAAATCACGTAAGCTCGTTTGAATTTTCAGAATTTGCGGTGTGTGTATATCGGCGCTCGTCAAAGAAGAATGAACAAGAATGCAAATAATCATGTGCCGCTTCGTTGTCGTCACCGTGTGTGTGTTTCACACACTGCCACTGTGAAACATGCGCTCGTTTTGATTGATTCCTAATATTGTCGGATCGTTGATAAATCGATCGGGTGCTAATAAGATGCATACTCAAACAATTATTTGTCAATTTGTCGTTTGCATATGCATGAAACCAACATTTTGAAAACCGCCCAACAATTATGTGGCACACCTGATTTGGACCAATCAATTATTTGCATTACGCGTATGTCCGATGTCCTAGTGTTTCGTTAACAAACATACTCATACATCATTTGTTCATAAAATCGAAGCAGCGCGATTCGTCTGCATTGCAACAGAACACACATCGATTAACAATCAAATCAACGAGTTCAATCGCTTAATTATTGGTGTGGCTTCGGCCTCGACTGTGGCAAACTAAACGATGAATGATATTTCATTACCTCCATTTTGGATTTCGATAATGAGTCTGTATACTATCGAATGTGATATTTCTCCCCCGTTTTTTAATGGAATTTTAACGATTTCCCACCTATCATCTTTAAAGTTTAAACCATGCCACCAAATTCACCCGCAAAGAAGTATACAAAGCATAAAGTGCAATAAAAGTGGCACAACTTCGAAAACAAAACAAAACCAAAATTTAATTTTCCATTATGTGAACTTCAATTCACGCATCTTCACGCTCTGTTACAACCTTAGCCACAATCGGCTTGGTAAAAGTTTCGTTTCGTTTCGTTTTTTTTTTTTTTTTGTATGTGTATCTTTCACCAAATCCGACTACGGATGATGACAAAGCCATATTTCCGATACAATGACATTACAAAAACCGCTAAGTACATCTATTTATCATATCTCAATGATGGCAGCTCCCAACTTGTAAACATATACAAAGCATTTCGGTTTTTGGTGAGAGTTTTGTACACGAGAGCGCGCGCACACTTAACGTTTTAACGGGTGACACATTTGTTTGGTTTCCCCCCATCCGATTCAACCGATTAGCGCGCTTCGCAGTTGCATTGTGCGAACTCATTTCACGTGTGTGTGTGTGTTTATGTGTGAAAGAGAGGCAAAAGAAAGGCGAACGAATGAAATCACATGAAAATTAAATTCGACATTGCCTCGGCGAGGAATTGCTGATGCTGTTGATGTAAAACATACCAACGGCAAACGCAATAGGGAATTCAATTAGAAGGCATTTTAAATCGACGCGCATTCATTGTGAGGTGTGAAAATCCACCAGAAAACTTTTCTCATTTTTCTTCCGCTCTCATTCACTCCTCCGGATCGAGAAAACTTTGTTACCTTTTGTTATGTTTCTGTTTCTGGTATTGGATTTTGTTTTTTTTTTCTTTATTCTTTTCGTTATTAGTCGTTGAAATGTGTTTCCCTTTCTGAGGTCGGATTTTTCTTGCCCCTTGCTGAATGAGCTTAAAATGCGTCATTGCGAATGCTCGATGCTCTCTCTCGCTTCCTCTGCCAGCGTCGAATTGATCTCGAATGATGCAAAACCTTTTCTAATAAACTTTCAATTGAAAATGGCATACATTCAACGCTGACAACAAACCACATAACATTCATGCTATTTGTTCTCGCGAATAGAAATATCCGATTTTCATTTGAGGCAACGCGTGAAAAGCAACTACATTCATGGCGAATGGCGAATGGCGAATATATTCAATACGCAACCAGCAACATCGAACACAATTGCACAATAGTCAGCTTAAGTTTTCAATTTACACCGTATATAAAAGAATAAAGCCGACTCAATCGCTAATATCAATGCCTTTTGTGTTCGATCCGTGTCACATCACAAATACAATATGCAATTGTACGGTGCGCAAAAGTGCCATCGAAAATATTAGCAATTTCTTTTAAACATTTTACCATTCAGTGAGTCGCTTTGGTGTTTTATTTTCCCTCGATGTGAGCACATGTACAATGTGACAGTTTGTAGGCTTCGTTCTTTCGATTCTTCCGATTCTTCTTCTATTTTCAGTTCTAGAATCTGTCTAGAACGCATCATTTTCGTATTTCATTAAATATTTAATTAGTTTGCATTGTGAATCCGATTACAAATAAGCCGTATAGGGATTTCCTTATTTCGTTTGCTTTCCAAAGAGCCATCGCAGTGTGAAAATTACAAATTCAGTTGTGCTGTCTTTTGAATGCAATTTTGGTTGAACAAACAATTTCTAAAAAATTGAATCTCTTTGAAAACCAAAACCAAAAACAAAAAACTATTTACTACAAATAAAATGACTCAATAATGCAGTCGATGAATTTTCGTTGACATGCATCAAATTCGACAGCAGTCGCCCATCCACTTTTTTCGACAAACGCGATAATGCGATTCATTAATTGTGTCAACAAAGTCAATAAATTTTACTATTCAATTGAAAATACGTTCATTTTGCGACAAAACGTTTATATTCGGAATAGAAGACAGAAGAAACACCGTCGAGGGATCACAAAAAAAAAAAACAAAACACCGTAATATAAACGAAGAAGCGTCACAATTGCATATACGTAAAGAGATAACAAGAGAGAAACGAGCACGGATGAAATGGAAATGTGTCCATGCTGATTTTCGTTCGATGGCATGAGGAAAATGGCGTGTACGAAAATTATGTGTAATGCAAAGAAGAAAAAAAGAGAAATATAAAATAAATATGATGATGAAACAAGCAAACGCAGCAGATGAGAAGAAACAATTTCAATAGATTTATTATAATACCGATGATGAAGGCTTTTTTTCTTCAGGAGCTCTCTTTATACAGCGCCCGAGTCTAGGCTATCCGATTCATTGTTGGTTTGAAATTCCATTATGAAATGAAACAGTTCATTTTCTTTTATGTTATTTGTTGGTTTTCACGTGCTTTTCTTTTGGCGTGCTTTTTATGAGGATGCCAATGTTTCGGTTCAGGTCTGTTCGTATTTTTCGAAATCTGATTGTGAATCAGGTGGAGAGAATGATTGTGTACTTTGTGTACACTGGGATGGTTCTCTCTTCTTTTTTTTTCATCTTCTTCTTCTCTCATTCCTCTCATTCTCTCTTTCATTCCGAACAACAAATTGAATAGGATTCATATAGAAAATCAGAACCAAAAGCAAAATAACTGTCACACAAATGAAATAATGACGCACGAAAAAACATTCGCACAAACATTAACATTAGCAATAGAGGTAGAGAGAAGAATGCCGCATACACAAAGTCAATCATACAAAGAGTTTGAACGAGCGAACGCACACACATACACACAAATGAAACACACACGTTCACACAAAAACACAGACAAAGACCCGTGCCCCGATGTGAATGGAACGATATTTCTGTGGGTTTTTGTTCAGAATTCGAAATATACAAACCGAACCGGGCCACATTATAAACTCACACGCCAATATCAAATGTTCATCGAAATAACGCTACGCTATAAAATGGAATTGTGGATCGGAAATAATGTTTGCACAGTCTTTGATTTGGCAAATGCCCACAGAAACCCTGAACACCTGCATGGCCGAAACCAATCAATTCCAATGGAAAATGCAACCGAAAAATGTGTAACGAGATCCATTTTGGGTGATATGATGAACACACACACAAAAATTAGATTGGAATCGAATTGATTGCTGGTCATCATGTTTTTTCTCGATAACAATCGTCAAACGACCTTTCTGTCATTTTTTTTTTACACACGCAAAATGCATTTCCAATCCAACATCACATGGGATCAGGCTTGTCCATCTTTTTCGTCTTTTCGATATTGATCGAGCTCATTCATCCGACATTCAAGTCAATGTTCAATTTCATTTCGTCATGGATTTGACGCATTCATTTTACGCTTGCTCTGAATGGACCGGTATTTTGCATCCAACAAAGATTAAACAAAACCTCTAATTTTGTACAAAATTGTCCAAGTCCACAATATCTTTAAGCTTTAAATTTAATTCTATTACAGAATCTTTTAACATGAATGATTTGAAGGGGGGAAAAAACAACGATTTCGAAACTCAGCCATGAAAATTGTGATTGAGCACAAGTGATGGTGCACTTTTGTGTGATGTTTTTCATAGACTTGGTTGAATCTATGCCAACTAGAACTCCTGAAAATGTTCGAAATGATTTTTCCTTAACAAAGAAAACAACATCTCTTCTCCATGCGATTATACAATATTCGCTTTGTCATTATTTAAAAACAAAAGCTTTAAAACGCCGTTATCAAACTGAACATAGGAACAAGATAGCATTGCAAAAAGGATGAATATGAATGTGACTTTAACGTATTGAACCAATCAGTAAATCATTCTAATGGTTGTTGCTTTATTTTCCCTCCAGTTACTTTATTTGTTATGTGACGTTATCGAGTGAAAATCATCTAATGAAAAACAACATTGAGCGGAATGGAAAGGGAGAGAACGATAAAAGAAATGAAAATCACGAGCCGTAGACAGCGTGTCGTTAAGTCTTCAAAAACAGACGTGAACAATAAACGAATCAACTTAAAAGAGGTGAGTACATTTGTCATTCGTTCTATTTCATATGCATTGAGGTGTTTGTGAGAAGAATGTGCAGTATTTTTTGTTAGCTCCGAACTAACAGTAAATTTGGGTCAATGGACAAATTGACAAAAAAATACGAAAGAACGTCGCAGTGTTTTATGTTGTTGTGTGCATTCCATTGTTGCCATTGTTCGTGAACTGTTCAATATTCACAGTGCATACAAATAATTCAATCAAATGTCAAAGAAAACATAAAATTGGGGCAACGTTTGTCAAATTCATAAGCTGTAATTAGATGAAGCTCTTATCGATCGGTGGGAATGTTTGTGAGAACATGGATTTCGACAATGTTGCGGAATGGTTTTCAGTCTTGAAACTAAATAAATGAATGGTTTTATTTTTGTAGAAAATATAAAAAAAAATTGGTTGAACAAACGGTATATGATTGCGGGGGAAAATTAAAAGAACATGAAATAGGATCAACAGGTCGGTACCACGGTAGTTTCATAAACCAATATCCAAATTCTAGACTCTTATGAAAATCAAATATCAAAAAACCTTATTATTACATTGAAATCTTCAAAACAACTAAATGTATTCAAATTATATCCAAATTTCAGCTTCTCTTCGTCAAGCAACAGAGGAGAGAATTTTTGGTTGGGATTTGCCCGGCTCTTGAAATGCGATACAAGAAATAAATTTGAACGACTGAACATAGAATGTGATCTGACTGTAATTAGATGTACTGAATGTGATTTCGGTGGTGTAGTCTATTGTTGTTCGAAACCATGTCTTGAACCCCTTCAAAAATAAAATGGGGCGTGCGGACGCAAATTGTAAATGTAATTCGTATTGTTTTGCACTCACAGTTACAAGTGTCCGTTTCTCTGAATAGAAATCTACGCTCAGTCACCCCTTGCTCAATAGTCGTAGTCTGCTGTTGCTGCCACTGCCACTGCCATCACATAGGCGCAACACCACCTCGCACAGTGCCTCTGTGTGCAACGGGAGCAATTGTTAAAGTAAACAACTAACAAATTCAAAGTGAATAATCATAATAAATGCAATACGAGCAATAACAATAAAAAAAACATATAATAATAATAATAATAATAATCACGGAAATAACAGTCGAAAGAAGAGAGGCAGCAACAGCAACTGTGGCGAAGGCAAGGAACAGGCACAATGGCATAACAATAGAACGGAAAAGGTCGAGATCTGTGTTGAACGAATAAAATTGAGCGTAACTTTGTACAATATGTTCGTTGTTTTCCTTTTCATTGCGAATTGTGAGTGTGTGCATTTTGATTTGCACCCTCTGATTCACTTTGAACGGTGTGTGTGCGTCTGTCTGTATGCTGCACACCGTGGCAAGACCATCTCACATCAACAAAAGGCCAAAATCACTATATTCATCGAGTTGAGCGTCACAAGCGACAAATGAACTCAGTAATTGCATTTCAACAAATTTAAATGAATTGTTACGTTAATTTAATCGGCGCACAGTGATGAAAATAACACTAGCTACGGTAGTTGCGATGCCTGACCCTTTTCCACCTTTTTTGTTTTGTTTTGCCATCGACACATATCTCAGACGAATAGCGATGTTTTGAGATTGCAAAAAAAATAATGAAAGAATAAAAATAAATAAAACGTTCAAACGATGAAGAGAATTGAAACAACAAATTGGAAAAACTTATCAGTTTTTATTTAGCCAATAAGATTAGAAAATACCAATGTAGTCACACGGCGCTGCTGTCACATATTTTCGCACAATAAATTTTGATTTGTTACGTTTGAAACTATGAGCATTTTCAATAATTGAACATTTATTATAACTTCGTTTTAATGCCGCCGAATGGACAGTAAAATGTAAGTATGGCAGACAAAGAATCGTCAAATTTTTTATTTTTATTTTATTTTTGCTATTAAACATTGCAATAAGTACCTCAAATTTGAAACTAAACCATTTATCAAATTCATTGAAGAAACGGTTGAAAAGACTATTAACAGTACGCCTGTACTCGGCCATGCGAAACGTGACATTCACGTTAAAATCAGCTACCACGAATACAATGGTCATGATGGGCGACGCTGTTGGTGCACCGAATCCAGGAATTACAGATGGTCGTGTTGTCGATAAGAAGATATTAAAAAATGTGTAATTCATTTTATATCTTTAAATGTTTTGTATCGATAAAAATTAAAAAAAATCACTCAAAATTGATGTCAGTGAATTTATGTTCCAATTTCGTTTGCGCTACGAATATTTACCGCATTAAAAGTTTCTTTTTATTTGATTTTATACATACACGTAGGAATTAATATTCTCTATATCTAATCTTAGTATCATTTAGATTTAAAATACAAAATATTTAGCAAGTTTTTAATACAACCTTCAGTAAACAAGACTTGGATTTTATTTATTTCCCACATACATTCGATTCAACGATTAGAAGTGTAATGTCTAGAGTTGCCATGCCCTTAGTTGCCATGCTCAAAAACATATCTGATTCGTGGCTCACAAAATCATGGCTTAGGCATCGAATTCCATTTCATTTCGAACAAGAATTACAATAACACTGGGATTAGGTCGAAAATTACATTATTTGATGTGAATTGTTTTGTCACTGGTACACACAATTTTTGGGCATTAATCCATACAAACGCACATAAACTCTGGCCTGACTTGCAAATAATTGCTAACAACATGTGACATGTGTCAACAGCATAAATATTTCTTATGCGTTCAATGATTTTTATAAGCTCATATAAACGATAGGACTTTGTGATAGACTGAAGTGATGTTCTTGGCGGCTCTGGTATTGTTACTTTGTGCGAATAAAGAAATTCACATCAAATGTTAATTCGCACTAATCAGTAGTTTTATGATAAGTTCATACTTATTGGGGGGTACACAGTAATTGCATTGAGAAATTACTTTTTGTAGGTGTGATCCAGTTCGAGTGCCGTTGCGATGTGATTTTGACATTGTCGAGTAAAATGATAAGTTGAATGAAAATCCGTCCAATCTGAACACATATTTTCGTGCTCTTTTTTTTTACTGTGGTCAATTAAATACTATGGCTAACTTATGAATAATCTGCGAAAACTTTTACAATTACATGAAAATATCATCAAAAGTTTTTCGGTCAACGCACACTCGCCACCAATAACATGTGAATAAAAAGAACACACACATGAACTGAGCCCTTTCTTTTTCGAAAAGCAAAGATAGTGGATGAAGAGCATATGCAGAAGCGCATGGAATGATATTAAGTATGGATTTATAGTTACTTTTGTTCCGGTCTCTAGTTCATCTTTGGCAAATATGAAATTACTTATTTCTAGTTCAGTTCCTGGACATTGAAAACGATAAAAACCACTTGAAACAGAATAACGCCAGAAGAACAGGAATGAAACTCATATAATTTACAATCTAATCAGTCACATGTTCTGTTCTTAAAAAAAATTGGTGAAATCACGCAAAACTTTCGTGAAGCGTTAGCCGGTTGGAGCATTGTCTGAAATATGTCATCGATGTCGCACTTTGTTAATATGTCTCATCTTCACTTAATCAATTCGCCTGTTTGCCGGTTCGCCTGTGAGTGGATGAGCGAATAAACGGTGTATTATTTTGCACGTAATCGGCATGCCTTTCGGTGTGTTTGCCGTCGTGACTTGTTTGCTCGATGTGGTGTAATTACCATATTCCCCGGGTCCCGGTCTCAGTCTCTTTTGTTTTGGGCTTCTCTCTCGCTTACGTTGTCACATACCATTTAATTCGGATTCATCGTATTTGCAATGTGAAGAAAATCGTTTTCTCTCCCTTTCGCAACCTTTTGCGAAAGCTTGTATATTATGTTCCGTATGATCCAGTGGTCTCAGTTGGTGAGTGCATGTGAGCGTTTGGTAGCGCTCTCAAAATTCGCGCACAAAGAGTTCCGTTTGCCATTCTTTAAATGGTTATCATTGTACTTTATTATGTGCGGTTTTATAGTTGTGGCCAAAGAAGCGCGGCATTCCTTTTTCATGCTACTGTAGTCAACAACAATAACAACAACGATGATGATGATGACGACAACAACACACCGTAGCTACGCAGTTTGCTTGGCTGGGCTGTTACAATCGACACTAACAATTGATTCGCTCTCTTCAATGGTGTTGAGTTTGGTGTTACATTGCAAATGTGCATTCGCCGTACACGTTTGTTTATTATTATTGATGCGAACGCTTGCGCTCCAAACACCACAATGGCCTTCAAGTATTTGAGTCATCCTCATTCAGTTCCTCATCGCTCCTCATTCTATCGCACGAGCGCGCGCGCGCGCTCGGTCACATGTTTTCATGCCCAATTGAGCGAGCTTACTCTCGAGGCTCGCATATATGCTGACTGTTTGGCTCTGCTTTACAATAGGTTTTAATTTGACGCTGCTTTCCTTTGTTTCGGTGATTCATCTTGCTTATCTTGTCTCTTATTCATGCCAATTCCGGGCGTGCATACACACCGATTATGTTCATTATTATAACGTCTCAAAAATGAAAGCAAAAAGCTCTCCCAGTTGTGTTTGTTCTGTTTGCCTGTGTGTTTATTTCGGTGTCAGTTGTTTGGGTTTTTGCACATTGTCCCCTTCAGTCGGTTTCGATGCAGAGACCGTGTTTGGTGCATGTATATAATGTGTAAAACAATTTGTGTGACAAGACAATAAGAGAATAAGAAGGAATATACTACCGCAAGCCGCGAACCGCGCGAACCGCGCGCATCGCTTTCAACCGTCTCTCACTCGAAGAAGCCTCTTCTGTTCAGGTTTTTGTTATTCGATGGATACGGCTGTTGTTGCTGTCGTTGCTGTTGTTGCTGTTCAGTGTCCTCATTTGTACGTTGATCCTGTATTTGTTCATGTATATCGTGTTGATTGTTTTGATCGGCGGACCAGATTAGTGGCAATGGCCTGAACACCGAATATAGTTAAATTCGGTCGCGTCTCCTGCCCGCCCATATTCAAAAATTTTCATTGGAAATGGATTGACTTTTCAGATAGTTTCGAACAGTCGTAATTGTCCTTTCTCCGCGAATGATGTGCATTTTGTTTTGTGCACATAAAATTGGGTTGCTGCATCAACATCAAAGACTCTTTTGCCGCCCCATGTTATTTTGCAGTCCATTGTTCGGTTACGTTACGGTGCCGGTATTGTTTGTACGGCGTTGAATTTTCGGTGAAATGTGGTCGATACTTCGAAATATTCCGAAGTGTATATTTTGTTAACGGATTATTTGATTTGTCATCAAAATGAATTTTTGACAGTTGTTGAACATCAGCCACAATCGAATGAAAATCGAACCCTTCACACAAGTCAAACAGATCCATCACACTAAACCTGATCAACGCATCTTCGGCATTTTGAAGTCACCACTTTTACTTGGGTGCTTGGGCAAATGCCATACTAGAAAAAAAAAGAAACACGAAGCGACCAAGAGCCAAACAAATCGCATCACATCGCAATGGCAAAACACATTCACCGCGTAAGGCTAATCGTTCACGTCATAGCCGTCGTCGAATAGTGAATAGTTGGCCGATTGTCGGCAACGTTCAAAGGCAAAATAAGAAGCGGTTGGCTGCCGCGGCCACATTCAAATTGCTTCAATAGAGCAATAAGATGTGAAATCAAATGAACCACACAATTGAGCGCGCGCGCGCCGAGTTCAAAAACATACTAGTCACTAGTCATAGCAGCAGCAGCAAACTCATTTGATTAGTGAACCAAAGGATTGTCCATGGCCTGAAAATACACCGGGCACTGTTGTTATTTTTCGCGCATCGAATGCAACAATTCCCAAAGTTATAATAAAAATCAATTGGGAGTGATTTTGCTGGAGAAAGAAAGAGAGAGAGAGAGAGAGAGAGAGAGAGAGAGCGACCGCTTTACGGTGGGATCGTTTGATTTTTTCGTCGCCAATCATCATCTAAATTGGGCATTGTGGTATACATTTAATGTAAACCGCTATGCAAACGGGTGAACGTGCACTCGCGCGCGCTGATCAAATTAAATGTCAATTTTCAATTAGATCGATGGTCATTTGTTTGTGCCATCAAATGGTATTCGATTTGTATGTTATGTGAATTACATGTGAGCATGTGAATCACCAGATAATCATGGGATAATCAGGACAAAGCCCAAAACATTTAAAGAGTTGTAAAACATAAAAGTGTTTGTTCGAAATGCATTTTGCAAAACCGCAGATCAGCATCCGTGCTTTGCGGTGTAGCCTCGGTCCCGTTTAATTGTGAGCATTGTGGTTGTGTGTGTGCGCCGCAACCAATGTAAAATATATGCAAAATAATTGATTTTAAATTGACTGATAAATCTGGTATTGTGAAAAGAGAAAAAGAGACAGAGAGAATAAACGAGTAAGCGCGAGCTCTTGATGAATATGCAAAATACACACTGAGACCGAGGCTGGCTTGAAAAGCTTCAAAAGTGTGTGCTTCATTTTTGATGAAAATTGAAATGCACTTGCAGTGCACCACACATACAGAACAGAACCGAACAGAACAGAACAGAACAGAACAGAACAGAACAGAACAGAACAGAGCCAAACCGAATAGACATCGAATTGAACTGAAGCAGAGCTAAGCCAAATCCAAATGACATAAATAAAAATCCACAGTTTGTGTGTACTCATTCACCATTTCGCATGAGAAATCACACAACAAAAAAACTATTGCACAACATATTTGATGCTTAATTCATATATCAAAGCCCGATCAATTGAATATAAGGAATGAAAGAAAAAGGTGCACGAACGCAACACTGCACACAGCGCACACACACACACGGCAATAAGACAAAAGTTGAAATCCCAAAAGAAAATTGAGAAAATGAATTGTTTGCTGCATGCGAATGAGCAGAGCGCGCATTCCCTCGGATCGAACCGAAATGTTGAACAGTATAGACAATAGAGGCGGAATGGATTTTGCGAATGGCTTAAATAGTTTCGGAATCGAAGCACGACATCAATTTAAGCTCAAACTATACAAATAAAACATATTTTGCACAGGCAATTGCTAAATATGCATCTTTTGAACATTTATCGATGATACCGACAAAACCCGCGGTACTTGTGTTTACGAAGCGGATGTGCGTGCGCGCTCACACGCCGCAAACAACCTGAAACTGGAAGAGTTGAGAGAGAAAGAAAGAGAGCACATCGAAAGAACGGACGCGCTCGTGTCCGCTCCTCAGCAATAAAAATAACACAAAATACATCAATAACAACGAGAGGCAAAGCGTTTGCTGCGCATATCAACAAAGAAACATTTTGCACTCAAACAACAAATTCAATTGTAAAGTACTTCTCTCTTTCTTCGATTTTCTCTGGCTCTACTTTAGATGAAATAAAACAGCAACAACATCAACATTTTATGTATCCATCAGGAGGCCGAAAGAAGTTGTAGATATGCGAATGCGGTTGTAGTTTTGCTAGAAATTTTTGTTGCCCATTTAATACAAATCGATTGCTCATTGCTGGCATTGTGAACACAGCTTGCTACAGCGCAGCTTCGCAACAACTGACCAAAAAGACACCGCCAAGCAGCCACAAGTGATTTACGAAAATTCTCCAATCGATACACACGCATCTCGGCGATTGTTTATGGCAAACAGTGTGAAAGAGGCAGATGGAAAATGCTAACTTACTGAAAGTGAAGTATTGTTCGTTTGCGATGATGAGTACATAACAACAACATAACAACAACAAAAATTGAGCAGAGACATGCAAATCGGAACATTTGAAATGGATTCGAATGCGCAACGCGTTCACATGCACTTACCATTTTAACTAGCTCGTTTGATGTTTCAATGAAGCAAAAGAAGTTGGAAGCGTGGAGATTTCGGTGATTCACTATATCAGCGGCTTGTTTTGATGTGAACTACCAAAAATTCGCGAGGAAGATTTCTATTCAAATGAACATTGAAATAAACAAAATCCGACATTTTTCGTCGGTTACCCAGAATATTCATCGTCCAACTTTAATTCATATATGAATTGTTTAATTCTATTTTGTTAAAGATATTAGAACTCATTATTAAATGATAATTATACTTCCACTAAAAAGTTGAAAAATATTTCAATGCAATTGATTGATTAAAATGAATAGCACAAATTAGCCCTAAAAATGATACGCCTAAGCGATCGATTCTAACACATGTAATTCAATTCTAAAAATGTGGCGAGAAATTCGAAATGAAATCAATAAAAAAGAAACATCCAACCGAAAAACAAAGTGAGTGAGTGAGTGAGTGAGTGAGAGAGAGAAAGAGAAAGAGATGAAGAAAGGCTGAAGCATGTAGCGATTTAAGCAAATAATAGGGCGACAACGTAAAACAGCAACACGAACACCAAACGGAACATGTTTCGCACAGCGCGCACAAAACAATAATCACAATAATAACAAGATAAAGTGGAGAAAGAGACAAAAAAAAAACGAGGCAAAGTCAAAACAAACGCGATCGAACAAGCAATCGAACTGTGTGCGCTGCAATATGAGATCAAAGTGAAATGGCTAGAATGCCGCCACAAATCGCAAGGGCATCGATTCCACACACAAACTCACTCCACACATACAGACACACTCGCAAAACTATTTCAATTGCTCCAGCTACTTTAAGAAGCTTCATGAGCATGAGCCTGAAAACCGGCCAAATCCAAAACTAACTGCTGTTTCGCATGTAAGTGCAACGCTCAACATCGTCAGTTTTCCAGCACACAATTTCTACAAAATTCAACTAAAATAGCTCTATTTTTTTCCATAAACATTTCTAATGGTTGAATGGTTTGGAGCACAATCGAGCTAACATATTTTGTATGTGTGTGTGTACTAAAATCAGTGCAACGTTTCGTGGTCTTGTTTTCGTGTTATATGGAGCAAGTTCAAATTGGAAATTGCATTTTTTTTGTAGCATCATTTTTAAGACTTTATCTATCACCATAAAATTGTGTCCGGATTCCAGTGTACACTTTGACGACCTTCACCAAACAACCGGCCAATATGCAAATTTTATTGATTTGCATCTGATTTTAAAAGCTGTCACATTTTCCATAATTTCTCATTGTTGTTGTTGTTTCTTTTTTTTTTCATGAAGCAAAAGAAATTCTATTCCCAGCTACACGTCTTGCGGTGCGCAACGAATTGTATCGATTCTTGCACATTTGACCTTCACATCTAATGCAAGTGCGTTTGGTTCGTTGTAAATCACACACACACACACACACACACACACACACACCATACACAATTCGCTTAAATGACTTCACGTGTTTCGCAAAGATATAAACCATTAAGAAGAAAAAAAAATGAAAAAATGCAGCAACCAGGAAGAATATCGTGCAACTTTGTAATGGATTGTCACACTTGGTGCGATCATTGCGCACGAGATTCGTTGCTATGATTTATTTATCGATAAAACGATGCTTCGTTCCAGCCACAAAGAGTGTCGTTAATAAATGTTTCTCTAGGCGAGACAGCACACGACACACAATAATCTCCAAATGACAATGATGATAAAATGAATCGTGAATTGCATGAGACTCGCTCGCGCAAGTTCAACGACATGAATTGCTTCATTTGCAAAATACAACCGGCCACCGTCATTCGCCATTCCATGAATATCGTACACCAATTTTTGATTTTTCTTTTTTTCGGTAATTGAGCAGGGTCAGTGCTTCAAAGTTTTTGATAATCTTATTCCAGTGCAAATTCCTTTGCGCGATCCATTTTCGAAGCGCACGCGCGTGCTCATTCGAAAAAAACACACAGCGTCTAATGAAGCAATCATCTGTTTTCATTTCGTGCAATTGAATTTGAAATGTTTTTCTCGCATTTTGATTCGGTTAAATCGGTTTACATTTGCAAATGTGCTGTAATATTTTTTTTTTCTACGCTGAAGTAATGGCATTCAAAATGGTTGTGTGAACGTGATTCAAGCATTAGCTATTCTGTTTCTTTTTTTCTGTTTTGAAATTTGTATCTAGTGAAAAAAGATGAAGAAGAAGAAGAAGAAGAAGAAGAAGAAGTACGTAATAAATAACATACACACGACACCGTCTGTAATCAAGAATGTAGCGGTCAATTTTCGCGTGCGCACGCGCGCACAAGCAATCAAGCGCATGCCGCTCGTCCAGACACAAAATCGATGTGTTTTGCCAGCGTTGATGGAGAATGCTGGTGCAAATAAATGAATAAAACTAAATGAAAATCACTTGTTTTTCTGCCCGTGCAACATTATTTCTAAAGACCACAATGTTGTCGTCGTCGCTCTGTCTTTCGATAGTTTGACTCTTTTTGGGTATTCACACTCATTTTTTTTTCACACACCTTACAATTTTGTGCACATGAGTTATACCGTGCGAGCGATAGAAACAGACCAAAATGCAACCACGACGAAGCATTAACAACAGACGATGATATCGACGGCCGATAAATTGAAGAGCCAAATGGGTTATTGTGTGTACAAGAATAAAACATCAAAGTAATATCAATGGAACTGTACATTTTTTCCCTGTACAGTTTTTGTTGTTGTTGTTGTTGTTGTTGTTGTTTCTATTGGTCCTTTTCCGAAACATGAAAATGGTTTGTTATCTTAAGCTCGATGCATTTGCTTGTTCGATTGGTGTGTATGCACGAGATGCTCATTTCATTCCGTTCCGCTCTGTCTGTTCAATTGAAATGTGCACCTTATTTGCTTGCCTTTGCTGTTGCAAGTGGTGTTTTGTTTTTTTTTGTTTTTTTTTTTTCGTTTCGTTTCGTTTCGATTCATTTTATTTACTCAGAAAGAGTTCAGACATTCCAATGTATGAATGTGCAAGTGTCAAATAGATTTCTGCATTTAGTGTACATTTAGTCTTCGATTGATTGTCGATATCTCTCTCACTCTCGCTCGACAAACAAACAAACAAAAGAAAAAAAAACAAAACACGTATTAAGCTATCTACATGATTTGAATGCAACGGATGCATAGCGAAAAATAACGATCGGACTGCAGTTTGGCTCCAATAGCATCAAAATATGGCGATGGGTTCGATACTTCGTGGAATTGCATGAAAATGCGTGTCTTGAACCCAAAACCAATTTGATAACTACCGCCACTCTCAATGTATTAACAAATCTGTGAACAGGTTCACACTCTAACGTGGCTTGCGTTTTAATTTACTTATGCGTGCTGTGTGCTGCTGCTGCTGCTGCTGCTGCTGCTGCTGCTGCTGACTATCGTTCAACTCTGTTTCAAATTCCTTGCTGTCATGTTTTTAACCGTGAACTAAATTCTATTTTATAAAAGGTGCATGTGCCGTTCATTTCTCGATCCAACGTCGATGAAATTCAATTTCACTGTTGTACATGTTCTGCTGTTCCGTGCAGCCATTTTCTGCCGTTTCAATCATTCGTCAAATCAATATTGAATACTGTGGCAAAATCTATTAGCTAATTTCGAAGTGTTTTTCCAGCACAAAATTCACTTCTTCCGCCATAGTCAAGTGCTTTGGGCCCTGGCTCAAGCACACACATTCATCACCAATAATGTTGTCATTTCAAAGTGAATTGTTCTGTGAAATTTATAAATTTCAGCAACTATAGTTGCTTGATCTGTTTCGTCATTCCAGTTAAATTCTTTCGAAATAGTTTCGGCCAACTTATGATTCAGGAACAACATGATTGAAGCCATTGAGAGTGTTTTGCACGCAGTGCACCTGCTTTCAATTTATCTCGAATGTGTGTGTGTGTGTGTGTGTGTGGCTTTTTTTGTTCATTCGGAAAATGACAAAATCTCCACGCACAAGCACACACACACACGGACTGAAGTCAGTTTATTTTTGAGCTAAGAATGAAACCTAAAGCTGTAACTAAATTTTACATTTAGCACACACACTAAAAACAACGCCATTCATTTATCGAGGATTAAAAACTGGTCACTGGTTCTGGTCGGAAACTGTTTTTTGTTTTCACTTGGATCGACGGTCACAATGGAGAACGGAAACACATAGGCCGACCAGCTGAAAATGTCCAAGTTTCGAAAAATGTCACATGACATTTACATCATCCAAGATGCTTGCACTCTTTCACAAAATTAGATGATAATGCAGATGCTATTGCATTTCATTGGCCATGCACACGCATTTGTGTGTGTTTTATTTATTTGTTTTTGTGTTCTGCTTTTGGCTTTCGGCTCATAATGATTGGCATAAAATCACATGCTACACAATCAAGATGCACGCAATGCAATTGCACATTTTCTGAATGTTGTTCAGCGTGGAAAATTGCCAACTGTGTGTTATGCACATTATTTGGTTGTGCAAAGCTCACTGTTTTAAAATTGCTGGAAATGTGAATTGAACGCAAATGATTTGATTTGACTCTTTTCTCGATGTGAAAATTCGTCGCCCCGATTAATGCCAATTTTCCAAATGGAATATTCGGTTTTGTCGTCTCACACAAAAAACAAGACCCCCACAGGTCACTGCACTGCACTGCACAACCCAAATCGAATGTTTGCCTCCTAATGCACTCTCTGTTTTAAATTTGACTGTCCACATTTTGATAAATGTATGTACGAAATGTCCAATTTTTTGCTTGAACCGACATTTCAGTTGTTGTTATTTTTTTTTGTTCGCCTACATTTTACAAATAATGCTCACAGCATGTTCGAATTCACATACTGAAATGACGTTTGAGTTGGATTGGTAAGTTCCAGCACAATAATTAATTTTGAGTTGATGATTTTTTTGTTGTTGTCTCTCTATGGCTCAAAATCTAATACAATTTCTCTAATGGTTTTTCTATGCGATTTTTTTGCTGTTGTTGGATGCTATGTGGCTTTCTGTCAATCTGAAACTCTCTTTGCATAGTTGTGCAACGAAGCCACGAACATCGTTTGTGTCGTATATTTTGGCCAATGTTGACCGTTATGCACAAACAAAGGGGAACGAATACGGTGAAATAGATTTGCTTGGGTTCTTGCTTCAAATGGTCGAAAAATTGGCCGCTTTTCCATCGAATAGTTTGGATATATATTTTTGGTTTGAGCAGGCAAAACCATTTGAAAAGCTGAAAACCACACAATATAAATTTAGAGATTCCGTTTGTCGTGGCCGACCATTTTCGACCAATTTTCAAAGTCTCTCTCTCTCTCTCTCTCTATCTATCTATCTATCTATCTCTCTATTCCAATTTATTTTCGTGTAATGACACGATTTTTGATGCCAATTTAAAATGTGGCATGGAAATGGCCGTGTATGATGTGTTCTGATTTCTGATGATGGTGTGTGCTGACGCTGGTTTTGAATTCAGCAAATAAAAAAAAAACGAAAAATATTGTATAACGACATAGCATTTAATGAATGTGAGTGCCCGTTGTTGATTTGACAATATTTCACAGTTTGGACGGGGCAGATTCGAGCGACAAAATTGCTTCGACCTAATTTTTTTTTGTTTTGTTTTTTTTTTGACGCACATCGACCGAGCACATGATCGCATGGTGTACAAATTCCCGTGCATACTTTCGTTGACGTCATATTTGCTCAGCCAACATTGTATATTTCAATAAAGGAACTTGCATGCAATTATCGTGCCGCAACATTTAGTAGCATTAAAGTTAGAAAATTGTGTTGTTGTTGCTGTTGGAATAGGATTAATCCGATTCAGATGGCGAAATTCATGGAACAAACAAACAAAAAAAGAACGATTAGTGCTACCAAGAGAACATTGTTAATTGGCTGGCAGCTGGCACATCAAAACCGAACAGGAAAAAAAACGACGGAAAATCTCTTGGTGTGTGTATGAATGTATGAATGAAGCTGCAAAACGATCAACCTTACATAATATCTAATGGCATGCGTCCGGTATACACACAAACATCTATTGCGCTTTTGCAACTTGCCAAACGAATTATGAAATCAATAGTGAATGATTTTAGTTAATTAAATGTGAATGGAAATGGATTATTCGCGGATTATAGTTCACTTTTAGTTTAGTTTGGCATGTTGATTTGTTCCAGCCGAGCGATGAATGCGACGAGCAACAAGCAAATGCTTACCGCTCAATGCTCATCCAACAGGATTAATGTAATATTCAGTTTGTGTGTGGAAACCATTTTCTGTACATCTTCTTTTTTTTCAAATATAAAAAAATTGCCATTTATCGACGAATTGATTTTGTGCTCATGTGTTTATTTGTGTAAGTGTGATAGAAGAGAGAGAGAGAGAAACATAGCTTATGCTATATTCACTTTAAGTTCTACTCTGGAATGGGTTCTTCGAATGGCTTCTTTCTTTATTTTTTTTTTTTTTTTTTTACATACGATCGCATTGCATAAATAATTAATTACAATTGAACATCACGTTTATTGAAAAATTGGCTCAGTGCTGGCTTCTTCTTGGCATTTAAGAAGAAACACCAAGAAACCGATTCCATTTGGAGTGTGGCATTTAGCGGATGTGTGCCTCGTTTTTAAATGTGCGAAATTGAAGAGAAGAAAAGGAGCACAAGAGCTGTGAAAATTGACGAAATATCGAAATTCTATTCTAAGCACACACACACACACACACACACACAAAGTGCTGTTTGTTTGTTTCGAATCGGTTGTTGTTCGATAGCACATTTGGTGAATTGAATGAAGCACTGACGCATTCACGCTGTTTTCCGATTCGTGGCCAAAATGGGGAAAAAAACACACCCAAAACACATCTAAAGTACGCGAAGAATATTCAAGTCTATCGAAAAATGAAGAGCGCACAAACTCCAGGATCCTCTTTTGCTCTCTTTTTTTTATATTTTATTCAATTTATACGTGCCATACTAGCTCATATATTATGTAATCCAAAACCGTTTTCTGTTGCTCTTTTCTCTCGAATATCTCCTTTTTGTTCGATTTATTGTACAATGTACATTGCCAAACGAGAAAATGTAAGAATAAGAAGAAACACGCAAAAAAAATTGTTTGCGAGGAGACATTTCAATATCTCTTTTTTTTCGGTAAATATTCGTCGCTCTTCAATCCTTCCACTTTACCATTTTTACAATTTGGTTGTACAATTGAGACCGGAGGGTATTGAAGCCGAAAGGCCAACAGAATGTGAGAGCATCGAATAAAAAACAGTAAACTGCAATTGAGACAGCTGAAGTAAGTGGCAATAAAATTTTATGCACAACAACGATAACAATAATCAACACAAAAAAAAACAAGAAGTATTGAACACCATGAATATTGGCTACTTTGCGATGACTTTGGAAGAGAGAGAGAGAGAGAGAGAGACTGAGGCGGAGTGTATGGGTGTCATGTCTGTGGCAAACAGTCAAACTAATAATGATTTTGAGTTTAAGAGATTACCTCTAAACATATGAGATTATATTATTTGATTGAATGGCTAGTAGTTTGCTAGTCATAGAGAAGTTTGAATTTTGGTGTTGAACACATCCACAGTCTTGTGTACGGTCACGCGTTCCCATTGTACATTTCAAATAACAAGTGGTGAGAGTTACGAGCCCATAACCGTACATGCAAACCAATACACACAATCAGTTGAAGGGTGCTGCACTACACCGTGCACAGCACACTCACACTTTTTTTTCATGTCAAACAGCCAAAAAAAAAAGGTTTACAAAAAAACTTGCCCTTTTAAGATATTGTGCGGTAAATGCGTGTGTATTTTTTACTCTGCTCACTGTTGTTCACTCGGCTCATCATCATGTTATGTGATATGTGTTCGATTGTGGATTTTGATCAACATGCGTGTGATTATGGTGCGAATAAAAATTGCACAAAACCCGAACAAGACGCATCAACACGCACACAAAATATTAAAACGCGTTTTTCATGGTTGGGTGTTCATTTCAGATTGGTCATTGGTCGCACATGTAACACACACACACACAAATTCAAAGCGATTATTTAATATTTAATTTGGATCAATTTCAATGGATTGTGCTGCAGCCAAGAGTGGCTGCTGTTGTCTGATTACATCGAACCATATGTGCGCTAACCAAAACACCCATAATTTCTAAACAATGCCACGGAAAATGCATAATTTTTTTTTCATTTCTACATCTTTTTGTTGGCGTTTGCTAAACTAAACAGAAATGATTGCATGTTCAACTGCTCCATTTGAGTTGACGTAGTTCTCTTTTTTTTCCTCTCCGCTTTATTGTAGGCAATGGGTATTTATCGAATTGCAATGATTTGATGGAAAATAAAATTGGTTTGGTCTGAAAGTCGACTCCAAAAAAGGCCAATTCCATTCGAAATTGTTTTCGCGGTGGTTGAAAGCGAAAGTCAATTGCATGGGCTGGGGATATGTGTGTTGTGTGTGTTTTTTTTTATTTTCAAGTGTACACTTGATCCCTAATTCAATTATAATTGACCGAGCGGATGATATGAGCGCTCGTTCACTGTGCCGCGTACATCATAAAATTATATAATAATCTGGATATGAAACCGTCGCTGTGTCGTTGTGTCGTTGTGTCGCTGTGTGTGTGCGCTACAATAACGCAAAACCGATTATAATCGACAATTGTATCGATTTCGATACATTTGTGCGTCGAGCAAATGGGAAATTCGGTTGTTGCCTGTTAACACTAGAGAGAAAGACTATGAGACTTTTTATTTTTATTTTACTCTAACATTTCGCTCGCATTAATTGAATCCCAAATGCATTGTAAATTTTCAATTCTTTGGCTCGTGTTTTTTTTTACATATATATTCTCTTGCAATGAAACTTTCACTGGGGATCGTCATTATTGCTGCCAATTTTCGCTTGAAAAAAAAAAAAAAAAAAAAAAAAAAAACAGAAGAGAAGAGAAAAAAAGCACTCCGTGAACGTACTGGCGAGTGAAACGAAACGGGAATTCGGGCATACCATTTTCGAAATGTACACTAGCTCCATGCCCATTGTATATTGAGACAGAGACTTCCGTGGCTATATTTGTATCGGGAGTACGGAGTGTAAAATACAACTTTATCGACATCGAATGCAATTTTAAAAATGGAAATCGAATGCGAGAGCAACGAACAACCAAGGGAGAGAAAGAGAAAGAAGTAAATAGAGCGATGAAACAACGAGACCGGAGAATTTGAGACTGTCCACAAATTGACTTACACACATTGCACTTCGGAATTTGTGTGTTTGCTTTGCTGGCTGGTGGCTCGGGCTATTGAATAGGATCTGCCGCAAAACGTAGCTGAACATGAACATGAACATGAATAATTCAAAATTATATACGACCACAAATCCCCATAAATTTGAAAATTGATCTTTATTTCGGTCTGTGTATGCGCTTCGAGTACTGTACAGCACTGTACAGTGTACATATTCTATTTGTTTTTTATTTTCCACTCTCCAAGGCTTTCGTCCATTTTCACGATGAGAAACACACACACTCACACACACACACATGCAGAACAAATGAAAAATCTATCACCAATTTTTCGAAGAGTTTTGTGTCGCCGAAATGTAAACGCGAACGCAAACGCAAACAAACTCGCATTCATGCCAAATGATTTTAATGCTTTACAATTCCTCGCATTTACTTCTTTTTCATTTAAAATTTATTATTTTGGCACTGGTTGCACTCTTTTTTTTCTCGATAATTATAATTAGTACAATTGCTTTGGATTTGTACATTTTCACAACATTCGAATGGTTTTTTTTTTTAAATGTTTGAGCAATGGTAATGGCGGGAAAAAAAGCTTGTTTCAATTCAGGTAAATGAGCCGAAAATGAATCGATTCGCATGCAACTATCGTTTGACAAGACGATTTTGTACATTCAGTAAAACAAACATTTGTAATGAGACTCATGCCAAATTAAGAAACTCGTCGATCAATGCACGAGCCAAATGTTATTAAATTGTAAAAAAAAAATAACAACATACCTAACGAAGTGAATGAATGATGCAAACAAACAAACAAAAATCCAAGAAATTTCAATGAATTCTCTGATGAATTTACTTTCGATAGAGTCCCAAAAGAGCCTCGAAATGCTTAGCAAATTGTACATGGAATCGAACAAATAACTTTTGCTCAAGCTTCAGATCAGGCACTGGGTTAACTATATATATAATAATAGTACGTATCTATTGCTTCAGAATTATACGGACCCGAAACATCTCTAAATACGTTTCAGTATATACGATTCAGTAGATACGTACTATTATTATATATATTGTAAGCGTGAATCAATGCATTTAAATTTAAAACTTTGTGTTAATCTCCCAGTTTAAAAACCAATTAATGGGCTTAACCAAGCCAATTGAGTGTTCTGAGCCAAAGAAATCAAGGGGCGAACACGACTACCAATACTACTAAATAAACGTCAAAAGTATCGAAAAGCACATACCGATGTGCGAGATGCGAATCTCTCAATTCTTTCTATCTATTCTGTTTCGCATGCCTTCTAGAGGCATGCATACATGATAGCTGGTAACCAGCTATTGTCTCAGTAATAAACTTGCTGAAATTCATATGAATCTTGTGAACTTGGACAAAAATTAGAAATGGAGCCAATTTTTGGGCAAAGGGAATGAAGTGTATCAAATTTATTCTTGAAATTTGATGTTCGAATCGATTTTTTATTGAATTTCTGGAATTTTTTGGCAGATTTTCCATTAAATATTAATACAAGAGCATTTTTGTTCCATACAGTTTTTGTTCTTTTGTTTGTCTACAGATTCAACCTTTTATTTATGAAAATTAAATCGTTTTTTTACATTGTATAAGTAACAATCCATATAACAACTAAAACAATGAGCAAACGATGTACGCATTTCTGAAAAAGCAAATCAATATGCTGCTGCTAAAAAATGAAAAAAAAATGTTCATTTTGTATAGAAGCATCAAAGGATGAGGGAGGTCTTTTTGCCCCATAAATATAAAATATTATATTACATAATATTTATAAATTGGAGTTTTAATTGAAAATTATTTGTCTAACTGCGTAACTTAGAACTGTACACTTTTGGGCAAAATGTGTGAACTGTGAATTTGGCATTATGTTATTGCTACTTGCGGCTACGTATTGACGTATATTTTTATTTGGCGATGCGCTGATAAATCGTCTCGAACGTTATTGCTCTTTTTATATTTCAACTTTGTTTCCATCTATTTAATAGTTTCATTTGCTGTCACAAGTTGGCAGCCCGTTTGCGATACGCGAACAATTAGCTATCGCAATGTACAAATGTACAAATATACAGTACATGCATATAATATGCTTTCATTGCATTGGATGAAACATTTGAATAGTCATGGTCAAATAATCGTTGTGCCATTATTATATGCCATGTATTTGGTTGTACTGGGTATATTGTCCATCAACCTCATAGTCGATGTCAGTCCATTCATGTTGCACATAAACCACGCACATAAACAAAAAAGCGAAGAGAAAATCATCATTCATCCAACAACAAAAACAGCAGCCTCTGAACCGGGACGCTTTTTGTTTACGCGAATGAATAGAGATCGTGCGTTTTTGTGTGTGTGTGTGTGAATTCGATGTGAATTTGCTTTGGCTTTTCCATTTCAAACGAAATGAGTCAGAGAGAGCGAGTGAGAAATGAAAGCCAAAACGGAAAAACAAATAATTATGACGATGAAAGTGTACACGGCACAATGCACACAATGGGCGCTCACTTACATACTCTTGCACGGCACAATGGTTTGGCATTTGAATGGCAAAAACCCGAACGGAATCGAACTAAAACTGTTTTGATAACATTATTCTTTTTGGTATTTGCGTTTGAATTGTATATGCACTGGCCACAACGAATAAACAGGAGAGTTCGTGGCGGCGGCGTTTCAGTGTCTAATGCGCGCACATACACATCGTTTCTCATTTGATGATGGCGAAGAGCTTTTTTTTGATTTGGTTTTCAGTGGATGAATTGAATGGAAGAGAGAGAGAGAGAGAGAGAGATTTTGTGTTTAGGCACAGCCTATTTGGCATTATGATGCTTTCATGAATGTATTTGTGAGTGGTTTTCTGTGGTGCGTTAGCCCGATTGTCAATTGCCCAAAGAGAAGGAAAAACTTAATGGAAAGTACAATGTCCAATCAGCGTTCGAACTTAAAAGCGATACGATCCACCAAATTGATACATTTAGAATATTGTATCGAATGTGGCGATTTACCGAAACCAAGCCATTTTTTGTTGTTCCCCTGGTTATGGCGGGCTTCGGTCACATTTAATCCATAAATAATTACAAAAGCCTCATAATTGTACCATTGTTGGCACGGAGAAAACTCAACAAAATGAAATCAATCAAAAAATTCTGGTTTTTTTTTCTACTCGAATTTTTTTGCAAAATGACAGTTTTTGAGGCATCCGGGCTGATACCCAGGCTCAAACCACATGCAACCGAGAGAGAGGAAAAACACCTAAGAATGGTTTTCATTTCGATTTATGAAACCAACGATGAATGTCGTGTGGGCTTGAGCTCATTGGCAAAAGAATCCAAGGAACACGGTAATCAAAGTGACAAGTGACTTGATTGATTATAGGTTTTTACCATTTTGTATTTTTTCGTAAATCGCAATAAGAGCTGCTGACAGAATCACCAACAGCCGTCTCTCTGTATGACAAAAACACAACCACCATTCATTATATTTCAGGCGATTTTCATGTTTCTTTGCGACGCACACACACACACACACACACACACCCAAGCTTGGAAAAGATTTAACCAAAATATTCCCGGAATGCGGATGAATCTGTGTGCGTTCAATGAGGTTTCTATTTGTTTCGATGAATGACGACCCTTGAAAATTAAATTCGATCGAATGAGAAATGAAAAAAAGCGACAACAATTTTCTTTTGTGTTGGAAAACGTTGTGCGGCTGAACGTATGACAGTATGATGATTCTATAGCACGTTTCATTTGTACACATTTATTATGACAGGCCGCGATAGCAGCAAGCCATCGATCTCACCAAATTTCCTTCAGGGGGCTATGTGCAGCGAAAAACACTGTTCACGAACAGGGCATTGAATGTGATTTTGATTTTATTGGACATTTATTGTTGACGTCAGTTTCCATTTATCAATGATTTTTCTGTTTTTTATTCAGAAGGAAATGCTGTGTGAAACGGATTTTTGTTGTTGTTTTTTGTCCAATGCAAGGATTTAAATGTTGAAACTGTCGAGTATTATGTGTTCGCTTTGTGTTTCAACAGACTTCATACATGGTATTTAACCTGAACGATTTTGGTTTTAAAAAAAATTGGGTGAAGTGCTTAGAAAGGGTTTGAAAAACCACATATTTCAAGGGCAAATCAACCAATTGTCGATGATTATATTTTCGGTTGGTTTTCAATCAGAAATTCTCATTGCGAATATTTTATATGATTTATGCACACACACACACACACACACAAAAAAAACACAAACGATAAACATTTAAACCAAAGCGAAAAATTTAAGTATTCGACGGCGTTTTTTTAACGCTTCTTTGAATTCGCGGATTTTAAACGCATGATACGATTTGCACCATCGTGAATTTCTGTACAAAGTGATAGTACTAAAAGAGCGCTGAATCGAAAAAAAAACCTGATGATTAATCAGGAAAAAAGGAGTTGGTGTGAACCACAAAAACGGAGGGGGAAAAGAGTTCAGTGCACATCGTGTAAACCGCTTAAAATATTCAACATATTTCACAAGGTCGTTTGTAATTTGCAGTATCGCGCGCTCTCGTTCACATGAATACATTCAGTTCACGAGAGGCTGAAAGGTGCTTATTGGGAATTTGTGTGTGTGTGTGTGTGTAAAAGCTTCAAATGCTTCGTTTCATGTTCAATGCATTGCACCAACGTTTTACTGATGAAGATTGTGTGGCTGCTGATAAGTGTTTTTTTAGTCTTAGTTTCTATATGGTATTTTGCATAAATTTTACTTTGTCTCTTTCTCCTTTATTCTGTCGTGCGGTTGTCGTGGCGTTCGAAACATTGTTGCTAAGCTTTGCCTTTTGCATTGGCGCTCCCCCCCGTTCACACACAGCCAAATAGAATTATAACAAAATATGCACCAAAACAAAAAGACAAAATTAAAAAGCAATCATTACGCGTGGTGAGTACAATTGGTTACAGTTTTTGCTTACCACACTACGATGAACAGAAAATTTGCATGAAAGCAAACGAAGCAAAAAAAAAAAATTAGAACATATCAATGCGAAAATCACCAACTGAGAGGAGCAAAGCAAACCAGGTAAAATAAGCCGAAGAGTCTGTGAGAACAGAAGAATCAGCATCAAAATGACTGAACAAAACATACACACACACACAAAATGGTTCTTGTAATACAGAGAAGCAACAAGCACACCGAGAGAGAAAGAAAAATCCATAAGTTAAACGTACTTGTTCAATTTTATGCCCGAGCGTCCTACTGCTGCTGAATATTGATGTTATCGCACGGCGACCGCTGATTAATACTAATAGCAATGCTCAGTTTTGCTAGACCTCGGGTTCTATGTTCGGTTTGGACAAAATCCAATGGAAACGGACGACAAACGATGAAACGGGCGCACGAGACGCATTTCCTACGTTTCGCACTTCTCGAACGCACACTGGAAATTATTTAATTGCAGCGGCTGTTTGTTGTTTTCTTCGTCTTCTCTCTCTCCCCATATGCATCATTATCACTTGTGAGTCTCAAGTCTTGCGTAAAAATATTTGCAAGTAATCGATCGAATTCCATAACAATTTGTAGAACCTACTGCATTGAATTGCATCTAATGCCATTTTCTATTCGCTTATTAATATTGGCGTGGCATTCTTTTGCATTTGATGCCAGCACACACATTTTCACGATGTTCCATTCCGACTTGGAATTGCATTCCGCCGCGGCAAATATTCGGAATTTCACAATCATTTACAATGTAAATCAAAAGAATTGTTCAATTGTATCTGATGACTGTAGAAATTCAAGTGAGTCGTACACACTTTTTTGTGTGTTTCTCTTCATATTTCACATTGTTTCTTCTTGTTTAATGACATTCTGCAGCTTCATTTTGAATAAATTCTTATGAATAAAAAAAAAACAACTATTTTCATAGGAAGGATTCAAACATGGATATATTCATGGAATGCGAAAAAAATATTTCAATCAAGAAAAAATGAAATCAAACAAACAATTTCCTTCAAATAAAAAACTGTTGTTATTTTTAATGAAATATCCAATTTACACATGTATTTTCACCGGTGCGTGAAAACATGTCATAAAACTAAAGTAAATTAGAGCACATGAAAATGATATTCAAGCCGTATCAAGATTTTCATCTCATCAAAGTGAAATGCTAATTCAAATAAGCATTTAAAAACAAAAAATCGAGGCAAAGTTTTATTGTATAATCAGTTTAAAAGGACTTGAAAATTGTGGGTATTATTCAAGCATAAAGCATTCACAAGCATTTTGCCTGAAAATATGTTATGTGAAACAATTTTGGGGCGCATTTGATAAGAAAATAGAGAGAGAGCGAGAGCGATAGCGATATCGAGCGAGAGTGGCAGTCAATTTGATAACAATATGAGGGATGCGACGCAAAGGGATTCGCACAGCAAAAATGCCAAATACATGTCTCTCTTGCATTATCTCGAACAAAAAACCGAAACACGATGTGATTTTGCGAATGAGAGTGAACGAGCACACGAGAGCAAAACGAACGAGATAGAAAGCGGGTCGGTACAATTGAGTATTGAATAAAAGTTCTCTCTCTCGTATCTACATAATTTCGCCTGACGATGTGGGGTGTGGCCAAATGTTCTCAAAACACATTAGATACACATGAGCGCAAAAACACAGCGCATGAAACAATGAGCCCAGCATACACAAAAAGAATGCGAAACAAAAAAGCCGAACGAATGAAACAAAACCGATGGAAAACAACACATCAGCAACACAGCAGCAGCATACACAGTACAAACCGAGTACACACAAACGAGCATGTAGAGTGTAGAGCGTAGAGTGTAGAGAGAATATATAGATAGAGAGCGAGAGCGAGAGCGAGAGCGAGAGAAAGAGAAAGAGAGAGAGAGAGAGAGAGTGAGCAGAGCACATCATAGGCGCACACACACATTCCGTACACACAAACGATGGATCGGAGCGCACCAAAGAGAGAGCGCACACGTACAAATTCCACGCCAACCAAGCGAGAACAACAATCGACCGAATCGAGCTGCTATAACAACGGAACAATGAACAAGTGTGTGTACGTATAGCACTGGGTGGGTGTGTTTTTACTAAACATGCTTTGTTATCTCTCCTGGCTCGCTGCTGCTATATTGCCGTTGTTGATGCCACTGGTGGTGGTGGTGGTGGTGCTGTTGCTGCCGTCGTTGCTGCTACTGCCGAACGAACGAGCAATGAGAAATGAACAATTCGTACACGCGCGGCGCATACACGCTCGCGTTTCACCTCACATACATTCACAACATATTACCCGAACAGTGAGTAGCATCGAAACGAACAAACAAATAATATCTGCGGTTCCGATTTCTCATTCGAGCAGCGAGCATTCACGAGCGAATAAACCCAATTTCGAGGGACTATGACACTGATCGCTTTCTTTCTCTCTCTATATATGTTTGTGTGAGTGTGTGGATTTTATTGCAGCCAAAACGGCATTTTTTTTAAAAAAATCAAAAGTGCAAAAATAGCCGGAGATTTTTCATTCTTCCAAAATACTCATGCATTTGAAATGAATTCAATGTACTCCAAAGATTCAGTATTACACACAACAACAATAAATCATTTGCATAGGATAGAATGAGAGTTATTTCTTGTGTGTTCTTAATTCCATTGTCAGCAAAACGCATCAAAATCAGCTGAAACTGATATAATAAGAATGCGCATTTAACTTTGTTATTTTCAAACATTAATCATTACATCAGATAAATGGATCAATCGATCAATGGAATGTGCTAATTAACATGTAAACATTACATTTAAATGCCAATGAATTGGATACCTATGATTCCAGAAAATTAATTTGATTTTAGAAGCGTTTTTGGGATCTGAGGGAAGAAGAGACTTTAGATCAGTCCCAATGATAAATCAACATTTTTCAAACTCCAGACAATGAGTCTGATGGCTTCTTTCATTCTGATTTCGTTCAATCGGAAATGTTCAAAACTGATCTATGCATTGTTTACACAAACTTTACTTTTGAATTATGAAAAAGGACTTTTTTTTGGAATGTTAGCAATTTGATGCGAAAGGTAAATAAAATTAAGTGTTTTGATTGGTATTTTATTGAAATTGAATCAAGAAAAATGAATTTTTGTGATTTGTGCTGTTTTATCAAATACTAAAATCATAAAAATTATTCGAGCAAATTTTTATATTAAAATCTCATAATTAATGGAGAACAAAACAAGTGCCAATTTTCCCATGCCATTACGATTCAAAATAACGACATTTACCGTTTTGATTTTGAGGTTTTCAATATATTTCCCCGCTTCCACCACTCAAAAACTGATCTTTTGTTTTGTGACTACATAGGCACAGCCCGAACCATCACACATGAGCAATGGCAAAAGCGAACATTAATGATGTGTGAAATCAGCCAACGAATATCGTTGGAAAACCTAAAATGAGATAACAATCGAGCATTGCCAAGAGCGTTTGTATCGTCCTCTTGGATCTATAGATCCGTTCATACATGTAAACGTACAGCACATTAAAATATAATATACAAAAAGTCCAACAAAAAAAACAACAGCATCAACACCGACGACACAATACGGAATGCTGTGTGATTGAAATGATCAACGTGTGTTGAAGCGCGCGCATTCTAATTCGCCTATCAAACGCGTTCAAAACGGCACCTTCGTTGTGTTTGTATACATTTGATCAAATACTTGGGATACGAACTTACTTCAAAAAATTCCTTCTCTGCATCCATATTCATTTCAATTCTAACGAAATGCCACACGAATTGTGCCCACAACATCGAATCAGTTCAACAAGTCTTTTTTAGTTTTGTTTCGTAGTTATTAATTGAAGGTCCTGATGCTCCTGAAATGTGCTTAAGAACCGTTTTGCCAGTATCAATAGCACCGAAATGTAATGAGTTGTTCATCTTTAGCAAACAGCACATGGCACATGTGATCGGTATGAATATGTGGTTGTATCGTGCGAATTTCGCACACATCTATACATCGGAAATGTGCTCAAACCAAAATACGGTTTGCTTTTGATGCCGTAATCATTTTCATACGGCGTATTCATCTCGCAAATAGATCACTTACGCAGGCAAAAGCACCGTCACATATGCATATCTGCAGTTTTGATGTGCCACCTGACCGTCAAACCGGTCCCATCAATAGTTTACCATTAAATAAGGTGTCAATTGTTTATCATTATGGAAGATCTGTATAAAAAAAAGAACAATTAAAAGTCAAACAATTGCCAAAAATGAACAATTTTCGTGAATTGTGTTGAAAAAGTCGATAAGTAATTATCACAGGCTCGCTATAAGGCGAGCCAACCCACAAACATTCATCAATGTGTCTTTGTTACATACGCAGCCTCCGTTTATTGCTCAAACATTACAACCATAGTGAGCCGGGCCGCTCGCACGCGAGTTGACAACATATATAAAAAAGCCATGCACACGAGAGCAATTCACACACACACACACGCACACACATACAAACTAATACACACATGTCGCGATGCTGTGAGGACGGTAGAACGAGCACATTGCGAGTGAGCGAGCAAACGACCGAATCGAGCACAATTTGGCATATGAATGAAAGCAAAACAACAAAAGCCACGGAACCCGAATGAAGAGAAGAATACACAAAAGGCTCAAAACACACATAATAGACGGGCTGCAAAGAAAAACGACTGCGACGAAGATAACAACAACCGAGCGAACGGTGTGCAATGAGTGCGAGCGAGTGAGCGAGCAAGGGAGAGAGAAAAGGAGAGCGGCAAAGGCAGCCGCGCACTAAAAATTATTGTGTGTGAATGGAAAATGAACGTTTGTCGAGAGAGCGAGAGCAAGCAGCAGCAGCAGCAGCATCATCAACGAAGTGTGTTGTGTGTCTTTCGATTTGCGTTTGTTGTGTGGCACATTTTAGTGGGGATCCCAACAATGATATCATTTGGATATTACCCAGTTGCAGTTGAACCGCGCTGCGCATAAGTCGATTGTGCCGATAGAGAAAGTTATTGTTTGTGTGTGTTTTGATATTCTCTTCACTTCTCGTTGTTGTTGCGTTCTGTTTTTTTCCTGCTGCTTCTTCTTCTTCTTCTACTTCTTCTTCCTTCTTTATTCTCCACGTATTTTGTATTGTGTGCTGTTGTATTCTGTTTCATTCCCGTCGCATCCACGACCGATTCGCATCTACACACAGAAAGCGAGACAGAAAGAGCGAGGGAGAGAGAGAGAGAGAGAGAGAGAGAGACCGAATGAGCGAACGCGAACCGTGAACTGTGAGAGGATAGGAGCCGAGGAGAAAGATTCCGAATTCGCCGAACAATCGAAATCAGTAACACAACAATAGATTGATAGCGTGGAAGCAGATCACACGTGTGCTTGGCGCTCACAGTCGCTCATTCTCCGATTACGGTGTATGTCTCAACTTCGTTCTATATTTCGAACGAAACAATTTAGAAGAATAGATTTCTATTTAGGACCGAATAGAGAAGAAAAAGGCGATTTTTTTTTTTGGCGATTAAGAATAAATTGTTCTATTTTCGTGTTGTGAAATTGCAAATTTCCTTAAAGTTCTTGAAAGTGATTTTATCCAATTTACGACAAAAAAAACACGAGGACACACATTTTTCCGATTTTTTTTTTTTTTGTTGCCGGAAAATTTGTTTGAAAGTGCAAAATATTTTGTGACCAAATGGACTTGATGGACTTGCATGGTGAAAACACTGAATGAATTTTAAATCGTTAAAAATCGAAATTGGTGATTTTTGAAAATGAAGAGATTCTATTTTCAACAATTGTGTGTATTGATTTTTAACGAATTTCTGACAAAACCAGAAAAAAAGAGCAAAGAAATAAAGAAAAGAACCTTGGGGAAAAACGATTCCACATGCGATTACTTGAAGCCACACATTACGTCACACACACACACACACACACATCGAACTGAGTAAAAAAACAAAATAAATAAATGTGAAAATCAGTTCAAAATTCTTATTTAAATGGGCGAAAGAATGAATTAGAAAAGAGAAAAAAATGATTATTTGCTCGGTTAAGTGTCAAAGTTCAAGCAAGTGACAAGCTTCGACTTAACCAATATATTTTTCATTCAACCGACATAAATCATTTCAATTCCTCGTTTTTTTTCCCTTCTAAATGTTCATTTCGCTTTGATTGATATTGTTTCAAAACAAGAGCATAAAATTTTCGGGTTTTCCGTATTGAGGAAACAGAAAAATTCTCGGCAATCGAATTTGTACTGTGCATAAGAGAGACAGAAAGACAAACGACTTGGGCACTCCGCTTAAGCGGTGCTCGTGTGATGTGTGTGCGTCGAGTGTTGTCAACGTGTGACAGGTGAATTTTTTTTTTTCTGTGTGTGTCGTAACATTCTTCAGCGCACACCACAATTTCCATACAAATTGAATGCAATGCACAAAAATTCTTGAACATTTTCAATTGCCATCGATACTAAATGCTCTTCTGTCCCAAACGGGATTCCAATTTTCACCAAGCGGATTCGTTACAGTTTTTTGTCTCGAAAACGAGCTAAATTAATGAGAGGAATTCGGGAGAAAAAAAAAGATGTGACATCATTTTTGTTTAGCTAATTAACCTCATAGTCACATCAACTATCGCTTTTCCCCTCCTCAGTTTTAGTTCAATTTTTTTTTGGCATGTTTCGATTTTTTTCTTCCTTTTGAAAATATCCCATAACAACATGACCAAAAACCTGTGAGTCAGTGTGTACAATGTGCATGCATTTCCATCTTTTCATCCAAAAGTGCGCTGAAATAAGTCCGCATTTTGACGGCATCATTCTTTACTTATGGCCATCGATCGTCGTGGTTATAATTGAGCTCAATTTATTCACGAACAATAGGAAAGCAACACACATTTGGTGCTTCGAATTTCTGAAATTGTCATTTTTTTTTTCATTTTTGCCCGATTTTGTGATCAGTTTTGAGTAAAAAAGATTCGTTTGAAGGAAAAAAAATTGGCGATTTATTTTCATTCCATCTTGTGACTCATATTTCAGTTCAAAAACAGATTTTTTTTGATTGATGAACCAGCAAAACAAAAAAAAAAAATAAAACATGCAAAGAATTTGAATACACATTGAAATTTCAATGGAAAAATGTGCAACTAAAAACTATCGGTTGTTGATGTTTCAAACAAAACGTTAATTCGTGCTTTGACACTTTAAAAAGAGTAGAAAGATATTGTGCATTGAAAAGTGCTAGTGTTGATTTGAAGAAAAAAAAGAATATATTTCGAACGACTTTGCAAGGTGTTTTTAAAAAAAAGAATAAAAAACTCTCGAGTCCATCGAAGACAGAGACAAATTGTTATAGTGCAATTTTTAGAAAGCTAGTTAAAACAACAACAACAACAACAACAACAACAAAAAAACATCAATTGACATAACACTTGATCGAGCAAAACGGCGACAAGAATAAAAAAAATCAACAAAAAAGAAAAGAAAATTTGAAAATAAGAAAGAAAAAAAAAACATTGAAGCAGTTGTGACACACGAACACACACGGCTACGACCAAACTATATTCTGGAGCTGTAGTAAAAGGTGAGTGTTGTTGTTTTCTTTGTTTTTCTTTTGCGGTAAACAAATGATAACCAATTTATCAATAACAAATTGTATTCGAGGGGTCGAACTTCAATCATTTAATGGGAATTCCATGTTTGTAAACTATTGGAGCTAAGGAAACCTATCAAATATGCTGTAAATTAATTGCAATACTTATAAACATACATGCAGATTCTCAAACGGGCCTATTGGTCGATGTGTGTGTATGTGTGCTATGCGCGCAAGCATTAGAAACACCTTAATCTATAATTACATAACGGTATCTATAATTTCAAACATAGTCGAGCGTACGAACAATTAGAACCTTGTAGAAATAATTATGTTTTTAGCGCGTAACAATGCGCGTGTTGTGTTTTTTCATATGCATTGGCGAATGGAGGAGAGGAACAGAGAGATAAATAAAGGGTACAAAAAGGCAATGATGAGCAATAACAGAGAGATATTTGAATGTCGATGACAAAGAAAGCGAGACCAAGAAAATGAGTGGACCAAGCAAAAAAAGCACAAAAAGTTGGTTGGGCCAAGCGAGATAGAAAAAGAGAAAAAGAACGAGAGACAGAGACAGAGACAGAGAAAAGTGAAGCAAGCACAGCGAAATGCCATGTTCTGCGACGCTATTTCTTGCGTACGTGCTCGCGCCTCAATGGCTTTCTGATAGTAGATTACATTATTATTATGAATCTGTCGAATGAAGAGATAGAGAGCAAGAGGCAATCGAACAAAGCCAAATAGAACAACGAGCCGCAGCAGCCAAATGTGTATGCGGTGTAGATAGCAAAAATATCAAAAGCATCAGAGAATGGCAACGTCAAAAGCAACAGAACGTAATAAATTGTGAAATTACATAATTTGTGTATAATCTAACGAAATAAGAACGAGCGCGCGCAATGATTTGTTGTTTGCTGTTGTTGCATAAACATCTATCTCTGGTTGAGTGAAAATGTCGGCCAAATTCGGTGAAATCACATACAAACAACAGCAAATTTGCAATACTGGCGCTTCCCTTTTGAAGTCACATGAATTCATATCCGGGGATTCATATGAATAGTCAATAGTACAGAGAGAGAGAGAGAGAGAGAGAGAGAGAGAGAAAAGAAAGTAGCTACAAATTCATGTTGAACGGCTTTGAGAAATTAATCCCAAATAACCGGCTGATTCCCATAAGTACCCGGCAACTTTTAACTGTTCGTTGTCGTTTCAGTTTGTTTTTTTCTTCTTTGTTCAACGCACAATTCCTTCGTTTTTAGTTCCCATTCTTATTCTCTGTCTCTCTCTCTCTCTCTCTCTCTCTTGTCATCGGTTATTTTTTTTTTGTGAGTGTGTACGATGCGTACGCGTGCATACGCAAAACACATCTAGCAATAAAAAGCAGAGGGCAAACGCAATTATCTCACAGCAACCGATTTAATATGACACTGACACTGGCTTACTTTACATTCATATTCCACTAATTTTTCATTGGCCTGTATCATTTTTTGTTGCCCATTTTCCGTTGTCGCACTTGATTTCGCCCAATTGCGCCTTTCTCTCGTCTGATCTCATTCTTTCTTCATCATGCCGCTCAATCTTCACACTCCTTTAGAATATTTTCTACTTCAATGATTTTTTTCTTTGTAATATTATTATTTTATTTTATTTTAATTCGATTCGTTCATCTTTGTGTTTGCGTTATTCACTTGTTCACTTCCTTCTATTTTCACTTGTGTTGTGCATCGTATGACTGAAATCAAAATCGGCTCAAATCACTCGCTTCTCTCTCTCTCTCTCTCTCTCTCTCTCAATACGAATGCGTGCTCACAACCACTTGAGAAATAAGAAAGAAAGTTGTGCTCGACAAAGGAACGATCGGATTCAACTCGTTGGGTAAGAGATTTGTGTGTGTGTGTGTGTTTTTCTTCAACATTTCGATCCACATTCTTTTTTATTTTCTCATTGGATACGCTCAATCGCACTTTAGACCATATTTCAAGAGTTGAAATTTTTCAAACGCATCTGTTTTTATGAAGCAAGCATTTTATAGCACTAACATTGAGCACAGCAATGCAGCCTGATTCTCGTTCTGAATTCAAATGATCATCATATTTTCTCTGCATAAAACTTCATATTCATTTGAAATTTCATATTCATTTCGTCGAAAATCATTGTTCGATATTTATATGTTTAGCATGAAGGTCAACGGCGGCACAATGAATAGCGCCTTGCCCTTTTAATACACAATCAAACATCAATTTTCATTGGCGATACACACAAGATAGATTGAGATTTTCCCTGATCTTTGCACTCAAATTGACAGAGTCCAACATTTTCAATTGTTAATATGATCTCGTTGTTATGCCAATTGATTAGAAGCCGAAATCAAATCCGCAAAACATTCAAATTCACACTGCGCATTCCCATTATTATCATAATCACAGTTTTGAATTTGTGATAAAGTATATTAAAGTGAAGTCATACTTATTACAACAGATCGACCTTTATTAGAAGTGTTTGTCAATAGACAAATAATAAAATACGTAACACAACACAACACAACACAACACAAAAGAAAGACAAATCGGCCAGCGAAAAAGAGCAGAAAGACAAAATGCAAATGAGTGTTTCATGTGTTGCACTTTCGATAGACGGATAAAGAGATGAAACAGAAACAAATGTGCAATCGGAACGTTTGAGATTCGGAATTGAGTAGAAATGTTTATTGTCTAGGACACACTAACAATAATAATATTTGAAACAAAACAAAACAAAAAAACTATCGGAAAAAAAGAATATATATAAATTTGATGTAAATGAGAATAATAACGGGCAATATGAAGAGCCTACAATTTTAAAATGCGATCCGATAACCTTTTTCGGTCAATCGTTCATTTCTTTTATTTCTACATTTCGAACAATTCTAATAATGATGCGGCAACGTGTGTTCGGGTGTGTGTGTGTGTGTGTGTTCGAGTTTATGATACACGCAAAATCAAAATCACATCTCGCAGCAAGTGTTGGACTGTGCATTCGCAAAGTTTCAGCGATAGAGTAGTATGCGGTGTACACAAAAGTATCGATATTTTTATAACATTAATAATTTGTTGTTTGTGTGTTTGTTTGCTTTTTTCTTTTCAATTTACGTGTTATGTTTTTTTTTTGCCTTTCATTCTTTCTCTCACTCGATGTTTGTTTTTCTTTTCATTTGATTTATACTTTATATTGTTGGATTTGTTACGTGGCAATATATTGTGCAATAGGACGATCGCGAGTCGCAACGCGACCACATTATAAATTATGTGCATGCACAGAATAGGTTTGATTCACTTTATTAACTTACGTCGTACCAAATACATATTTTTTCACTTTTAATTATTTAACATTGCCGTCTTAACATTCATACAGAGCGCGCACGCTAGCCACACTGTGCGAGTGATAGAGACAGAGAGAAAGAGCCGAGAGGCCAAATTGTGAAATCGAACATCACAAAGAAAAATCCGTAATTAGATTGATTGGAGTGTCTCGGTGCCGGGGCATCGAAATGCATATAAACAACTGAAATGAGCAAATCAAGAGGCTAAACGGCTAACACAAAACAAAAAAAAACAACAACAACAACAACAACAACAACAACAAAATAATATAAGCTATAGGAAATACACACCGTGTAACAGTGACAACGGAGCGAGAGCAAACAATTATTGACATGGATTAGTGAGCCAGACTTAAAGAGTGCATTGTGTGTGTGTGTGTTTGTGTGTGTGTTTGTGTGTGTGTTTGTGTGCAGTGCACTGTGCAGTGTACACCATTATCGAGTGTTGATAATACCAATTGATCTTGATAAGGTGTTGTTAAGTCATCGCAAACGAACAAGAAATCAAATGCACACGGCCATTTTCGTTGTTGTCGATCAATCGCATACATATTTTTATCTGCTTTCTCGCTCTTCCCTCTGTCTGTCTGTCTCTATCTCTGTCCGTCTGTCTTGTCTCATTTCGATTTGCCGATTTTGAGATCGTCAACAACTCAAAATCGAATCGATTAATAACCAAATGCAATTTGCGGTCTGCTTTGGAAATTCGTCTTAATTGCACAATTGTGTATAATCGGGCAGCCTGATTCAGGCCTGCATATTTGTGCCTTTTGTTTTGCCGCATATTGCAATATGCCCAAAGTCGTACGTCTATTTCAGTTTGATTTTCAGTGCGTGCTCCAATTTGTATATTCATTTTTTTTTCTAAATTCATCTTTTCATTATATTTAGTCTTCAAATCTATTGCGATAGAGATATTCACTGTTGTTTGAACATTGTTCATTGAACAAAATACAATCAATTAAAAAATTCAAAATTGGTCGATTGATTTAAGATTTCAATTTTCTTGTTTGTGTGTGTGCATTGAATTTACTTATTGTTTTGCATATATCGAGTCTGTGGTGAGTTGATAGTTTGCTACAAATAAATTGAGCATTTAAAATGAGCTAATTTTCATTTAGATTTCATGAACGAAAGGCGAGATAGTAAAAAAAAGTAATTTAAAAAAAAAAATCGAAAATTGAGTTGCAAACTAAACATAAAATGTCATGACAAAATGCGTATTATAACAGTCAAATTGAATGGATTCAGGTGATTTGGTACTGCATTTTAATTCTAGAAGACACAACTAGTTGATTAGAGAGTATTGCAAAAAAGAAAATGGGTGATTTAAACATACAAACACATTGCCTCAGACTCGATTCCAAATGCAAATTTTCAATCTAACATTTAAATTTTTCGATTTGTTCGAATTTAAAGCAATCAAAATCTATCAATAAAAACCAAAACAAATTACTGCAAAGAGAAATTTTAGAATGAGGCAAAACAAAAATATATGCGAACATTTTGAAAAAATGTATTAGAAAATGTGTTAGAAAATCGAAAATGTCTGAGATTGAAGTTTTTCGATGGAATTTAACTGATACACACATTTAACTGTCGACAAAATGTTTTGGAATCGGTGTATTTAATCGCAAAATTGGCTAAAAAAACAAAAACGATGCGATGATAAAATGAGAAAAACGAACGACAAACAAACAAACAAACAAACAAACAAACAAACGAACGAACAACAAAAAAGTGGACAGAGAAGCACACAAGCATTCCGCAGATCGAAGACATCAGATAACCGAAACTAATGCAAAGACCACATTTTAGTTTGAGGCAAATAGGAAATCCAAACACTAACGCACTCACACTCACACTCAAATTCACATCTCAGCCGCTTTTTATGGGCTTTCTGCTTTCCATAAGCCGAATGATCGAGAGAAAGACCTCAAATACAGACATAAAATACATGGGTGATAAATGTTTCACGTTTATAAATCAGCTATCAAAATCAAATGAAATGTGGATGAAAAAAGAAGGCAAAGCAACAACAACAACAACAAAAAAACGGCGCATGATGATGATGACGACGACAACGGCGAAGGAATTGAAAGAAATTCAACACTTTCAATCGTTTACGCATGATAACAACAACAACAAACGCCGAAGCAAACGTGAGACAAACATTTTTGACAAACGAAATTCAGCGGAATAAACAGAAAAACACGGCCACTTTTCAACTAGTCAAGTGAGAAACTGATTGAAACGGAGACAACAACGAAAAATCGAGTGCATTTCAAAATGAATGAAATGAAGAAAACAAAAAAATGTGTGTGTCCAGATATTGAGAAATTGGCGAAAGGAAAATTTAAAGCAACAAACAAAAAAACACCGCAACGATTCGAACGATTTTAAATAGCTACAGTAAAATGATTTACAGGTTTTTCCATTTCATTCAGGAGTGTCAGCGGCTATCATCTTCTGTACTGCTCTTTGCACTACTTTTTCCTCCTTTCCATTTAAACATAATTTTTACGGATATGTTTGATTTCTGTTGAGCCCGTCGTCGTCGTCGATGTTGTTGTTGTTGCCGATGTTGGTTTGTGCACACTTTAAAATCCGTTTGATTTCCCGAATGAGAGAGAGAGAAAAGTGAGGCACACTCACTCTCGGCTCAACTGGACTGCTTCACGAACTTTAGCGTTCGCTCACACATGACAGCTTGTGTTATTTATACGACACGCACCAAACCAAGAGAAGAAGAAGAAGAAGAAAAAAAAGACGTCTGTCGCTTGACTTGCAACAAACGGTCACAATGGTTCCTGTTGACAACAAATTTATTCCTGTTGTGTCGCAGCACAGCTCAAACACGATCTAGTTTGGTTTTTGTGTTTGGATGAGGAGCAGTTTTTGTGTGTTTTGCAAATCTTGTCGGTCTGTTTGAATACCATGTGCTCTATCGTGAAATATGAATCTATTGTTTATAACAATGTGAAAAACCTCATTGGCTGCATTTTGTCGGAATTCACGAGAAGAAAAGTTCAAAGTAGCTTTCAATAGTATATATTCCAGAATTTAGTTAATGTTCTGAATCGCAGCATACGGAATATTTCTTGTTCCATCGAAAAATTGTTACCGATCGATTCAAGGCATTTCACTAAATGTCACATAAAATACGGCTTACGGCTTACGGCTTACGGCTTCAACACAACAGTCAACGGGCTATAATTTACAGCCCAAGAATCATTTGTGCGAAAAACAAAACAACTGACGAATATCCAATAGAGCAACCAGTCAAACATTCAACATTCCAGTCGCACTGAACCTCATCCGATCTCTCTGTTTATAACGTGATAAATAGTTGCAGTTGATTGTTTGTTTATTTATGTTCATTTACGCTCATTATGTCGATTTTCGTTGATATTGAAACAACGGGCAAAACATACAAAAAAACACCACAGTCACAGCCAAAGGCAGATGCCACCCAGTCCAAATGTGTGCTGTGCTGTGTGTTAAGCTCGGTGTGCTGAAGAACGTCAGCCGCACGACAATATTTTACTCGATTTGGTGATGCTCTAAACTGGCGTCCCATGTAATTGGCGACCGAGTGTGGGATTTGATTTCGGTTCGTGTTTACATTTGAGCTAATTAACAAGAAGAAAGATGCCGACTTGTGTGTGATCAATGGAAAAACAAAAAAAATGGTTTCAAATCAAACTAAGCGAACAAACGATAAAATTGGCTAGAAAAGACACGAGACCAAATACAGAAAGCATCACGAAGTGTCCGAATTTGATTTGAGTCGTTTTTGTGTTTCATTTCTTTTCATTGTGTTTTGTTTCACTGTTTCGTTTCGGACAGCATTCCACGCACAATTTGCATGCAGAGCAACAGAATACCATCAGTCAGCCAGCCAGCCAGCCAAACAGCCAGCCAACCAACCATTCGAATCACTTACCGATTTAATAATGTTGTGCATGGCGTTCGATACGGATAACGATTTTCGCCTTCTTTTTCGCCTTGTAAATTTGTTGAATGACTGAAGACAGTAGTCGAAAAACCATTCACAGTCATTGTTTTTTGGGACTGCTTATTAAGTGGCTCGCGAGCGCTCGCGCGAGAACGCAAGTGACCGATCAACCAACTTGTTTGATTATCGTCGGTTTATGTTTCTCAATCAATCAAAATCGAATCATCATGATCACTCGGTGTGCGTTCCTCTTTCTCTCTTTGTCTCTTTCGGTCGGTGCGTGCCACAGCACCAAACAGCATCTACAATAATTATTTGTGATCGTTTACGCAACCAAATTTTGTTTGATGTTGTTTATTCGTTTCGGAGTTTTGATTCAGACTTCAGTTCATACACCGCAGTGATATTGTCGCTGCAGCTCATTCGGCCGTCGCACTCACTTCAAAACGATCCGTGCTCATGCGCAAATTGTCGGTTCCAATATCGTTCGTTTCGATGTTGGCAAGAAAAATCTCTCATTTTTTGGGTATAAAACGAACCAACAAACGGAAAGAGCATCACCATCAGCACACAACACCCCAAGAGAGATGCAAGGAAAGCGTAAAACAATGAAAACATGATTTGCATGCTACAGTGTTATTTATGCGATGGCTGTTACATTTACTCAACGAATAATGTTCGTTTGAAACGCGAATATCGTCTGTTTTCGTCCACTCTCTGTACGGATCTGTTGCTGTTAGTGCTGCTGCAGCGGTTGATGCCTCTTTTTGTGTGTGATGTAATTACTTTCTTTGGACATGTCTTCTGGTTTTTGTTTTCGTCTCGTTTACGCTCTGTGTGTCTGTCACTCTCCGCTTCCATAATTATCATTTTTATCATACCTCATTATCGGAGCAGCTGGAACTTGAGCTGTTTATTGTTTCAGCGTTTGTTGTTTGCTGTTGCTGCTGCTGATTCTCTTTCATTCGTTGGGTCGTTCATTCGTTTGTGATCGCATCGGTGATGATGCATTGCAATAACAGCACAATCGATTTCACAGTACCAATGATGGTTTTTGGGTCCAGCAAAAACTAATCACTAACCACATGCAGATACCGAAATACCCCCAATCGATTGAATATATTTACACCCAAAAAAAAAACCAAAGAAAAATAACAAAGTAAAAATGCATAGAAACAGTTTTTTTCTCCGAAGGCGATGAAGAAACATTGCAACCGTAAATAAAAGTAAATAAGCAATTCTGGCATTGAGACCGCAAGCGTGTTAAGTAGTAAGTGCATTTCGTCTTCTTGTGCTTTGTGTGTGTGTGTGTGTGTGTGTTTGTAATAATCGCATTGTTTTTCGCCTTTGTATTGCCAGTACCGTGCAACGGCATCCTTCTCTTTGTTAAAGTGTATTTGTATTTTTTTTTTTTTTGGTCGAAATAAAATTCTTGTCGACGGTTAATTTTGTGCCGTGTTGCGTTTGAATGTTTGTTAGTTTGCTGCAGTCCAACCACTTCAGTTCAGGACGCGAATGAGAGGCTACGAACCAGAGAGCGAGAGAAAAAGAAGTGGATTTGGTTGTTGTTGTTGTTGTTGTTGTTTTGTTCAAACGGCCACGCAACATTTTTGAATTAGTAGCCGAGAGGAATGTATGCATCGCTTTGAAAGGCCAACGACACACAAGAACAAGAAAGAGAGATGTTACTCTGGTTAAATAACCGATGCACCGCATGCGGATATGCACAAGTGCAATGAAAATGCGGTGCTTGTCGATGCTGTTGATGGTGGTGCTGGTGCTGCTGTTGCGGCCGTTGTTGCCGCATACTTCTTCGTCGTTGTTGTCGTTGTCGTTGTTGTTCGTCCGGCGGCTCAATCTCAGCCAGTGTCTTTTTCGCCTGTGGTACGAGCGCGCGCATTCGCGTGCGCCATTCATACACACAATTGTTACTTGCGGTGTTTTACAAGCTGGAATTGTTTTCGGTGTTGTTTTTTCTCTCCCTTTTCTCATTCTCTCTCTCTCTCTCTCTCTCTCTCTCTCTCTCTCTATCTTTCTCGCTCTATTTCATTGCATTGTTCATTTCATTTAGTTTTCAAGCGATTGCAAACCGCCAAGTTCCACAACAAAACGCATTTTATTCCGATAGATTTATCGAAATGCAAATGCAAATGGTAATAGTGAACAGACGAACGTTATTTTTATTGCTTGGTTGTGTGGTTGATTTTCCAGTTCAAAAACACCAGAGAACGATTCTCGAGCTCGCCAAGCCATACATAAAACTGTAGTGCTCTGCGAGCTCGCAGTGGGTGTACTGTTTTTCTGGCCCGTTGAATAGATTGTCATTGCGATGCATTACATTGAATTAATGGCCCATAAGATTGCTTTGATCGCCCAAAACTGAACAACTCACTTGAAACATCTTGAAAATTCTTATCGGAATTTTTGCAACAAAAACGATATTTGTGCAAAACTCAACATTTTCATGAAAACAAAAGAATAAGAATTTGATCCAAAAAAAAAATGGTTCAACTATTCATTTCATTAAAATTTAAAACATCGCAGAAGGTGCGAATCAATTGCATTAAATGAACAAGGTTTTTTTTCTACTTAAAATAGCCCTAAACGGGCTTTGCTTAAGCCATAGCATGAGTTTGCAACTTTGCATCCGATTCAGATTGACTGTGTTTGTTTGTCGGTCATAATGATTGGCGCTATTCTTCATGCTTCATTCTTATCGCCAATCGTTCTCTTTCTCGAAATACATTGCGAGCATTCTTCATGCAAACGCACCCAGCATCGAACATTAACCATCAATGGGTTTATTACGAACGGTCGAACGGAAAAAAAATGCAAAAATCCAGTGCAAAATGATTCCGTCGTTTTAGTTTGTTATTTTTTTCGTGTTGTATATTACATGGGTTTGCAAACGCCGAAAAAAGATGCAGATTGTGAAGCACACACAAACATTCACACACGAGAAGGGAAAATGAAAACCGAGGGAAATGTGTGTATGGTGTAGATGGAACGCGATCAAATAACACGACACACGATTTAAAAAAAAAAAAACGAAATCATTCAATTTGAGTTGAAATTAAAGAATAAAGATATGCCTTTTGAATGAAAATCAAAATAAATAAATGCGCATGAGATAGAATGAGAACGCTGAATAGTGATAGAGGGATAGAGAGCCAAAGGGAAATATAGAATTGAAGGAAAAAAAGTAACAAAAACAAAAACAAAACCAACAATCACAACGAGAGAGCGAGATAAAGAGAAAGAGAGAGAGAGAGCGAGATAAAGAGAAAGAGAGAGAAAGAGAGAGAGAGAGAGAGAGAGAGAGAGAGAGAGAGAGAGAGCGAGAAAAACGATCAAAAAGCCCATAAAACCGACTGAATGGTATCGAATGGTTCGGGCTGCTGCGAAGATGCCATGAGAATGAGCCAAGAGATCGATCGAACCAAATGTGAATTAATCCAGCGCACATACGATATCGAATGTATAGCGACTCGAGAGCAAGTGGAAAGCATACGAAGGAACGAATTGAAGGAAAAAACAATGAACACACCAAGAAATAAACGAAGGATGGAACCGATTGCTAAGTAAACGAAACGTGTTTGGTGCGGTCAGTAAACTGTCATTTGCATTTTTATTGTTATAATTTATCCCTTTAGATACGCGTGTGTTATTATTCATTTATACAGCAGCAGTATTTACACTTACACTGCCATTCGAATCTCATCGGTTTCGATGTTCCAAGACATTCTCGGCATACACACATTGGCATATCGGCACATATCGTGGCCAGAATCACAATATCACAGTTTTTGTATCTATCTCTCTCTCTCTCTCTCTCTCTCTCTCTCTCTCTCTCTCTCTCTCTCTGCGTGCGTATAGGAGTGTGTGCTTGTGTTTGTTCATCTTTCAATTTTCCTCATGACCATTCCACGGACCATTTTCTTAGTTACATTCTGGGCTCTATGCTTCTGATCTTAATTCCACACGCATATCTTTCAACAACAACAAAAAAATTAAAAAAAAAAAATAGACATTCAAATACTTTTCGTGAATTTTGATCATATTGAACTGAATCTTAGTGGCCTGCTCTTCTTTCATTTTAATGCGTATTCATTAATTTGGCCATAGTTTGGATTTTAATTGATTGAAAATGTCGTAAAAGAAAGAGAAGCCCACGAAACCCATAATTAAACGATTCAATCTGATTTGACAGATAGAACATCTCCGAATTGTCCAATTTATTTACGAAATCTCTCTCTCGAAATCGCGAAACAGAAATATGCGGGAGGGAAAGGGCATAAAAAAGCAATAAGTAGGCTTCATTAGTTTATTTTTTTTATTTTGTACGTTTAGATTGTGATTTGTATTTTATTTGGTAAAAAATCCATTAAAATCGAGTTCATCATTGAAAAATTGCAGCAAAAATGGTGATGAAAATGAAGACAAAGATGGATTCGATCTAATTTCACATTTTTTTTTCTTTATCAGCTCAATCGAAATTTCGATGCTTGTGTCACTTTGAACGATTCATCAATTTTGTCATTTTATTTCGTTTCGATTTGAATAAAATGTTCATTTAATTAACCAAAAACGAAGAGCGGCAACAATACGCTAGCGATAATCAATTTCTAACATATAATAAATACACACTTCAACGTGTTTCAAACCGATTATGAGTTAAGATGTGCATAATTTATGCTGAAATCTAATCGACAGTTACAGATTATGTGTGTTGGACTTATCAACCTGGTGATCTTTGTCGCTTTGCGTTGTCAACTGAAACTGAACAACAACAAAAATCAATGGTTTTAACAATACAAACAACGAGAACATCAAGCGAAATTCGCGAAATGGCAATTCGTATAAAACCCGTAGATAAATAGACACTCAACCGCAAACAACAGCTAAAAAATTTGAATAAAAGCGCCGCCGTACACCCGAAATCCATCGATAATCGCTGATGTAGCATTTAAATTAATTTTTCCCGAGAAATAAGAAAAAATAAATTAGCCAATATATATCTATAGCAATAGCATACACAAAATACACCAAACTCACATACAATATAAAATAAAATAAAAGCCATAAAAATACGCACACAGCAACTCGATTGATGGCTCAGTGGTGATCAGTATGGTAGGTCTAATCAAGGCTATTAAATGGCTAGAAAATGAGGAGAGAAGCATAATGAAATGAAATGAAACAGAAAAAATATCGAAAGAAGAAGCAACAGCACCAACAACACATTACAGAGCACACAAGCCAAAACAAAAGACTAGAGAAACAATAACAGCGGTAGTAAAAACAAATATGTTGAATTTTTTTTTTACCGGCGACGAGAAGCGAGATCGGATTGCCATTGCTAGAGAGAGAACATTAGTAGAAGAGAAAAAAAAGCGGTCCGAAAAACGATCGACAATAAAAATGAAATGAAACGAATCCATCCAGTTCATATAACAATCAAAACTGAAATTCGGCACTGATTTTTTTTTTGTTTCTCTTCATTTGTTACTTTGTGTTGTTGTTTGTAGTTTGATATATTCAAATAACAATAAAAATGCTTGAGCGGCTAAATTGGTTGGGTTGAGAGGTTTCAGTTGAGGAGCCATTGAATATCGGTTCTCGTTAGTTGTCATTCTGTCGTATCGTGTCGTTATTATCATTTTTTTTTTTGTCTTTCTATGTCGAATATTTAATATCTTTTAACTTGATCCATGTTTAACTTGATTCGATTCGACTCGACTGCCGGCACTTATTCGATTTTGTTAGTTATGAATTTCATTTAAACCTCTACCTGAACCCCGAACGCATGCAAAACTTATCGTGCGTGCGTGCGTATGAATTTATTGTGATGATAAACGCACAACTTTAGAGATGTTTTGTGCCCGAGAATATAAGAGCCCGATCAGTGATTGTAGCGCGCAACGGCGTAAGCGCGAGCTCCAATTCCAAAGCAACACAGCATTTTGATCGGGCTCCAGGTTTAGTTATCGCTTGTCTCGCATTTAACGCATTTATTATTCGTTTGAGCCGGATTGTATCCGGCCATTCTGTATTAACAGCAAATGATTAGTGGTGATGATTTTGGATTCCATGCTCTGAATTGTTTATCTTTTCAGCATTTAGTTGAGCTGTTGTTCTAATTTAATTGTTCTGTTCGTTTGTGAGGCTGGTTTTCATCTCTGTCTTACTTTCGATCGTAACAATCAAACACCCAATAGAAAGAAAAAAAAAACACACACATTTTTTTTTCTTCTTCAACTCCATTTCACGTTTATGTCACTCGAACAGCTTTTTGTTGTTTCTTTTGAGCCGCGTGGATTTCGATATATTTCACGCATCACATACTGGCCATTCACATCTTATGAATGCCAGTCGATTGGATAACGATTCAAATAGAGAGACAAAAACAAGACAACGAAAGACACACGAGAACCACAAATGGAACAGACAAGTGGAGAGACAGAGACAAAGCAGAGAACAACAAAATGAAAAAAAAACGCGCGTAAACCGGCCACATTTTTATTTTCTCACACGCTTTGAATTTAATTAAGTATTTTTATTAGTTTGTGCTGTTCGAATTCATTTCGATTTTTGGTTGCTCTTCTTAAACGATTTTTTTTTTCTCTCGTTATTTATTGTTATTCATTTTATTGTTCAGCGATTGGAGAATTGAGTATTTTCCCTTTTTTACTCTATTGCGTTTGGTTGTTAGAATTTCGGAGGATCAAATATTATGTGTTGCTCGTGGGTTTTTTTGGCATTAGATATTCTGTTCGGTGTAAAATGGTGCGATTTATTGTTGAACTTGCTTCGCCCTCAGTTTTTTTTCCGGTTGTTTTCATCAATATCATTTGAAATTGAACGAAGTTCGTAGCGAAAATAATAATAAAGAATTTTCATTCGAACCGGATTCTTAAAAGCCCAATCATTCTAATCACACTCATACTATCGAGTACAGTCTACAGTACAACGAATAACGAACAACCGAAATACGAAAGCAGCAAATGAAGAATACACACACGCACGCAAAAAGTCACTGCGGTGATAATTCAAGTTCAAAAGTGTTTTAAATGTCGTTGCATAAGTCAGCAATTGCGCATGGGCCGAAGGGGCGTGCGCGAGCTCATGTTATTGATGCCAACTTGATCGTTGGCCACTAAACGTAATATTAATAGCCCATGGTGCTTAAGATGACTTTCTCGTCTTCGTGGCTTAATGTGCCCTTTCTGTTGGCTCATCTAAAGACGTGTTTGTTGCGATCGCGTACTCATACATTTCAACGATAACACCAGAGACAATTTCATTTACGTGGATTTATTTTATTGTTCAGGTGGATTGAAAATCATTTGAAATTGATTTCTTTTAGCCAACAATGGCCATCTTAATGGGCCTACGACACGAGAGCCTCCAATTCTCTCTTCCTCATTCTATACGGCCCAACAAACGTTAACAAGCAATTTTCACCAATTCTCGCTCGCCTCGTTCCAATCGGCTAATGCCGATGCGGTGTGCGCTGTGTTCCTCAATGATGATACGGCTAGAATCGTAGTTATACAGTAGGTAATAAGCAATAATGAGCTACAAGTTACTATAATTTAACGGAAGATTCTCTCGTTACGATCCCTCTCTCGCTCTCGCCAGTTTTCGTTCACAATTGATGCGATAATTTAGCGCTTACCATATTTTGTTTTGTTTTGTTTTGTTTTGTTTTGTTCTCTCCGGTGCAAAATAGCAAACCTCAAAAACCGACAACTCTCTCGAACTCAACAAAATGCAATGCAGCAAAAAAAAAAAAAATTATACAACAACAACAACAACGAAAAAAAGAACACACGAAGATAAAACAAGACAAAGCACACACATCGAACTACAAATTATATATGTAATAGTGATTTGCAATTTAATTCACGCATTTGGAGAGAGAGAAAGAAAAAAAGGAGCCAAGCGATTTCATTTTGTTGCTTTGTTGCTTAAAAGCATTCTCTCGATTGAGTCACACATAACCAGAAACGTGCGATGTGTGTACGCTTGCGCGGTTTACACATACGAAAAAAACGAGAGTATAAAAATGCTGCAAAATAATGCAGAAATCTATCGCAAACACGGCTAAGAATGCAAGGATGATCATGTATTTTCAATGATGAAAACGACGAACAACAAAAAAAAAAAACAGAACAACAAGCAACACACATATCGACTGCAGAAATGCAGCACCTTCTATAAAAGACTATAGAATGAAACAACACAAAAATCAATACACATCGAATCCAATGGACAATGATCGACAGAGAGTGAGAGAAAATTGTGCGCACAAGCAAAATGTGATCAGTTTCACTGCAGCGGGGCGACCGAATGAGCGAAATGGAAGGTGTATAGAAATAAAAATTTTGCGCGCCCAAGCAAACTCAAACAAACAAACAAAAATGATAATAGTCATAAAAACAACTAGCCAATATATTGAAATATTGGCAGCGCTGGAAGATGTGAGAAGAGAAACATTTAAATATTTCATTTTGGATTCGATTACACAGTTCAACAAAATTGCTTGCCGCATAACAACACACACACACACGAATACATAGATATAGCAAAAGTGATGGTGAAGTCGTGTGATTTGATGTGCTTTTTGAGTGGTATGCTGTTGCTGAGTCCAAGAATGCCATAAATTTGAAGGTAGCACATCGAAATATGTGCCCGTCTTTGACAATTTCCTTATGGTTTTGACCTGTGGCCGCGCATAGTCTCTACACAACACCTTCGCACAATTGAATCAAACCTTAGGTCTTTGGAAACGACCCCCAAAAGAAACGACAAAAAACAACTCTTGAGTTTTTTTTTGAAACTTTTTTTTCAAAATCATCCGTTGCAACGGCACACTTCATCCCGATTTTATCCCGGGGACATTGTTATGTGGCACATTTTGTGTTTGGAAAGATATATTGAAAGCCACAAATGAATTGATGCCATCGTATTGCTTTAAATATGAATTCGAAATTTGATTCCGATGTGCGTACGACTCGTTGGATTTCTGTACTCGATTGCATGTGGTTGCGCATTGTGAACGCGTGCGCGCGCGCACACTCACACAAGAATCTTTGTAATACAGCAGAGAAATTGTTACAGGTGGTATGTGTCTATAATCCAGTGTGATTTGTGATTTAAAAGAAGGCATAAAATAGATAAATAAAAAGCTTATGCATATGCACTTCGGCTGAAAAGAAGCAAACAACAAAATGATGGCGTTTTGTTTTAACTAGTCCAACTAGACACACACACACACATGCCGATTGCAATGGCATAAGCCCAGAATAATCCACTTGCGCAATACCGTGGACGAAACATTCAATGATAATTATTATTGAGAGAAGCGAATTGGCAAACAGCAAAAATCAAAACAAAAAGGCAAAGTAATGACCAGCGAAAAGAAGCGCGTTTAGACAACTACTGGGGAGTCAAAGCAAAGCAAAGCAACGTAAAGTCACACACTCAGAAATAATGGTATAGATATTTTGTAGATCCGATTTTTTCCCCTGAAAAATCTCTCTAAATTTGACTGAAGACTAAAAAAGTGAATAAAAATACTTTGTTTTCTTTGTTGAAAAAAAAAAACCCGCATGGGGAAAACCAATCTGAAGTACAAAATATTTAAATGAAATTTTCCTGTGTGTAAGCAAAGCCAAGCTTGGCTAAAGTTTTTGTATGTTCATATGTTCGTGTGTGCGTTTTGCCATGAGTGAGCTACGCAATCTCGGCATCTCCGCATTTTCAAGCGACGACAACGACGACGACAATAATATTACAAGTTATAACAATCCCATGCGCATTAATGACTAAGAAACTGAAACTGTTGCCGTCCATTGCACCATTTGCGCATAAAAATCAACGGGGCAAACACTGCAACAACCACACAATTAATCGATCGCCATCTATTTTCATGCAAGCGACTTTAATGAACATACGCAAAATATTTGACGATTAAGTAGCCCACAGCAAATAAGTGAGTAGAAATAACAACGAAGAAAAAAAAGGTGTAATTCACTGGAATATTGTTCGCATTTGATGATTATATTAGCGTTTACGAACTTTTCGTTTCGATACAACAAAAAACAACAACAACAACAACAAATAAAGACACTCGAACGACAACAACCAAACCGAAAAGTGTACGCACAGTAGTTGAGAAAAATCAATGCGTTTTTCGGTGCAACAACAACAACAACCAAAATGCCATCATCGTTGAGCTCAGTTCATTGAACAAATATTAGAAACTTGATGCTTAAAAAGTGAATACGTAACACCATAAATAATGTCCAGTTTCCATACACTTCTGCTGCAATTGCACTGCCGATGCACTTTTGGTATTGCGATTCAGTCGAGCGCGACCGCACTTTTTGTTGTTGTCGTTGTTGTTGTTTTATTTCATTTTCATATTGCTTCTTCTCTTCGGCTGATCTCGAATATGACATCGCATTCACAAAGCCGCTTAACTGCTACTGCAACTGCTGTTGTCATTGTCGTCGTTGTCTTCGTTGTCGCTGATGCACGGGCATTTGTGCGCCAAACCGAACAGATTGAGTCTGAATCGCGCAACATCAGCTTCATTTGAGCTCTTGGCTTAGCCATTCGCCCAGAAATGCCAACTTGTAAATATGCACGGAGGCGAGATAGAGAGTGCAACTGAAAAGGCCTAGAGACTTAAATGTACAATTGCAGTGGCTCACAAACGGGCGAACGCATTAGGAAATTCAAAATTCCTTGCATTGCACTTTTTTGTTATACAAAAAAAACTGTCTTTTAATTGAGTGTGTGTGTGTGTCAGCCGGTTTGTATGTATGTGTGTGTGTGCAAATGAATAGATTTGATGTGCCGGCATTGTTTGTGTGCAATGAACGACGAACGACGAGCTGTTTGCTTTGCTGATGAAAAAAAAAAAACAAATTCAATATGCCATCTCAAACGTCATATAAAAATTGCGTTTTACCTGCTATTTTGCAGCTGATTGCCATCGGCCTCTTTTTTCCCACAATTTTATTTTTGTTTCTTTATTTCGTTGTTATTTTTCGATTACAAATTTTCCCGCAACAACTCAAAGAAATTCGATTTGATTTGCCTAACTGGTCGCGTACACAAACAAATTGCATTCGAGTTGGAATCGAAACGTGGCTGCACTTTGCCATTCAAATGGCGCGCTAAAATGGCAAAGCCAAAGCAATTTGTGTCAAAACAATAGGGAAATGTAATATTGTCATTTGAATTTATTCTATTCAAATGATTTGATGCACACGCCAAAACCAGTCTCAGTCTCTCAATTCATTCGCTACTTTACACTATTGATGCGAATTTGCGGTTTTAATCGTCGCCACTGTCGAACATTTGTCGTCGTCGTCGTCGTCTATTGTTCGATGTGTGTTTGTCATTCGAGAAAAATGCTGTTGATGCCGAAGAGGAAATTGCAAAAATATCGTATCTCTTGCTTCTTCGTTTTGTTTTTTTTTTTTTTTTAAATTCAAATACATTTTAGCAGAGTTTAGCAAATAGCCGACACAGATACATGTGTCTTTAGCGAATAAAATTCTGTTGAATTTCAATAGTTAATGGTGTCATGGCTTAAAGCCACTCGTGGATAAACAAAAGGCGATGATCAAATGATCTTACATGCTCGAACAGGTGAGCTGCTGATTATTTTGCTCGATGCTTATGTTTTTCTTTTGCAAACGGTTCGAAATTAAACTGTTCGATGTTGTTTTAGTCACTCAATAGCTGTTAATTTATTCAATTTATCATTAATTGGTAATGTTAAATTTGAATTTCGTACGTTTTCGAATTAGGCCAATTTGATTTTTTGTCAATGGAAATGAAAAAATCAACCATGAAAATGCCAATACAAATGAAGATTCAACAGATTTTGACAACAATGATCCTCTCAATTTTACACCTTAAGTGGACATTCTTTGATTTGAAACCATGGACATGGACGCTGTTGAATTGAATGGCCATGCATTGAAAGCATGTCGAATACGTGATCATTTCCTAAAATTGGCAGGAAGAAATGCGAAAGAGCTGTGGAGATTTTTCAATCATTTTCAATAAATTTGAGTCGGCTGATTTTATATGCGGCTGTACAGTGTGCAATGTGCAGTGCGTACATTCAGTTTATTTCGATCGAGAGAAAGAAAGAGAGAGAGAGAGAGAGAGAGAGAGAGAATAAGCAAGCATGAAATGGTGACGACTGGTCTTTACCATTTATTTCCATACCAGTATTACGTTCGATTCATATATAGACATCTCATCCTATTCATCGATCAATCGATTGTCGTGCCGTGTTTTAGGTACACAATGATTTTGAAAATGAGAATCGATTAAGCACCGCTTGAAATCTCATTCAGATTCGATGCGAGACGGAACAGAGTGAGTGGCATCAAGAGTTGTTCGGTTTGCACCGACTCAAATCCAACCATTCCTTTCCGTCAATTCCATTGTCTTTTTGCTGGCCGTGTGTGTGTCTGTGTGTGAGTGCAAAATGCGAATGACAGAACGAGCGACAGACCATTTGGACTGCGGCACAAAAATAATAATAATGATATTCTTGGCGCGTTTGTTTGTTCATCAACTGTCTGAACCTGTTTTTCCCCCGGTGTCCAAATGTAGGCAACGGTGAAAAAGGTAGAAGAAATCGGCGCGCAATCGCGTTCAATGACAACAATTGAGTGTGCCCGAGTCAGGAAGAGAGCAAAGAAAGAGTTTCTGCGCGCAACAACAAGACGATATAAAAATCTGGAATGGAGAAAGTCAATTGTGTGTAAAATAGTTGAAAGCTCGCGGGCAGTTGCCGAGAGTTGCTATTTCGCTTCTGTTGGACTGAACTGAGTGAGGCTTTTGGTACGCGGACGCAACCTCACATCAGTCTCATGTATACATGCCAATGACTATGCAAAATTGGTCACTGGTCGATGTAACAAGCGTTGAGATTCCGCACTGGCCACTGTGGCTGCATCTCGTCATTTGGATATTGTTGTTGTTGCTGGAGCAGGAACGAGGAAGATTAGTAGCAAATAAATAATAACTGGTAACACAGTGTGGTGTGTTGTGCGCGCGCAACAACAACAATAACCATCACCATCATTGAAAAATATGTGTATTGATCAACAATAGCCATTATCATTTTTCCATTTTACGGTTACATAATAAATGTGAACTAGAAAATTGTGTGCACAATAAATATACACATTTATGGAATGAAACCTGCATAATTTGAGCGCGTTATTTTTTTCTTCTTCTATCTCTTCGGCTGCATCAGCTTCTCTTCGTCGCTCTCTGCCTTGTGACTGTGTGTGTGTGTGTGTGTGTGTGTGTGTGTGTGTGATGAGTGTGTACGTTTCATTCGGTTTTCTTAATTTATTCCTCTTTGTTTTGAGAAGGAAAACCAAAACAAATTATGGCAAAACGAATACACAGCTATTGCTAGCAATACACAATGCGAAAAAAGGCAGGCCTACAACAAACGACTGGTGCAGGCAATTGAGGAAAAGAAAAGAAAAACAATCATAGCATTCTTGTGTTCGGCGTTCATAGCATTCAGATCGTTATAACGGACTCTTCATTTGGATACTCTAACACACGAATAAACACACACACGAACGATGAACAAAACATTTGTTTGCATTCAGGCAGCGCTCTCAGATGCTCAGATGTTCAGATGCTCAGATGGTGAGTGTGTGTATATATCGCAGTGGAGCGCGCAAGCTCAACAAAATAAAGGTTTTGAGGTGGTCATTATCCTCTTATAATTGAATCACTTTGCTACCGCGTTGCAAAGATGGCCTTTAATCATAACCATTTTCCATTTCTTTTACACATACGGTTGCCACTGCTGTGGTGATTAGTGAATCAATTGCACCGAGAGACTCTCAAACTCACAAGAAATCATGACAAATCATACAAATCGGGCACAATCGCTAAAGCGATAGAGAAGAAAAAAAACAACACAAACGCATATCGAGTCGTACATAAATATTGTGGTTGCTGAGCGCACACAATTCGATCGCTTCAGCCAACCAACTCAAATCCAACTGATTTATTTTAGTTCATAAATATCAACTACCGTGCCATTTACATCGCTCTCCTGTACACACAATAAAATCCGGTCGTACACATGTAATCACATTAGTTGGTTTTTTTTTTCTTTCTTTCAATTTTTTGTCTTTATTACTTACGCTCACACGTCATCATCACTGCGATGACAACACATCTCTTTCTGGTGATGTTGCCGCTCAGAGCTGCAGCGTATGCGCTCAATATCATTTTAATAGATAATAATTTGCAACAGTTAATGATAATCTCTGCCATTTTAAAACGGCATTTCAAACATTTATATGCATTGTGTGGTGTGGCAGTAGCAAACACGGCAGCACGACCGGCAACACTCACCCAATCGAACACATTGACAATAATTTGGTTTGGGGCGCGATACATAACCACAGTGCTGAGCATCCAAACACGTCGCTCTCTTAACTCTCTCTCGCGTCTCTTGTCGCGTTTATCACACGAAAACAATACAACACTTAACTTCTGCGGTTTTTGCCATTAAACATTGAGTGAAATTGCCTATTTTATAGAGTGCTCCGGTTTACCGATATCACGATCCAAACTGCATACTTTACGCGTGCACTCGCACTCCATGCTTTTGTGTGTGTGTGTGATAAATCCCGTGGTATTTTTCAGTGCGCTTTACATTCAATCGAAATCGTTTACCTGATTATTATGCAAACGTATCAGTTTGTAGCTATCATCGTCGTGACTAGAATCATCAATCAAGTTTTGTGTGCTTTGGCGCACGTTCGCCAATTTATTCGTCCACTCGACACATGCACACCACTCACAAACATCGAGACGACTCGTTCGTCATGCAATTCAAAAACTCTCTGCCACAGCTCACGCTGCACCATTTCATTTTCCACACACACACACACACACACACTCATACACTCCGCGGCTAGCTCCGCGCTAACATAACAATCAATGAATTCAAATAGCCCATCGGACGAGCGCCGATTATATATTATGAGTTCGCCTTTCTTTGGAGTTAAGCGACAATTTTCACCGGTGATATATCGTTGTTTCGATCGCATTCAGACTACTTGCACACTGACAGTAGCAATGGCATCAAGCACTGACACCGACACCGGTACACCGGCACTTCTGTAGAACAAGTCGGCCTTCATACTTCCGATAGGTGCTACAGTTAAAATTGATTTCACATCTCAACTTGCAATCGATTGGTGCAAACTTTCAGTTAAATATTTCAATCATTTCAAGAATAATTTACCCAATGAATATGCCATTCAAATTGAATTTGCATTGATTCGAACCGGAAATGGGGGATTTGAGCTGGATTGACTGAAAAGCTACAGAACCTTAATACCTTTTTAACTAAATAAATTTATACGTCAATTCAAATCATAGTTTCATTCTCCTCTACGTCCAACACCAAATTTGACGGATTTTTACTTTAGAGACAGATTTAATGCCAATTTACCCTTGTTCCGAATTTAATTCGAAGATATTTCAAAAGAAACATTTTTTTTCGGAGAATTTGATATAAATACAAAGAAACTCACACACCTGTGGTAAATTCAAACGATTTTGGAATTGATTTTTGTTATTTTCCCGCTGCAAACGAAAATTAATAATAATTAATCGAATTTTCCGTTGCTTTTATTGTTTCAAACAATATTTTATTCTGTTTCGCAAGTACCCAAAAAAAAAATCAACTAAACTCCAAACCGACAAACCCATTTGTTATTCGTTTTGTATTCTGCATCAGTAGATTGCAGAACGTTCCTCCAACTAGGAATAGATAAGCGGCATTTTGTTGATTGAACCAAAAAAGGTTGGCATTTTACACGCCCGAGTTCAATATCGCGTAACAAGTGATAATTAAAATGGTTATCGTGATAGGGATCGTATATATGAATGTGTGTGTGTGTGTGTTCTTTTTTAATTTGAATCGACTAGCAGATGGACATTAGCTATCAGTGCCAACCACAAAATGCACACGAATCAAATGCAACAACAACAACAACAACAGTCCTGACATTCTGACAACAGCATATCAAAGCCAAAGCCAAAGCAAATGCTGAAGAAAAACTTAATACTGAGCGAAAACTTATCTATGCACACCTCTATTGAATATTGTTATTTGGTGCGTAGCAAAAAAAAAAAGAAAGAAAATACATCACCATCTTTCTCTAGATTTTTCTTATCTCTGACTTTCTGAGTTTGTGTATACCTCATATGTATGAATGCACTGAAAAAAATAAACAGAGTTCATTACAAATCGTTCAGTTTTCTATTTCGATTCGTGATTGCGTCAGTGTTGCAGTGGTGGCTGGTGAGTTAAACACAACCTGTCCGAGTTGTCTATCTATTCAGATTTTTATATATAATTAAATGCAAGGCGACCCAGAATATATAAAAATGAAATGCTTTCGCGCGGCTCTCCTGCTACTTCTACAAGATGCAAATAATGAAAAAAAAAATGGATTGTGTTGTTGTTGCTGATGATGTTGATGAAGTCTCCTCTCTTATTCTATATGCGCTTAAAAATCGTTCGAACAAACAGATAAATTGCAATAAAACTAACTGTAAACATTGCGAGCGCTTCGAATAGAATATAATTTTTTTTTTTTTTTTGCGTTGTCTTTCATGCGCTGGCTTGGCTTGGGCTGGCAATGGCCGAGTATGAGCCGATCGAATGGTTGCGCTGGATGCAGTGTTTTGCTGCAAAGTGCAGGTCGTCGCATGGACGGTAGGAAATGTGTGTGATCGGTTGTCTTATCTTATGCATTCAATCATTTTCGTGTGGCTGTTGCTCGTGTTTTGTTTTTATTATTTTGTACATCCATCTTTGTTGTTTTTTTTCTTTCAATCGTATTATTTTTTTGTGTTTTTATTTTAATTTTTATTTTTATTTTTATTTGTGTGTGTGTGTGCTTTGTGAGTGAGAGAGCGTGTGCAGAACGATCGATTGGCCGTTGCCCGGTTTTAATGATATTGCATCAGGCGCACTATGCACTGGCGGGAATTTGCGCTGCAACGTAAAAAGAGTGTAACAAAGGAGCAACAGCATCATGCCTCAAGCGAATCGCGCATCGCACAACTCTTGATCGTTGTCGTTTTGTTAATCGATTTTTAGCTATGCTCTTTGGTTACCTCTTAGTTGCGCGGCTCTTGTGTGTGTGTGTGTGTATGAGCTGTTTTGGCTGCAGCTACGGCATTTGTCCTGAATCAAATCCCATTTACGATATTTTTCAATGTGCTGCTCACACGATTTACGGCCGTTTTACGACTCCTTTGTAATTGGCGCAACACACATCGGGTGTGTGTGTGCGCGCGCGCGCGCGCGCTTCAAAAACCATTTGCCCGGTTCCAAAGCAACTGTTTCCAACTCTTACAACTGACTATTGGCATTGGCCAGAACCTAAGTGAAAGAGAGATGCAACTGATCAAACAATATAAATCAAGCGGAATAAGTACGGTAATATTTTATGAGGCAAATTACTTAAGAGATAACTGATTCGACGTGTGTTCGATATGCTCTTTCGACGGCTCGGCATTCATTCGTTCTTCACAATGCCACAGACCATTGAGATGCTAGTGCATGGCATTTTTTGTCTGTGTGTGTGTGCAATTGTGTTTTTTTTTCATTTTCTTTCTGCTTCTCTGGTTGTTTTTTTTTTTTTTTTTTTTGGTTCAAAGTCATTGTGATCATATTTCCATACCGGAAACAATGCGATGAAAAATGTGCAACACACCACATAATAAAAGTGATGTGATGCGAAAACCATGACGAGCGACTTGGAAAAGTACCAATCAACCGAATGAAAAAGACGGTTTTCACTTTCACTAGCGTACTTCGTGCACGAGTAATTGCCGACCGCAAAAGACGATGAAAAAAAAACAACAACAACAACAAAAACACAAAACAAACGTACTGCCGACAAGCAAATCGTCAGCTTGAATGACCATTGAAGCGCCATAAATATCGCTTGCCAAGTACTCTATATAAAGAGTTATTGTGTTAAAGCCATTGGATTGACTGGCAGAGTTAAAAAAGAGTACATAAAATAAAACAAAATCATTGAGGAAAATCACCATCAAAATTTAATTAAAAGATTAAATACAAGTTATCGGAAGGCCGTCGAAGTCATCAAGCGAAATGCAGGAAAAAAAACATCAAAAACTAAGCACATGACAAGCAAACTTTAATGGTTAAAACATGTGTTATTGAGATCAAATATTATAACAAAATAATGAAAGCTATACGACCGCATAACAAAGCGTTATCGACCGCATTTTTTCTCTCTCTCTCTCTCTCTCTCTCTCTCTCTCTCTCTCTCTCTCTCTATCTATCTTTAAATAGATAATCTATACATGATGCTGTATTGTGAAATAATAAACTGTTGTTAACAAAGTCTTCATTTTTGCATTCGATGCGATATTTTTCCGGGGTGATTTTTGGCGCAAGGACTGACAAATTGCTCATTTTTCATGAAACAATGGGCTTTTGCAGAGAATGCTCAAATGTAAATTTTAATTGGGCTCCACTTTTTGATTAGAAACACCAATAGAAAAGAGTTGACAATGCTGCTTTCCATAAGATTGGCCCAATCGGCCTATGTGTTTGAGTGTGTGTGTGTGAATCATTTCAAGCCGCCAAATATGCGACTGTGAACGATGTGAAGTAAAACTTCGAAAATGTTATAATAACGATCGCTTCAGGTTAGCAATTAACTAACAACAATTATTATTATTAGTATTGTAAATGATAAATCAAATTGAAAACAAGAAGAATGTAATGCAACCGATCGCAACCGATGTGTTTGAGTGCGCGAGTGTGTGTGTGTTGTGAATGTGCGCGCAAATGCGAAATTGAGATAACCGTTACGAACATATAGGCGAACAATGAGGTAACCAGAAACACAAATGACAACAAATTTGCCTGCCCCATTCTGTATGCTCGCCAATAGTAAATGTAAATAGAATGCTGGCTATTTCGAATGAATAAAATATTGCGAATGGAAATTGCAAAATAGTACAAAGAGCCACAGAATCGGCGACAAATGAAACGGATTGAATCAGTAAGAGCGAGCGCTCGCACATTAGCTTGATAGTGATAAATTTCAAAAAGTGTTGTTGCTCATTTAGCGGACAGAGATGGACGGAATGTGCCAGAATGAGCGAAAAACTCTCAAGCGAGCGCCAAACAAACGGCGCGAAAACAATGCGAATGAAAATGTAGCCAGAGAATTGAAATATGATATACATGAATCAAAAATAGATACGAAACACAACATTGAATACAGCCTTTGAATATGCATTGAATAAAGTATTGTTTTGTGCTTGCGCTCCTCTGCTCATATACTGCCCAATCTTTCCAATCGCCCAATCAACTCAATAACAAAAAAAAAAAAAAATGCACCGAATCGCTGCGTCTACGAGTCATTTTTTTTATATTTTTATTGTTCATCTTGTTGTGAGTGAGTGTGTAGTATTTATATCGATGTTGTGCGTTCGCAATTCATAGAGCTTTATAATGAGATTCTTTTCATGCGATTTTATTCGCAGCATTCGGTTTCTGTGTGTGTGAGTATTCGTATTAGTTAGCATTTGATGGGCATAAAGTATTTAATTTAATTGTATGCATATCAAATCAATTCCAGTCCATTGCAATGCACATTTCTCGACGCATTTATTGCACATCATTACGTTTGGTTCTCTCTCTTTCTATCTGGCCTTGCTGTTCATACTCTGTGCAAAAGTGTGCAATAAGTGGACAAAAAGGGAAACAAAACAACAACAACGAATAAAAACATTACACAAACAAACGGGAACAGAAAAAGGAATGTCTATAGTCTCATACGCAAAAATTATTGTAATTAAGTGTCGTTCGGTGTATAAACAACAATAAATTTCTTTCGAACGAGTAAGAAAAGATCTTATCACTTGAGATTAGCGCCAAAGTAATACAAAGATATGAAAAGCCAGCATTTAATCGCATTGAATTGCCACGACATTTGGTTGTGTATCGGTTGGTGTTGGTTGTTTTTTTTTCTCTCTCTCTCATCTCGTTATTTTTTTAATTTGTTCGATGCCTCTGGTAAAATATCAGCCAATTGGTCAAATTAGAAAACGCACAAACAGATTGAATACGGACAAACGAACGGACGATGATCATCGCCCGTTTTTTTTTTTTTATGTTAGTTTCAGATGAGATTCTTACGCAATTATTTTGTCACCAACTGTGTTTCGGTAATTGTTTACCATGAGAATGCCAACCAAACAAACTCATACTACTCTAGCCACATTCAAAGCCACACGAAAATGCCAACAGAATAAAAATTCATATTTCACTCAATAAATTCAATTCGATTCCGTTGTGTTTTATGACATTCCGCCCAAAATTCACAGTTTGATGACGAAAACTGCTCTGCGGCAGTTGACTGTTTGACTTGCAATCAGAGGGTCAAACGAGTTAGAAATTACGTCGATATTTGTCGATTGTCTCTTTACCTCTTCCTCAATTTCACTTCATCCAGCACATCGATCGATGCCAAATTGTAAGACATTTTTGCCAATTTTTGGTGTCGATATCACCGAAACTGGAATGTTGAATGGCAACAAACGCACTATTTGTGGATTAACTGATTTGATACAGTGGATAGAAGAGAGGACCAGTTCACATCAGAGGACGCAAATCTCGAAAAACAAGCAACGAAAACGATTGGCGGAGAGAATGAGAAGCATGTATCGATAAAATTTGATTTGCATCAATATTTTGCGTGTTGCTGCTGTTTGCACAACCGATTGGTGTTAGTGTGAGTCCGGACAGAGACAAAATATCACATCAAATAAATAGTAAACCGATGGTTGAATTGTGTGCGTGTATGCGCGCTGTCTTAGCGGCTTTTTTCGATGATACGAACCTGAGGTCTGTGTGTTACTTGTTATGCTATGTGTGCTATGCGTTAGCGAAATGTTGATTATGAGCCGATAGAGCTCAGCTCATGCTGTGACAAGTATTCAAATAAATCATTGGTTTTCCATACACACATTTTTTTTTCTTCTCTACACTTCAAACTAAATCTACTCGCTCATTTCGTTTCATTCGATTGAAATTGCTCGAATTTCCATTTCGTAAATAATGTGTATCAATTTCTTTCAATTCGGACAATACACAGAATAGACAAAACGAATTATGTCAAATGCAATTGCATTGAAGTCTCGCCAATTTTCGAATCAATGTGGAATTTAAGACTGAATTCAGAAGCCAGTGCTTCAAAATTTAAATACATACCGAATGATTTCTCTCTCTCTCTCTCTCTCTCATTTCCACACGATATCTGTGATCTTAAAATCGCATTTGCGATATCGCTCAAGAACTCGCTTAAGCTTATTACATTAATAAAAATCGACAGCAGTGAGAAAACGCTTCGACGAAAGGAACAAAAAAATGATCGACAATTTGCCAATCGTCAATAAATAAAAATCGTGATCTTGTGTGTCACATGACATTTTAATGAATTCATTTGTTTGCGTGTCGCTTTGCACTCGGACACATAATCCAATGAATCTTTTATCGTTAATCCATCGACGAGTGTTAGAAGTCGTTTATCTTGATTGAATTTGAAATGTTTCTCTTTTTTTTTTCTTTCATTTTGCTATGTAAATTTAAATTAGTATTAAAAGGCTTTAAACCATGGAATCATTTGAATGCGAAAAAGAAAATAAAAAAAAAATAGTTCAATTGAGTGTGTGAATCAGTCATAAAAATAATAGACAATTACCGAGCATTTAATTTAATTTAATTTAACGAAACAAGTTCAATTCTATGTACTCAGCTCAGCGAATTTTAACTTACGATTTGACTACAACTTTGAAGTATACAAAGTGTCAGATCCTAACAAACATCCAAGCCATATCGACCCCACCGGTGAGTTGAAAATCCGAGTTATTTCTTTCCGAGCCAACATCGAGGATTTTGATGGAACAAATGAAATAGAAAAGACTTGAACGTTTTTTTTTTTAACATTCTCAGCCCTTAATCGTTCATTTACACACGGCTGCATCTTACAATGTAAACAGGCGCTCTTTATTTTCTCTTCTCGTCTTTTGTTCGATAACATTTCGTACAAAAGCATTCAGCACTGACAACAGTAACAACATGCACGGATATGGTCAGCATCCGTACGGCTTTTGCTGCTGACGTTCGTTTAACGAATTGCACACCAACAGTGAAACGGAACGGAGAGAGAGAGAGAGCGCGCGAGAAGAACAGCACTGAGAGCAGAAAAGAATCACAAAAGATTGATTGATTGACTTAACTTTGGGCGTTGGTTTGAAGTTTGAGTGCATGTGAATTAGTGAGAGATTTTAAAAAGTTGAAGTCAGTGTGTGCATTTATTGCGGGGAAACCAAAACAACAACGACAACAGCCAGCAAATGAAAGAACCGTGCAGGAGAATACAAACATGACACCGGTGCAACATTCAGAACGAATGAACGAAACGTTAAAAAAAACCTTTACATCTCACAGAAAATGAAATGCGAAACACATAAAGAATCGTTCTTTTTGATGATTATTGATTGTTTTTGTGTCGCGGGTGAATTTTTATTATAAGAGATTTATTATGTTTGAACATTTTGATGTGTTGTACTGTGCTGTTTTTTTTTCTTCTTGCCTTCAGTTTTTTTTCCACATCTTTTTGGTTTTTTTTTTTTTTTTGTTCTGCACTTTGGGAACTTTTGTTCTCCGGCTTATAGGCTGCTTTGTGAGCCGTGCCATTCGCATGATGAATGATTATACAAGTCAAGCAAATGGCATACAAATAGCAAAATGCCTTCAATTTCTTTTTAAGTGCATAAAAACACAAAAGGCGCATTTCGATGGAACGAAATAACAATGGGAACGGTTGCCTATGAACTGTAGCCAAATGCAATCGCTGATATTTGCAAATGGATTTGGGTACAATGAACTGAATTTTGGTTACACTTGAAATTCAAATGTTCTAATCAAATTTTTTAGTGACTGAAATACCCTTTTTTTAATGAATTGAAGCAGTTTCTTGATGGCTGTTTTATTATTTCAAATGAAAACATCATAAGACTCCGCAATATTTTCGTCATAGCTTCAGGAATCGGTGATAATATGTACATTATAAATTTGGTCATTCATTGAAAAAAAAAGCCAATTAATCGCCCCAGCTGTGAAATCATTGCGTAAAATTAGAGCAAATCCATTGAAATGCCCACACCAAACCAAACTACTTTTAATTTTATATTTGCATTAAACAGGTAAATTCAATAAATTCAAAAGATATTATGGTCGCCGTTGTTTATGATTGACACGGAAATGAATGCGAAAAATGGTCTAAAGTGATTCGAATCCCACTTGACTACACACAAATCGCACAATTTTGTGACTCGCTCAACTGTAATCATTCAACTTCGAAAATCGGATCACTGGTCTCGCTGGACCTCAATTTCAAGCCGATAACAAAAGATTGATGCTCATAAACAATGGCCAAAAAAAAATCCATCCAGATTTAATGAAGCAAGCGAATCGGTTGTTGTTTTTGTTGTCGTCATCTTCGTTGAATGATTTTTCGCGTGGACAGAGGCTAATGTGATAGATTCGTTCGTTTCGTGCATATATGCATGTGAATCGTCGTAATGTTTGCCATTTGGTCATTTCCACCGGTCTCTGCTTAATGATACACCGAGAGCTCTTGAGCCTAAGTCTTGCAAACACATACAACATTTTTATCACTTGTTGCTGCATACATTTAGTGGCCGCATTGCTGTATCGAGCTCATGTTTTGTGTGTGTGTTTTTTTGTGTGTTCTCTTTCTCTTTGTCTCCCTCTCTCACTCTCTTTTGTTCTCGCTCATCGACGGGATTTTTCGCTATGTTGGTTCTGCATGTTTAGGCCATGGAGTCTGTGCGCATCGTTTCACATCGAAGATGTGCTTCGATTGCTCTGCACCTCATCTTCTCTTTTCCACTCGGCCTATTGCTGAAAATTTATTTTGTGCATTTCGTTTGGCCATTCGTTTTAATAGTACTGCATTTTATCTGTACGCGTGTTTCTATACACACGTATATACATATAAATCTGTATATAATTTTGTGTCCGTTTGTGGCAAACCTGTCCAGCGCCAGGTAATAAAAGATTTCATTTTAATTTATGCCTTTGAATAATGAAGAGGAAAACAATTCATCGCGAGAGCGAGTGCGCGCATTTACGCTCAAATCGGCGCAAAGGAGAGCGCACGCGCGCGCTCGCCCCCTCGCCTCCCTGGCTGTTGCGAGAGTACATTTTTGGGCTGTAAGTGTGTAAAATGAAAGAAATAAAAAAAAAACGGCAAATATCGCGAGCGCACATCATCGAAAAGCGAGCCAAACATCGCGAGCGCGTTCACAACGAAGGATGATATGATGGAAAAAAAAAGGAAACATAATGCAATAAATGTTCGATATTTTGAATGATTCCGAATGCTTCAATTGTGCTACGGGAGAAAGAGGGAAAGAAAGAAAGAGAAAGAGAGAGTAAGAGCAAAGAGATGTAGCTGGCGATCACTATTGTTTCACAGTGGCTCTTTATTCCTTTTGTTTTGAGTTGGCAAGAAAGCGATGATTGTGTCTGTGCCCTTTTGTCCATTTTTTTTTCTCTCTCTCGTTTATTGCGCGATGCATGGGCAAGCGAGTGTTTAATGCATTTCCACTTATTATTGATTTCTGTGGCTGTGAGAGCTCACTTCGGCCGGACACTGAATATATGAGCGTGCACACAACACCGATTAATGTTTGTCTCTCTGTGTGTGTGTGTGAGTAAGAACTAAATTGCACGCGAACCAAATGCGAAAATCCAATTTTTGCATTATGGTTGTACTTTGTTGTCCAATTTTTGCATTTGGCTGTTTCTCGATCAGCGTGTTGTTCCTCGTGTTGTTGTTGTTTTTTTTTTCATTCTCTCTCTCTGGTTCAAATGTTTCATTACGTTCGCGCTTCATTGCTGTTAATTCAAACGTTTGCATTTGCAGTTCAGTGTTTTTGCTTGCTCGCGCTCTTTCTTCTTGCAACTAGATTCCTTTTCTTCTTACATCATTTTAATACGAACGCAACAACAATCGTTGCTTCGTTTTTATTATTTTTAGACGATTTTGTTGTTTGATACTTTACCATATTTTTTTGTTGTTGTTCTTCTATGTGCCACATCCACATTCATATTGAATTCCAGTTTAGATATTTTTCTACGTGTTTATTTTTGTGTGTATGTCTTGCCCGCCACTTGCTGTTGTGTTGGTCATATTCATTTCTTTTGCGTTGTTGAATTTCGTTGGTTTTTTTGTTCGTTCCCAATTGTTGTGTGCTTCGCAGAGAGCATTTATTTGTAAATCTTGTTCGTTCTGTAGTTAATGCTTTAAATACTTACATCATATTCATTTCTTTTCTTCTCGGCCCTCGAGAGGTAAGTACACGGGACACAAAATAAACGAGCGCGAGAAGAAACGATAGTGTTGTACACAATTCGAAATGTGACTATCTTGCCACACAAAACAAAAGAAACATGGACACAGAATGAAAAAAAAACACACACAGGCACACAACAACTGAGAAGATCACCGGAGAAAAATAGCGACAAAAGCGGCAATCCTACAGCCCAGAGTACCTGTTGCATATTTTCGAAGCCAAAGTGAGCGAACGCAAACACGAGATTTCGAACACAAAGTCGATGTTCGGGCAAACATATACACGAACGAGATTTGTTGTTTTTTATTCTTGTGTTGCGCGGTTGTTGTTATTCTGTGATATGTGTGCGTGTGTGTTTTTTTGGTTCGGTTCTTTTTTTTTCGTCGATTCGAATTCGTCGGTTTTGCCGCACGTTACACAAATAACGCGTGTATGCATGTGTGTGCAAATGAATTTGGTATCTAATTCGATCGTCTCCTTTACAGGTGATCAAAAGAGTTGTCTTTTTGATCGCGTTGTCTGTTTTCTCTTCTCATTCCTTATCTTTTCTTTCGTTTGTCGTTTCATTTACGCATACACTGCGCTGTTTTTTTCTTTCTCCACATATTTCTGGTTGTTACTGTGTAATCGGTACGACGACCCAGCCCGGAAATGTGCACAGCATCACCAAAACAATACAGTTTCAGTCTCGTGCGAATCATTTGGCGTTTATCGATCGATAAAATCATGTGATTGCGAACTGTTTTCGCATTTCAAATTGTTTTCTGATACACACTATATTCTTGGTTTTGTCTCACTCAAAGTCAATTCAAATCGGCTAATCTACTGCCAATCACAACTCCTTTCTTTTCCGTTTGCCTAATTAAATGAGCACCTTCAACCGAAACCCGAAATAAGATAAGGATTCTCAAATCTTTTTTTTTTTATATTTTTTCATCAAACGCGATAAAAATGCAATATTTTGCTTCTTTCTTTAAACGATAACGATATAATTTCATTGTTGTTCACGATGACCAGTTTAACAGCCAACGATACACTGGCTGTTTTTAGAAGGAGGAGAAAAAAAATTAAATTATATTATGGTTATGTGTGTTGTGGCATTTGTTCATCTCGAGAGATTTCCGATTGCTGATGGAGAGAAAGAGCAAAAAGAGAACCATCAAGATCATTACAATAAAACAAAAATAAAGGCGAAATAAAAGGAATCACTTGATGACTAGGTAAAAAAAAAAATGCACGCAAATTTCATTTTAGCGCACATAGCGAGCGAACGAGCACTCTCACAAATATTTACTGAAATGAATGGGCTTCGGCTAAAAAAGACACTCTAATAACACAACAATAAACTGGCGAATGTGAATGCCTTTGAGTTGGTCATATTTTGTGATTCTTTGTGGAGATGTGTGATGCTGCTGCTGTTGATGATGATGCTTAATGTTGGCATTGTCTCTGTGCGTGTGTTTCGCATTCTCGTTAATGATATTTTATTTTTATGCAAATTTGAGCAAGGAAAAAAACACACACACACAAACACACAAACACATAACAACAACACCAGCACCAGCAACATTGACAATGCACAACGAAAATGAATATTTGCTGATTCAGTTCAGAGCAGAGTCGGTTTCGATTGCGCATACTGTGGGGTGCATGTGATTCGTTTCGTATGCACGCAAACCAAAATGAACTGGGTGACAGCGAAAATATTGCTGAAAGAAAGAATATAAATGATTATAAAAATAAAAGGGAAACCACTCTGACAAACTAATCGACTGAAATCGCAATATATATTGTGTGCACACACACACTCCGAAAAAAAAGAAGAACGAATCCAATTCATTTGTGACTATTTCTTGCGGATATGCTTAGCTTGGGCACACACGGGCTAAGGTAAAACAAATCCGCGATCTCAGCATCGAATCCAACGAAAATCGAGTGAAGGATAACAGCGAAACAACAACAAAAAAAGCTGATCAAAATTGAAATCAAATTTAAATAGCCGGCCGGCTGTTTTTATTGTCACATGAATTACTATTATGAAACTTTTTGAAATGCATTACTGGCGGCAGCACACACACACTCGCACATCCACTCCACATTTATTCTGGTGGATCGCAATCGAAGCGGTCAAAATGAAGAAAATCTATTCTGCGGCCCGTTGCATTAAAACGTACAAAAAAAACAACAGAGAGAGAGAGAGAGAGAATTGAACAACGAAAACTAAATAACAAAAAAAAATGAGGCGACCGAGCCGAGTGAGCTAAAATGAAAAAAACAAACGGCGCGCAGCAACACGACAAACAATAATGCGAAAATAGTTGGAACGAATAACACAAGAGATACAAAAAGCGTTAATTAAAATCCCAATGCGAATAAAAGGCATAAAAATCCATTTTTATGATATTTTATGTTCCTGATCTCGCGGTGTGTGTACAATTGGCGTGCACTTCTTTTTCATTTGGTTTATAGTTCGATTTGTTTGTTGTTGTTGTTGCTGTTGTAGGCCGGGTTTTGTTGTTTTATTTCGCATAGTCTTCAGTCTTCAGTTTTCAGTGTTGATGACTTTTTTGCGCGTTTGTATGTTGTAGCTGCCGCGCGCGCACGCGGCCGCAGAAGCATCTCATCCCAAAGCTAACACATCTCTCTTTTTTTCTTCTCAACTTCGATCACATTTTCATTGTCTCTCTCTCTCTCTCTGTCTCGCTAGTCCAACTCTTTTTCCGCTTCATACATTTTTCCACATCAATTTTTGCCCAGTTCAACTGCAACATCAAACTCACACATGCCGAGCATCGAAGACATTAAGAAGGATGCACACGCATGCATGCGCATTGCGCGCTGCGCTTTGCCAATGTAAATGTAAAAAAATCGTTTGACGTCGAAAAAAGGAGCAAACGTATATCATGTTATTCCATTCCTTGTTTCACGTTAATTATTTTATTAATGCTTCTTCTTACTTATTTGTTTTGTTTTGTTTTCGTAGTTGCCTTACGCTTCTTTTTTTTCGTGTGTGTGTTATATTTTGTGTTTGTTATTGTGTACGCTCTTCTTCTTCTTCTCACTCTCTCGTTCGCTCTTGCGGGGCCAATGAAGCCAGTTGTGAATTGTACAGTGGCCAAGTACACGGGGCATATTTTCGCGATCATTTTCGGAGTACAACGATCTCAAAGGAACGATGGAATGTGTCCGAGTACTGACTATTTGATCGGCATCGGCAGTGTTCATTGTGTGCGATTTTGGTGTAAATGCATCAGCAAAACCACTTTGAAATGTTTTTTTCTTTCTCTTGTTTGTCATGCACATTCACATCACAATCACGTCAGCGTTTATCCGCGTTTGACCTTTATTTACTGTTCCTAGTTCAGTGTAGAATCGCAACAACGATTTTCATCTCTTTTTATCTGTCGTAAAATTGTTTAATTTCAATGCCAATCAACGGATTTGGCGCATACGTTTGATGGAATGTAATTCCAAATTTTATGCTTCGAACACTCAGCAGCAAGTGCATTCTTATTATATTGAACCGTATGAATCGTCGAACAAATTCACATCGTTCGTCAATTGGCTAACAAAATGGTTCGTCTGAATTTGGATTTGGAGGGAAACAATAATCAAACAATTTCCCAAATCTGATTCCGTAGTATGATCTACTGTCGACTATTTTATTATGACCATTATAAAATTCCGTGAACATTTCGTGCTCGGCGCTCATCACAGTGTGTGCTTTGATTTGTTGTTGTTCTTGTTGTTGTTTTTTTTTTCTCTTTCCTTCGCTTCATTTGGTCTAATTTTATTATACTCATCATCGTTTCGTTAATAAAGCAACTTTAAACGGGTTTCTACTTCTCGTTTTCATCCTTGTGTCGAGAGATCTTTGGGTGCACATACGACTATCATCTCTAGTGAAAGCAATCACAGGTTCACTAGCTCGGCAGCTCTGTCACTCACTTTAGCTGCCCTCTGTTTATAAGTTTTATTGTCATTTTTTTTTCTCTCATTTTATCATTTCGTTTTATTTTATAGAAATGCTATTCTATTCTATTCGTTTCATTTCATTTTATTTGATTCTTCAGTTACATTCGATTCGCTAGTTCTGTTGTTGCTATTGAAAGATCTAAGCCTCTTGATGTGTCGTCGTTTGGCTTTTGTTTTTTTTTTTCTTCTTTTTTTTTTGATTTTACACCATCTCAGTTAGTCGACTTTACGACTTTCTGGTCCCCATTCGTATTGTTCGTTTTCGAATTTCAAGTGAACTGATGATATTTTTCAATGTTCATCTCTGAGGCAATTAACCACTTTATACCACATTTTTCTTCCATTAATATGCCGCTGAACAATGCATCAATTTATTTTTGTTCGTTCACCCCATTTCAATGCCATTCATCCATCTCAATGATTCTCTAATATCTTATGGAATTGCATAAATTGTCTGAATCAATTCAATAAAACACTGGCTTCCACAAACAAATGTCGAATAATATTTGATCATTTCACATTAAAAAAAAAGAAGAAGAAAAGAAAAGAAAAGAAAAACACAAAATCATCATGAACTCGCCAATCAATTATCGGTTTTTGCCAAGCAAAGAAAGGTGTTAATCATTGCAAAAGTAATTCCTATGTGAAGTTTTTGCTTGATGAATAATTTAAATGTCGATATAAAAATGGTAAATTGTTAAGTCTCGTCATTGCCATTGCCACAGCACACAAATTGATTCGATTGTGTTGAAGTAGAGAAAAAAAAACGTTTTTTTTTTACGTTTTTGGATTCTTTCGATGCTTTGGATTATTGACATATTATAAAAAAAAAAAGTTACCCGTCGCTAAGCACTTAAACATCTTAATATGCTTTCTCTTCTTTCTCTGTCTGACCTATGGTGGCTCTTTTTCGGAAATAGTTTCGTTTTTGATTTAGGCGGCTCAAACGAAATAGATTTTCGTCCTCAATAAATTTTACTTAAATACTGAATACTGGATGCGGTGTGTGTGTGTGTGTGTGATGAAAAAGCGGCATGATTGCTCGCACGCTCGTCTTGATGAAAAATCGCCAAACAAACAACAACAACGACGGTGTAGACGACGACGAAAAAACCACTAACACATAATAATAATAACTACAACGGCAACAACAGAATGCAACCGATTGATAAATCGACAATAAACGCAGAGATAACGGCAACAACAGAATCCTAATCCACGCTCTCTCAACAGAGTTGCTGTAACAAAAGCGACGAGAAGAGAAAAACCGTAATAAAAATTGAATAAAAAAAAAAACAAAATAATAAGAAAAAAAAAATAAAAGCCTTAAATGAAATATGTACGCAGTTGATAGTTATGCATTTATAGTGATGGAGTAAAGTGAATGAAAAAAAAAACGAAGCGATCGACTATAAGAAGGCACAGTGTGCACTGCGCACAGTAACCATTCGGACCAAAAAAAAAATCGATCGAACATATCAAAATGAAGAGAATACAGAGCACCCAAGAGCTTTAAGCTGCTCGATTGAGCTGCGCGGATTGAGCAGACTCGTGTGAGTGTAAAAGAGAAAAAAACAAGTCGTGCAACTAATTAAAAATGTAAATATTATGTAAATCCATTAAAAGAGTTTTTCTTGTCGTTTGCGATATCTCGCGCACTCTTAGTGTGTGTGTGTGTGTGTGCCATCGTGGTCTCTTGTTGTATGCTTTGGTTCTCTGTGTGTAAATAAAATATTATCTCTTTATTGAACGCACATTTTTCGACGCAACACTGTTGTAAGTGAAGCAAGTGATACCGAGCATATTCGAAATCACATCAGCAGCTGAAAAGCCGGAGCGAGACAGATTGAATTAAACTGAAATCAAAGCGAACCAGGCAAAAGGCATCATAGCGCGAGATCGCGCGCGATTTGCGGGTTTGCTCTCAAATACCGAAAACGACAAAAGACGAACATAAATCATTAAATGATTATCCCATTTTCATTAAGCTGTTGTTGTTGAGCTGCTGCTGCTGCTGCTGCTGTTGGTCGATCGCTTGACTTACTATTCACTTGACTTATTTCAGCGTTCGCTCGCGATCTTACTCACAACAGCACACACCGTATATTTTCATTGATTTGGTAACCATTTTTTTTTTTATAGAGGTGGCAAAGCCGTTTGTTGTACATTTTTATTGATGAATTTGGCCACTGCAATTTCCCCACACCGTGTTTGTCTAATGACACAACACAACATCAACCATACGTACCGTGACTTGCGGGCATGCTTCTGTTCAATAGTTTTTAGTTTTCTTGTGCACATACCAAACCGATACGACAAGCAAATAGCAAAAAAAACGCCACTCCACCAAAGAACCTCTCATGAAAAAATGTTATTCACGTCGAATTTTCTTCGTTTCGGAGATTTTTTGCAATGTGAAAACAATTTTATGACACTTTCTCCAGTTCCATTTTTGTTCTTTTTTTTCCCATCTCCAACATGAGATTTCACTCGTTAGCAGCACATTTTTTCAAGTGAATCTTCAAAACTTGCATTTTATCGCAATGCCCAATGTTGTTGTTTTTTCCATGTCTTCTTTTGTTCGGCTTGATTTTTCGTGGCATTTCGAGTATTTTCCTCATTGAGATAAAAAGAATGACGAGAAATGAATCGGCGGTCGATGGTGATCATCTTCTTTTGTTGTTTTGATAGATTTAATGGTTTTGTGTGTGTGTGTTTGTGTGTGTTTGTGTGTGCTTCTTATTCCAATGCATCAAATGCGATGATTTCGACTGCATTTCGATGCATCTCGTTTTTGTGCTGCTGCTTGTTTGACATATTCACCACACTGTTTCCATAATCCACTGCCTCACGTTGTGTTTTTGTCTCTATTGCATTGTCTTACAATGTGAATGTCAGGTTTTTGGGTTTTGATTGTCGGGCTTTGTTTGACAGGTTTGTGTTGAGAATCAGTTTTTTGTCTCTCTCTCTCTCGTTCATCTTCTTTGTTCTACATTAAAGTCTAAAACAAAACAAATATCGTTTTCGGTTTGTTATAGTTTGAAAATCGGTGTCAAGTGGAATAATACACGAGTTAACAGGTTTTCCGTTGTTTTTTTTTTCAGTGTGTGTTTTGGGTGCACATGCACGTCGAGATAAGACTCTCTTGCTTTCGTTCGCATTCTTTTTCACATGGCCAGTTTTCGTTTGTTGTTGCTGTTTGCCGTCAAACTGAAACATTCGAATTGATGGGACATTCCAGTGACGTTACGATACACTAATCGGTAATTGTAAATGGGCAGAAGTTTTAAATGGGTTTGTGTTTTTTTTTGTTGAATTAAGAAGCTCGTTTGCTCAACTTAATGAAATTTGGACTAAACGCTGTTTAATTAGCATTCCATCAAAACAATTCGTCCGATTAATGTCCAGAGTCAATTTGAATATTCATCATTTTATCAAATGAAGCAAATGAAAGCTGTGCACAAGTTATTGCCGGTGCGTCCACGATTATACGTTGCCTTTCTTTGGCCTATACCAAAAAAACAAAACAAAAACACTTCAATCAGAATTAATTGACCCTAAAGTAAACATCGTAATTACTTTATTACCCAATTCAAGAAGTCAAGTTTTAATAATTAATTGTGTCTCTTCTCTGGGTGGTTGATGCAAATTCAATGGATAAATAATTCGGAGATAGAATGAGAGCCTCAAGGCATAACTGTACTCTTGTCTGTTGATGTACATTTGTTCTTTGATTTTAAGAAGGAGGCATAAAACAAATAAATGCATTTGCATATTGACATCTGCCTAGACCTAGACTTAGACGGGCGAATTCATCTATGAGTCATGTTACTAAGTGTTGACTGACAACAATCCACAAGAGTCGCCAAAGTTTCGCACTCATAACGATTTAACAACAGCTAGTTTTCGTTGTTGTTGCTGTTGCTGTTGCATTCGATTCGCTAATTGCAAAACGTTTGAAAATGTCCAATTGTTTCTTCATAAAAGGCCAGATAGGGCAGTGTACGTGTACTGTAGTTGCATGCAATGCTGGATGCTGTGTGTTTCAACTTCGATGATGTTTTAGCACAGACAATTCGAATATGCATTGCGTGTTTTAAGCTCTCTTTCTCACTCGGATCTGTGTTGTTGTTTTTTTTTACAGCCTGCAAACAAACTGTACATTTTGAGCGAAAAAAAGAAGCAACAGCATTGACCAAGATGCATCCCATTTCATTTGGCTTAGCCTATTGCTATAAATTATGGTAATTTGATATCGTTGGTAGATTCTTTTTGTTTCGCTTTGCATATGCACGGTTTATTTTCGAGTTGATTTTTGTCGATTTCGAGTTTTTTCTCTTTCTCTTTCTTTCTCTCTTTCTCTCTCTGTGTCTCCTTCCATCCACCACACCGCACATTTCTCCGCTCCTCTCCTCATTTATGTGTCTACGTGTGCGCCTGGTTTTACTGTTTTGTGTCAAATTTTTAATGCACATCTCATCTTCATTGTGCTAAAGATTTTCATGCAGCCGTTTTTTGCCTTCAAAATGTTCTGTGTCTTGTCTATACTTGTGTGTTGGTTGGTCGGTTGCATCGTTTCGTTTTGGAAATGCGCTTATCTGCAAAACGGCATCCTCGTCTCATTGCGGTCACACTCATTTGATTATCGTGTTTATTGTTTGCATTTCGTTTCTATCTCTTTCACCATCCCTCTCTATCGGTAACACTTCCCGCTCTCTCTCTCTCTCTCTCTTTCTTCCTCTCTTCAGCTGTATTCGCGCGCCAGACCAAAACGCTTGTTCCCAAACATTATTTTTAACATGTATGCAAAATAAATTTTAATTTTTCTAATTCTTTTTGCACCGTGTGTTGAGCCTGTACGAGTTCAGCCAAATATGACCATTTTCATGGTGATCTTGAGCAAGTGAAAAGAAAGACTTTTTCACACACACACCACGAAACACCAAAGCAGATAAAATGTACAATCATTCTTTGTCTCTCTGATTATTGACTCGGGTGCTAAAAAATAATCCACGTTTGTGATTTTACCTTTTGTTGCCTCATTTCGTTTTGTGTGTGTGTTCTGGTCGTTGTCGGCGTCGTTGTTGTTGTTGGTGTTGGTGTTGGATTCTTTTTATCATTGGCGACATCGAAATTTCTATGTGCTCATATTCGCGAAAGCACAAAAAAAATGTTATTTTTATATGAGTACTAAAATGAACATTGCTTCATTTTCGTCCGTGTTTTTTTGTTTTGAGTTTTTGTTTTGTTTGTTGAATTGAGAGCCAAAAGACCGTACCATTGGCTGGATGGTAAAGGGTTTGTTCGTTTTGTTATCTCTGGCAATGTCAAAAGAACCCATTCGCACTGGTGAATTATTATTGTTTTCCATTTGAGATCTTTATTCAGGTTTTGGAATAAATTGCCTGAACCACGAACATCACGCACTTTGCAATTTGACCAACACCACAGCCGAAGAGAGAAGGCTGAACACAAGAACGAGATCGCTTTTTTTATCCTTACCATTATGTTGATTGAAAATTTGTAGCGATTGCGTTTCGTTGCCATTATCTCAATCTATGTGTAAGTGAGAGTCATGCGTGTGTGTGTGTGTGTGTTGGTTGGTTGGGTCATGAAAATGAAGAAATAACTAAGCCATGCTTATGGTGCGACCAAGATTAAAAATCGATCGAGACAATTTTAGATTTCCGCATTGAATGGAATTGTAGTGTGCTGTGTGCTGTGCGGTATTTAGGTGTCTTTTATTTACCATATTGGCCATATAATGCAAGGCATTGCGTGAACAATTAGTAGCCAAAAAAAGACAAAAACTTGCAGCAGCAGCACCGCTCACAAACAGTTTCGTATGGCATGCGAATGCGTGCATATTGCATCATCGATTTCAAGATAGAAGCAGAGCAAGAGAGTGACACAAACACACACACACACACTTGAATACGGTCGATTAGATTGGCAGTATGGTACATTCAATTTAGCTATCATTTGAATATATATATATATATATATATATATAGAGAGAGAGAGAGAGAGAGAGAGAGAAATGTAGTAAACGGTTCACTTTTAACTACTTATTGCATCCATTTTGGAACGTTGTGCTCAAAAGCCATACATTTAATTTCCAATGAATTTTGATTCGTTTGTGATCTCTTTTCGGCATATTCAGCTCTCCTATTGTCTCTACTGCTCTTTTGCTTAAAAACAACTGCAACAACAACAACAAAACCAAAATCAAAACTTATTTAAACAAAACGATCTCTGAAATGAACTGAATAACAATAATAAGATAAAATAAATATGAAGCATCGTATGGAAACGTGTAGCATTTAATCATAGAGCTGTACACACTGCACAGTGCACACACAACCAGTTACTATTTTGCAAAACAAATGGAAATGAAATGCGCTAAAACTGCACGGTTTAACGGCTCACGGCACCGACACACAATGAAACACACATCGACATTTTTGTATCGATGCATCGTTATCGGGGCGCTGAGAAGTATTCGAAGCACAACACACAGAGCATTTGGTTTGGTTCGCCTTTGATTTTTTCGATATATCTGCTGCTGCTGCTGCTGCTGCTGCTGCTGCTGTTGTTGTTGTTGGTGCTGCTGCTGCAATTGTAGCTCCCGCATCGTTTGTAGTGCTCTTACACACTTTTTTTTGTTGTTGTTCAAGAATTTTAAACCCCGAATTGAAAAATCACAGCATCCAAGTGGAGCACATAAAGCCTTTCCAATTCATAAGTAGCTCGATTGCTTTGGCTGTAGTTTGGTTGTGCCTCTGTGCTTTTGGCCTCTCATTCATTTATGCACATAAATAATAAGCGTAAACGTTTCGCATTTTTAAATTTTCATGCATTTTGTGGCAGCTCTAGCTCTAGCGATAGAGTTTGACACATGCGTTTACTACTGCACAGTTACAACTCGAACGAATAGCAAACCTTCTTAAAATTGTATGCACACAACACCAAAACGTATCGGGTAAATATTGATAAATATGAAAGTATTTGAAGAGATTTGATTGTGTGTGTGTGTGTGTGTGTGTGTGTGTGTGTGTGTGTGTGTCTTTGTATGCGTGTCGGCAATCGAATGTGTGTTCAATTTTCGTTGCCGTGTCGTTCAGAGCGATCGGTGTGGTGTGCGCAGTTGTTGCAGCCAAAGTATCCATTAACAATGTATAATGACGGACATACATTATTCGCTGCAGATGATGTATTATATTTTCAATATAATATCTATGAACTTTGTCAGCAAGCAGCAAACTAGTAAACCAGCAAACGAACCATTCGGCCGCATAGATTCTCAAATCAATTCGAATATAGCGAAAATAGTTAATACAGCTGAAATGAGGCACAGAGCAGCAGAGAGACAGAGAGACAACAACAAAAAATGAGATATCTCTTCTAAACTCTACGCAATTAGCGAGTATGTACCAACACAACTCGCTACGCATTCGCTTAACGACATTCCATGATTTGATTATTCGGATTTTTTTTTTCAATTTAGTTTTAGATTCAGCGATATTACAATCCACTTTGTGATCCGTGTATTCACAATGAAAATGTTCATTTTCCGGGCCAAAAATGTAATTGATATGAACAATTGTCGATTTCATCATCATCGATCGAAGTCCATAGTGTGAATGTGTCTTTGATTTAAATGATTGTCGGCATCAAATCGATATTGATGTAAGTGATTGGAAGGCTGAATATTTGATCGATCGAAGGAAATATGGGCAACTTAGCCACAGTCCACACAGATCAGCAAAGATCAACTTGAACATTCAATTTTTCTGACTTTATCATTTACAATATCTTGCTTAAAAGACCGTCGAGAACAACAACAGCCGCATTGTTTTCACTTGAGTTGTGTGCGCGCGCGCGCGTGCATTTGAACGCGCAACGAGCAAAGTATTTTGTAATAATTTCTGTATGCGTTTTGTAGCTCCGTCGTCATCTACATCGGCAATGCTTGTCGTTGCTGTGGTTATAATTTAGTTTAATAATTTTCATTTTATTTCTTCTTTTTCTTGAGTTGTTTTCATTCCTATCTTTCGTTGGATGTTGTTGTTCGCCTTTAGTTGTTGTTGTTTTTTTTTTCTTCGTCGATGCGATGTGTGTACTTGTTTGTGTTTTGCTCTCTTTGTTTCGCTCCTAACATGCCAATAACACACATAATAGCTATTGTATCATTTCATTTAAGCCGTTTTGTTCGGTCTCTGTCGATCGGCGTTTTGGCGTTGTTGAATTTGGTTGATACGCTTTTGCTTTGCCTTTCAGCCTGTGTACTTCTTCACCCCCCCCCCCCGTGTGTGTGCGAACTCTTTTTTTCCCCTCCTCCGCTTCCTTGTCGGTCTCTCTCTCTCACTCACTCAAAATCTCTGGCTATATTTACAATTAATATCAACGCATCAAGAAAAATAAATGCGTTTGATTTTCTCTTTGCGATATCATTAATAAAGTGCGCGATAAACCAAAGACCAGAATTTATGCAATTACAGATTGCAAATGTGTCTGGTCGTTGTTTGAATAGATTGGCGGGCCAAGAGCATGAGTAACTCGGCTGGCCGAGGAGCAAGACATGAACATCCATATGGCGTATGCACGCGAATGAGAGAAGCTGAAGCCTCGAGTGAGCTGCAAAGAGAAATGAGCATTTAATAAATACATAGAAAAGCAGGAAATGAATGGTGATGTCTTTTTGCGTATAAACATCCCATCCCATTGAGGCAGCCCATTTAGTTTTGCGCGTCCATAAAACGGTGCGTGCTAGTGTGTGGCGTGGAAAATTATAATTTATATTCTATCAAATGGTTGAATTTTTACCGATCGACTGCAAAAATGTAAAAAAAAAAAAATAGAAGTAAGAGGCTTGCTCTGGTTTGTTTTTCTCTTGTTGTGCGTTTTTTTTTCGCTCATTCCGTTCATTCGTTGCGTTTGCATGATTTAAAGAGCAAATTATGCATTCATCTATAAAGGGTTTGACCAAATTGATAAAAGAAGGAGAAAAAAAAACACTGCGAACAACGAAACCGTGCAATGGAGCATTAGAAGAGAGCATTGGCTTTCGTCTTTTTCATCTGTTAAAAGTGTTGGCATTCCGTCGATTCAAAATGCGAGCGCTTCGAAATAATAATAAAAAAAAAAAGCAAAACAACGCTGCAGCTCGATTGTGAAAACTTTACTAGTTTCATTTAGCTATTGCTTTATTCATTATTGCACTATGCGATGGTGCCGTGGGCCATAATATTTAATTGACCAAACGAAAGCTGCTTTAAAAGCTGCTGTTTCACGTATGTATTTTTTTTTTGTACGCATGTTTGTCAACACTAAACTGCAAATTGAATGTTTTTGTGGGAAATGTGAACACACGCCTCACAGGAAATATCACAATAGAAATTTCAAACTATCGAACCGAAAGCAGTTGGCTACTGCTGACGATGAAGGCGGGGGAAAATTGGCATGAACATACGAAATAAAATGATTACTCAAAATGATAAATCGACATAGAAAATCACTACTGATTATATTTTCAATACATTTTTGTGAAAATTAAATAAGTCAAATTTTATGTTTGTTTTCGATGTTGCGGAATCTCCTAAACCAAATAACAAGATGCGACCAGAGTGCAATTGCCTTGAAGCGCACACAGCGTTAATCCGTTGCATAAACGATCAAATCGTTTGATCCATTGAACAGAGCGCGCTCGTTTGCCAGCTCACAACACACACACACACACTCACACTCTCTCGCATAGATAGAGAGTGAGAGAGAGAAAGAGAGGAATCATGCAATGGCCTTACGAAATCAACACATTCCGGGTGTATGGATGGTGTTTGTCTTTAAGCAAATGTTTTATTTTATCGGTTTTGAGCCGCATTTTCTTTTCTTTCATTATTTTAATGATGGAATCGGTTTAAGAATTAACCGAATGTGAACAAGTGTGCGCATTCATTTTTGGTTTTTTATTGTATTTTCGGATCATTGTCGAACATGAAACGCATTTTGGATGTTGTTGTTGTTGTTGTTGTTGTTCTTTTTTTGTTTTGTCCAACATATTTTGGTCGATTGTCGTGAACTGGACATCTCCTGCAGTGCCATAGCACCGTACACACAGACACAGCCACAGACACAGACACCGACACACGAAAACTACACACAGCACCAGATTCGAGTATTCAATGAAATCAAAATGCGACAAATCTGGGCTTAAATGAGTTTATTCATCTTTCATCGTTTTCGGCTCTCGGAACCGAAGATCTGTTTTTTATTTCCATCGCTTTTCGTCACTACTTCTCATGATGATTATACTCCCATGCAACGCGATAGGTTTCAATGTACCGTCAAATAATCATGAAGAACGTTTTTTTTCTGTCTTTCTCTTTTGACTTTTGGTTGTTGTTGTTGTTGTTGTTGTTGTTTTCGCATTTTTTTTTTTAACGTTTTCAACTCCAAATTGAATTTTGATAAGATTTTGGTTTTTCTTTTCGATGGCATTTATATATTAGTGCAACATATTCTTTGATCATTTTCATTTTATTCCGTCGATTCGTGTATTTAAGTGTATATTTTTACATATCTAAATTAGAAATTGTGTAAACTAATTCAAGATGATCGCATTTGAATTCGATATTGAGGATTATTCAGCTAAATTAATAACACATTTGGTGTATCAACTGTCTCATTTATATCAAATCAATCGACCATTTTATTTAGTGAAATCCAAATGACCAACACGTAAATCAATCGAGCTTTTGCAATTCCAAATAAGAAGAACGAGAAAAATGTATATTTGTTCGAGCGAAACGTTCTTAGAAGTGATTTTTCATGTTCGCGAGGAAGAACAAATATTTTGAAATATTAGATTTGAGATTTTAATTTAAATTCAAGAATTTTCTGGGCTAATAGTTCGTAATTTGGACGATACTTCACTACTTTACGATACCACAACACATTATCATAAAAAGAACATTAATCTCAAAACCAAATGTTTTAGTTAGTTAAAGTACATTGTTGAAACCAATTTACTCAATGGAATCTGGTGACATCACAAAAAAAAACAAAGACTTTCAATTGTCAGCAATTTTCTATTGAAATGTAAATTTTCTAGTATATAAATGGAATGTGAGGAGTCTGTCTTTTTATTTCATGTGATAAGAAAAGCAAAAATAGAACAAAAGCACAGCAATATCGAATATACGTGGGGTGGAGTTGAACTAATGAGCCATGCGCGCGTACACCCACAAAATAACAATAATAATCGCTTTTCTCCTCAAATATACACCAAAAATTTGGTGAACATGTATACAAAATAAATACAATCGCATCACATAGCAATCCATATACAGAATGCTTTGTTTTGCATTCAACAAGAGTAGGGGATAAAGAACGGGAGAGAGATAGAGAGAGAGAGAAAGCCATAGTGTGATAACCCAAGCATTAGAATGTGAAGCATCGCAATACCAGAAACAAGAAGACTCAGCTCATTGAATAGCAAATGTGTTGATTTGGGTAAAATGCGTTTATTATGACTATTACTCTAATAGATCATTTATAGATCGGCACTTGTAGGTTACACACATTTACACACATTTAGAGATTACAAAGCTTTTAAACGACGCTTCAGTAATGTGCCATTCCATGTATGTTACATTTGAGTGAAAATATATATTCCCAAAAAATTACGGTAATAAAATGGAAATTGACATTTTATGTCATTGATTCAAAGGCAATCCAATGCGAACGGTGACTGAACGATTCGTCCAAGCTCATCAATGATGTGTTGCCAAAGACATCTAGTCTATGAATGTGTTTGTTTCTCTTTTTCGCTTGTTCTATGTCTTTCTTTCTCTCTCTCTCTCTCTCTCTCTCTCTCTACTTCTTACAAAGACAATCTGGCTCTGTGTGTCTACATCTCTATTCCAAACATAAAAAATGACATAGTGAGTGTTTTTGCTTTTATTGCTTGACCAAAAGCATCTATAAATGTTATTTCACTTGGTAAAAAAGATGAAAGGAGAGCAACTGACGCGCGAGAGCACATACACACACACACACACACACACACAAACGCACAAATCTAAAGTGGAAATAAATGCGAAATGAATCGAAAATGACTCATAAAAAATAAAACCGTCGTTTTTATTCGTCGCTTTTTTTTATTATTATTCTTACTCTGTTTGACTGTGAACTCACTATTTTAAATACATTTAACAGCACATATATTGTTGTTGTTGTTGTTTTTGTTGTTCAAAATAAGCTCAAGAGAACAAGTGGAATCTAGTAATGAAGCGACATGAATCAAAAATGATCACACAAAGAATGGCTGATGATACTTTTTCGGCTATTTATCATAACAACATCATCAAAAAATGAAATGCTCTCAAGTGGAAGCCGAAACGAAAAGAAAACAAACGAAACCAATACACACACGTACCACAGAGTGAAACGTTTAGTTTTATATTTTTGGAAGGAATAGACACGCACACACGCACACACACAAAACAACAAAAACTAACAAAAAGTTGTACACACAATTATTTTTGTGTGTTGCCTCGAAAAAGATCCATCTATTTACAGTAACGCTTTTGGCATTCAAAGTACAAGTAATAACAAGAAAAAACAAACGAAAAAGGCGTCACTGGGTGAATAATGAGTTAATGTGCGGCAATTGAAACAAGGGATTCAAGGTGCTCGGCCTATCGACCGAAATGCAAAATCGGTTCTCTCGTTCATTGGCAAGATCAAGCAACAAGTATGTAGAAGCTAAGACGAAGAGAGATAGAGAGTGAATCAAGGCGAAGCTAAGCTTAAACAAAACGAAACAACAAAAAAGCGCAACAAAAAACACTATTGTCATTTGAATAAATTAAATCGCTTCATAATACACCATACAAATTTCAATTGACAATAAAACAATGATGACATGTGTTTGGCGAATGAAACGCTTTGTGCTTTTATAATGTGCGCACACCATTGTCATTGGCATCTAGCGTTAAATGTTTGGTATTCTGTGTACAGAATTGTTGACTGTGTGTGTGTGTGTGCGCGCGCGCGCGAGATCATTCGCTCTCGGTTGCTCGGTTTGCGCTACCTCAATTCGTTTGGTACGCTGTACGGATGCCTGTTGCTGCTGCCAATCTCTAGCATTAGTATTTCGTTTTGGCCATTTATTTATTTCAATAACACATGCAAAACACATGAAACACTCCAAAAAAAAAAAACAACACACATACACATTCGAACACGAAGTGAATAAAAAATAAAACAAATTGGAAGCAAAGAAAATGCGAACGAGCAAGACACAGAACGAGAGGTGTATTCAAAATCAATTGTTTATTGTACGGGAATCGGTATTGTGTGTAATTGTATGCATAAACATCAAGAATTCGAATCCAATCAAGCAGCTTTTGCTTCTTTCTCGACCTGTTTGACATTATATTCGTTACAAACCCATCGAATCCAAACGAAAAGGATTATTCACTCTTTCTCTCCCTCCTCCCCGGGTTTTCGATATTCAGTCTTGGTCCCCAAACAAAAGCCGAACTCAAGCGTTTGACAATACATTTTATTATTCAGTTTTTGTTTTTTGTTTTTTGTTTTTTTTTTGTTTTTTTTTCTGTTCTGTTCAGTTATTAATTGTGTGTTTTCGGTTCAATGGTTTCGGCATGTCATTTGATCATATTTGCCATTTTACAATTCGTCGGAGATTCATTTGTGTACAGTACACATGAAAGATACTCTCAAGGTAGCTCGAACAAAAGAGATGCTGATGTGATATGTGCTTAGTGCTAATGCTCCCAAACAGAAAAACAGACCGATATCGAAAAATATCACAAAATGTCAAAATTCGATTTGCCAAGAGAGAGAAGAGAGAGAGAGAGGGAGAAGATCGGGAGAGTGAGTGTGTGCACTAAGTGCTCAATCAAATGAACGGTTCGTTCACATTGTGAATATTCCAAGTGAAGTTCAATCGATGACAGCAGAATTGAAAGGAAGCGATTATGTAGTTTGATGCGGATTTTGCGCGCCCAACGTTTCGATTCAAGCTCTCTCTCTCTCGCAGTTTAGCTCGTTGCCGACATTGATTTTGGTTTATGATATGGTTTAATAACGTCAAACAAAAGCACATTCGATACGGAAAATGATCATGGGCGCGCACGAGCTCTATTCACCGAGCGCAAATCGTCTAATCTAGTCCATAGTCAGTCAATCTGACTGGAACAAATAAACAAAAAATAAATGTTTGTACATAAATACTGGCAACCTTCAACCTGTTCACAATTTGGAGTTGGTTTCAAAGAGAAGCAGATGTTTACCGCCGCTCTCTATCTCTCTCCCTCTATCCATCTCTTTATTGCTATCAATCCGAAAAGCCATCGAACAGATCGATCAATCGATCAATTATCCTGTTAACGGGGAAAAAAAAGCCGAAAGAGTCTCGCTTTTATCATTGAATATTTTACTTCTGCAGCACGCGCAGAAAAAAAAACGAAACGGGCCCACAAATTATCAAATATTAATATACACACACAAAAATATATCATAAAAATATGCGAAAATGTTGCAAACAAGGAATGGATGCGAAAAACTGATTTCGTTTGGCTGGCGTTGAAGCCAGCGTAAGATCCTTCGTATTCGACCTTATTTCACTATTACACAACATCAAAAATTGCTCGTCGTTTTGTTGTTGTTTGAATGTTCATGTTGCTTTTGCCGCTGCTTTGTGCACCAAACACGCAAAGTATGTGTATGCTAAATGCTGTGTGTTACAACACTGTACACTGTACAGTACATACATCTCTCTATCTCGATCGACTGAGTGTTCTGTAGTTTCTCTCGATTATCGTCCCTCCGTTGCTGTTGATGTGTGTATGACATCGTGTTCTCGTGTGTAATCTTGAAAAATGAATTATTTCCGCAAAATTTTGATTTCTGTGTTGGTATTTTTGAATTGTGCTATAAATAAAGTCTGATTTTCATTTCGGCGTTTAAGCTGTTTTTTTTTTTTTTGTGTGTGTGTTTCGTTCGTTCGATGGAATCGCTTGTGCTCTTCCGTTCATTCTCTCGCTTTGTCTCATTCTCGTAGCGCGCATAGTTTTTGTTGTTGTCATCGTTATCGTCATCATCATCGTCATCCATTTATTTCGTTTATTTTTCGGTTTAAATGAAATCACATGTGTATTTTTCGGCACTTACTGACAACTATGCTGTAACATTCACTCGTTCGTTTCTATAGCGCGAACTGTATCACTGTACTGAGCCACCCATTTCATCCAATACATTTGGAACAAAACGAAGAAATGATTTGCAGGCACGGTCAACCAGCTAGAGAGAGAGAGAGAGAGAGAGAGAGAGAGCGGAATATTTGCAATAAACAAGGAATTTTCGTATATTGCGTTCCATTTCCAGCAACGGGCTAGAGCAACCAAATCAAATTAGTTGAATGAAAAACAACATTTTCTAAGTTGAGCGGCAGCAAAAATATGTTTAGATTAAGCGAACACATATGCACACGGAAAATTTTAGTTGGCCATTGCAAAAATCACATTGTCGATCGGTTTTTGAATGGAAATAAAATTATGAATAGAAACAAAAATGTTGCATTTTCGGTTGATTTCACTTGAATTGACAAATGTTCCATGGCCAAAGAGTTTCAAGTGTTTGAATTGAAATCACATCCAATTAACAAAAAAAAAAAATCTATTTTGAGTGTGTTTGTGCGTGTGTGTGATGGTCATTTGAATCATTTTATTCAAGCCGTTCAAAATGGACTGCATCTTCACCATCTATCCCCCAATCCATTGCATTCCAACTAGAAAATTAGATCCAATGAAGAAAATGAGAAACGATGTAACATCGCATGTAATTAAAAGATTTGTATAACAAAACACAAAAATCCGTTTGGGATGCACGCGCATTTGACACATTATTCACGTCACATCCACAAATGAAGTGAGTGCACTAACTAATCACTTTTGTGTTTGGAAAAGACGAGTTGTGTTTACGTGTTTTTTTTTTGGTGTTGTTGTTGTGGTTGTTGCTGCCGTTTTTTTGTTGTTTTGTTTTTGCTTTCGTTGATGGCAATGCCGTTGAATGTTGCCACAGTTGTTGGGACTCAATTGTGAATTGCTGTTTCAAGAAAAAGTTCGACTTCATTTGTATGACTGTACTGTATACTCTGTGTGCTGCATACTCTACTCTCATCTTTGCATTTGTCTTTTTGATACTTTGGTCTTTAATTTGTGTTCGTGCTTCGTTTCTTTTTACAATATTTTTTGTTGCATTTCGTTAATAGTTGAAGATGAGTGAAATTATAAGAATGCGGACTGAGAGAGAGAGAGCGAGTGAGAGAGAGAACGCATTTGGCAGATGCCTGAGCAATAATTGTTTATGCGATGGAATATGATGTTGCTTCTCATTATACGATATGGATATTTATCGTTTGCCATATAGAAGCAGAAATTCATGTTGGCCGCTCATTGCTTTAATAAAGTGGTGTGCGCTTCAGCGCATCGCATGGTTATGAGTGCGGGTGCGCGCGAGCGCACATTTAGACCTTAACTTGTTGTCTCATGAGTGAGCCTCACACTACCACACAGCGTCAATTAAACCGTCGACCTGTGATTTTATAATAATCAACGCGCATCTCTTTCCACACTCTCAGATTCCCTCTCTATCCGTTTCTATCCATCTTTGATTTACATCACAAGGCTGCTGTTGCAATCAATGCTGTGCACATGTATCGTTTTGTGTGTGTGTGTGCTTTGAGTCACTTGGTGTTTTTTTTTTCTCTCGTCGCTACGATATGTGAAATTGTCTTCCGTTTGTTTTCTTTGTTTCTCACCCGCCCAATTCCTTGTTGGATCGATCCGTTTTTGAATTCACTGAAAACAGTTCGCTTACACGTTCCCGCGCCACACATTTCTCTCTCTCTCTCTGTATCTCTTAAAGTGAATCGGCATGAGAGGCGCTATCTCTTGGGCCTCTGATAATTGATGTTCGCTTCAGCTCTCATTCCATCGCTTTTGTGCGCGCGGGCGCGATATACAGAAGATTGTGCAGCTTCTGCTCTTACATTTTTCGCCAATTATCTATATTTCTAGTTAGATTATGCAATTAGAAATGAAAATGGAATAGAATGAAATTGGTTGGACTCGTTGCTAATCTCTTTTGGGCTCTGATGTGCATGGAAATGATTGCGAAAGATCGTCATGGAATTGGACGACGGGCTGAGGCTGGGGCTGAGATTTCAGTCGTTTGTGTGTGAGTGTGTGATGTTCTAGGCTCGCTCGTTATCATTAGACGTTCATTGCCATTGCAATTTTGTACCCAGTTTATTTATTTATTCTATTTCATTTCCAGTTATACGAAGCTCACAAATCATATGCGGCAAATGGTTGCGTTTAAGCATTAAATGTGAGCACTTGCAATAGATCAGAGCCGCTTTCGAATTCAACACATTTCGAATTGTACGATTACAGATCTGTGTGTCTGTTTTTTTTTTACAGTTTGAACACATGAATTAGATGTCATCTCGTTGAAACCTAATGGAATTACATCCCTTTGCTCTAATCATCTCTTGAACACTTTCCATGAATCCTCATTAAAGTACAACATTTTCGCATTTAAAATGCGTTGCATCAATTTGGCCTATGCATACGATATCGCACAATCTCTAGGCCCGTACAGATTATCACTAATTATGGAAATGAAACAACATTTTACAACATTTATATTCATTTATTACATGTTCGTCATAACAAAGTCGCCCCAAATCATTATATTTTAATTGCAACAGCCTGGGTGCGAAATTTAACAGAACAAAAACCCAAATTGTGTGTGTTCGCCTTTGTCGTGGCTTGATCTCTTGCGCATTTTGTTTATGTCGATTTGGTGTGTGATTTTTTTGTATAAACATTTCACGCTACACTTTGATGTTTTGACCTCGATGCGTGGCTACGAGAAGATTTTGAAAATAATCGCGCTATAATTTACCAAACAATTTCTCCGCCTATTTATCACACCAAACAAAAACAACAACAACAAAAAATTTACACACATCTCGAGCGAGCGAGAGAGAGAGAGAAAAAAGATACAACACAATAAAATGTTCAAACAAACGAAAACATTTGAACTTACACACTCTCTGTTTCATCTCTCCACTCTGAGTTTGACCGTTTGTCTTAGCAATACGTTTAAAAATAAATTGATTCTGGCTGGACAGTGGCGGTATTAAAGAAATTGTAACCAGTTTTAACTACAATCAGTTTACACACCAAAAACCAACCAAATTGTATTCTATGGAACGATTTTCCCCTCTGACTGTGTACAAACTTTGTAGTTTTCATATTCATTTCACTTGGATTTGCTCTTTGCCGATTCCTTGTTTAAAGAAACGAAGTCCAAAATGAAAAACATACTTAAAAATGTAAACAAATAATATTTATACGCACTTTTGAGAGATGCGATTTAAACGGCTTCATACCGAATTCAATCCATAATTCGGCGTTCGTGTTCGATTAAGTCGAATTTAACAGATATATTGAATATCAATTCGGTTGTATATCCATCAGATGGTCAAAAGTGCCTTAGATTGAAATCTAAGCTGAAATTGACCGACTCTTTTTTTAGTTGGTTTGATATTTCGAAGAAACGTGTCATCTCTAAAACATGTGCCCTGCTTTAAAACACAGCCGATCGGCTTTGGGCAAAGTAATCTAATCATGAGGTCCCTCTTTTCAAAATAAACTAGTGCATCGCTAGGTCTGCTAGTGTCATCGACTCAATTTATGATTGTCTCCGTTGCTGTTGTTGTATTTTATGTTTTTCGTTTTTCCTTTATGCACATTGCACCATGAAAATCTGCCATTTCCTTGAAAATTTAACATGAAACCATAAACCGAAGCATCTTCAAAACAATAATGCTCAAAACAAAAACACAACAACAACAACAAAAACTCATCACACTGTATACCTCATACGCCAAGTAGGTATAACTTTACACAGACTTCATCGTGCATTACAAATGTCTTGAAAAAAAAAAAAACAAAAAAAAACAAAAAAAAATGAACAAATGGAAAAAAAACCTCATTCAAATGATATGCAAGCTGAGAGTTTCAGTTGAAATTGGTTTTAATTCCAAACGATGGTAAAATTGTGATTGTCAACCGATAGCAGCACATGTGCTGTGCACATTTCAACAAAATCCAGTGTGCTCACAGACTCTTTTGTCATGACAAACGAACATTAGGGTGCTATACTGTGCACTTGGCATCAAATTCAATCAAATAGTAAATGCACCAGAATGATTTCTAAAAAAGAAATCTTATTTTAAGTAAAACGAAACGAAGAGCTTTTGCTCGTAAATTATGAACCACCCTAGCCGGAGCCACAAACACAATACATGTGGAAGTAATCGTATGTTTTGTTGTGTGCGTCTTGTTCTTCTGGCAATAAATGTTTTAGCATTGCTTGATGGATTTTGTCATTGTTACATTTTTGGCATGGATTTTCTTAATTTAATTTCATTATGCCGTCCGTTCTTCTCAATTCAAATCCCGGAGATTGTATATTTCGAATGAGCAAAGTGTATTTTTATTTTTGGTTTTTGTTTTATTTATTCCAACAATAACGAATTTAACAACAATGACATCTGGATTGTGTCAGAATTGGTTTGAATGTAAACGATTTCATGTTGAGCTCACAAAGCAACAACAAAACTATGAGCATACATCATCATATTTGTCTTGAAGGCCGTGGTTTTTTCTCTTCTTCTCATTTTTTTTTCTCTCTCTCTCCATTTTTATTTTCACTTTGTTTGTTTTTTCTTATCCTCGACTTTGCAAGCAAACTTCGATTTTGTATAAGAAGCGAGCGGCGAGTGTTTTTTTGTTTCTGCTCGGTTTCGGTTACGATCATCGATTGAATGGTGCAATTATCTCGTCTGGTGGCGAGAAAAAAATAAAACAGAACCAAAACGAATTGTGACGTATTGACTCGGCAGGCAAATGTAAAGTGTGAAAATCCTCAACCACTCACACTGGCAATCGCCAATCACACACACACACACACACACACACACTAACAACCGATAGCAGTTCAAACCACTGACGAATCTCCCGGTGCACCGGAAAGATCAAGATTCGAGTAGCATTAAATCAACTTTGAAGAAAAAAAAATCTAATACAAAAAAAATTGAACTGTGTAAAATTTCCTTTTCGAAAAGTGAAATTTACAACAAAAAAAAACCAAAACGCATGAAAATTGACGACATTTTCACATTCTCCGAAAATATGCAACATCGGAATGTGTGTTTAATTAATTGGTTTCGGTGACATCGTTTCGCGTGTCCAAAACGAGTGAAAATTTGTTGAATTTTGTTCACACTCGCGGGGCAACTGCACTAAATCACTCTTTTTTCAAGCACCGGGTCACACATTCACACACACACACACACCGAGTTGGTGTGAAGGGAACAAAACAATTCACGCAAAACGCGACTTACAAACTCTAATATGAAGTGAGGAGCATGAGGAACATTTCATCATGGAATAAACATTGGTATTGTTGATTTGTGCATTTGAAGCATGTGAAGCGTGTTACATTTTCTCCAAGTGCCCGTTCACTATGCGTATACAGAGGCAAATGACAGGCCTGAGTAACAGACATACACAGTGGTGTTTGTTCTGGTTTATTTTGATCGGGGGCATTGTTTTCATCACAACAATTCGCCTGTTCAATTGGTGATGATGTGCATTTAAAAGATGGAAAACTGCAATGCACCACGATGCAACGACGTGACGATGCAATGCAAGTAAATCCTGATTCTCAAAACTCCAACGAATACCATTTCTAAGGAGCATTTAAATGTAAAAAACAAACGTTTAAAACTGACGCCGTGTATTGTTTGTGATCATTTGTATTTTATTTCACTCATTAAGTTGGTCAATTTGACGGAAAATGTGGTGATTAAATGTCACCATTTATTGTCGATTTCGATGACATTTACAGAGGGAGTTGCGTAGGTTCAGTAGCATCGAAGTATTATTTCAATGTGATGACTAATGGCGCGTAAAATATTTCACATCAAGACGATTGAAAAATAAAGAACAAATCCATGCACCAAACATGATAACCGATCACCGCAAACATTGAAAAACACTTGAAGTGTTATTGTTGATTCGAATCGAAGTGAGAACTAAACGAGGGGAAAAAAACAACGAAACAACTGCGTCCAGCCGTTTAATCCAACGAAATGGATTCGGTTGATGTTTGTTTTTTTTTTTGGTTCTGTGTGTTGCCAATTTTCCATTGTGTTTATTTTTGGGATGCGGCGAAATAAATATTGTTTACGTTTGCCAACGAAACGAGATTTATCCAGAGCATACAGCACAGTGTTCGCATCCACAACACATATATCTAATATTACAATTATAGTATAAAATTGACGATTGTTGTGTCGTAAAAATCGTTGGCTATTTTCATTCGTTTTTTCTGTTTTTTTTTTTTAATTTCTTTCTTTTATCAATTTCATTATTTTGAAATTTAAAAGCATGCGAAACGAAATTGAGATCAGAGCCGAATGAAAAACAGCGCACAGCCGCTTGCTGTGCCCTCTCCTTTCATCCGGCCAGCCTCAACAACCGAAAATACATCGAAAAATTTAATTATAACAATGGATTTTATTATTTTCAGTTCTACGTAATTTTGATTGTTCTATATTTTTAACATTGCATTTCATTCTCTCAGGCGGTGTGTTTTTCGATGACTTCATTTCTCCTCGACTGTGTTATTGTGTTCAGAGAATCTCGAATGAGATCGAATGATGTGTTACGGTTTTTAAGCGTTTAAACGAGATGAACGAAACACACAAACGCATTAGCCGCGCGCGCGTTTTTACGCATTTTATAAACAAGCAATTAAAATCTAAAGCTACCGAGAAGAACAATGAAAAATGCTTAACAGATCTAGTGAACATTCTGATCATGTCTCAGTGCTCGAGCACCAAGTCTGATTTAATATTTGATGCCGTTTTCGTTTTTTGTTTGTTTGTTTTTTTTTTTTAATTGTAATTTCTCAAATCTAATTTTTCATGTAACTTATTTGCCACAAACTTTAATCCCCCAAAGTCGGCTATTTCGGTTCGAATATAGGCAACGGCATTCTAACACATTTGTTTTGTTTGTCGAAAGTTTTCTGTGCCGAGTCTATTGTAGTCGTGGTGAGATCGTTGCCGTTGTGTTCGGTTTTGTGTATTTTGTTGAAATGAAGAAGAAAAAAAAAAAACGAAACAACAAGGAATGTAATGACAGTGCCGAAGAAAACAATTGCCACAGCCAAAACAACCAACACAATAAATCAAAACAAACAAAATTCCGATGTGCTGTTTTTATATTTGCGAATTGCGCGAGTCATGTCGACAAAATGGCCAACTTGAAAACAGCGTAGTATTGAAACAGTTGTAACTTGTAATCATGCGAATTGAATTGACGCGCTTGATGTTGAGCTCATTCTTTTTTTTTTGAGCTGCGTCAACCGCATTATGCGCTGGCAAAATTCAATTGGTTGCGATTGTGGTTCTTTTGATTTTTTCTAAGAACCAGCACAACACTCACTTCTCATTGTTGCAGCAGCAGCAGAATCAATTCTTTTTTTTGTGTGTGTGTCTCATTTTACTGAAAACTGGCTTTTGTCTATTTCAACTAAACAATAATGCAAACCGTTTGCATTGCATCTCAATCGATTTGGAGGCGTGCAAATGAATTTCATTGGAAAAAATGTTTCGATTGCGCTCGTTCGAATGGGTCAAAAGATACGTCATCGGAACATTACTCCGTTTTTTTTTTTTTTTTAGCAGAAACAATTCTATACACACATGTCTTTTGAGTGTTTTTCAAAAAATGTTCAATGTTCAGAGTTGTTCATCTGTTTCATTTATATGAAATGTTTTCGAATGCGATACTATTGTGTGGTGCTTCTCTTCTCTCGGCTCCGGCTGAGAGGCATCGAACGAGAAGCGTAATCGTATTGTGCCGCACATTCAGCATGTGGAAGTCATTGTGCATATCGAGGCAACAGAGGCACATTTATATATCATTCCAAAACAATCATCCCGATCAAATTGAGTGAATCTAAAGGCCCACTTGTGATCGAAGCAAATGAAAACGACGGTTGTGTGTACCGGTGCTCAAACAAAAGCATTGTCGATTGTCTAAGAAGCTGCAAACGGGATTGTTCGCACAATGCCTAGTATTTTATTGCCATTTGTTCTTATAGTTTAAGTTGTTGTTGTTGTTGTTGCTCTTTTAGTCGTTCTCTCTCTCTCTCTCTCTCTCTCTCTCTCTCTCTCTCTCTCTCGAGTGTTGCCTTCATTTTTTATTGTTTCTTGTTACAATATGGGATCCGGATGTATTTTGCCGCTCTTTCGGCATAAAACTAGAGTATGATCTCAACATGTGCACGCAAATGACAGCAACACACAATCGAATCGGGTCTGAAAATGAAAATCAAGAAATGCCAACGCTAAAAATGAGAGAGCTGTTGCTGCATTTTGTGGCAGCTAGTCAGTGGGCCTTCAGGGGCCTGTGGCTCGAGGCAAATATTTGAATAGTTCACGATTTGGATGACAAATCGTTAATCATTGCACATTCATGGAATCATCATTAATTGTCATACATAAAAACAAAACGCGCGCGCACTGTGCAGTGTGCAATACAATGCCATTTGAGTTGGTTGACTTTTGAAATCTGGCTTCTTCAAATCCGAGGCACGATTTTATGTTTTTATCCTATAAACGTCAATATGGAATTGCTTCATTTGGATTGCATCATTGAATAGTTAGTATTCGCACGGTTGGAAACAAAAAATAATGCGAATTTTTTAATGGCATTTTAGTGTAGTTGAATTGGCCAATTTTGGGAATCTCTTAGCTTGTGTATAGCGTGCTAATATCATGTAATCGTCCAATAACAATACCACGGTCACTCGAAAATATTGTCGCTGTTTGCGGGGCGCAACAAAACAATCGCTTTCGCTTTGCAACGATCGTTCCTGTCGATATTTGTGCCATGTGCAAAATTACATTCAACGCAAAATAAACATCTTTGTTTAGATTGTAGAGCGTGTGTCTTTGTTTCTCATTGTGCCTTCGCTTTTTTTTTATGTAATACACACAGTGATCTGTGCCGTTTGCATTTGATTTTGGTTGTTTTTGTTTTCTTCTTGTTTCGTCTATCATCTTTGGTATTTATCCGTCTCGATCGTTGTGTTTTATGCGTTTGTACAGATTTTGTTCGATATCAATTTTGTTCTGTTTCGGTTCGTTTCGTACATTTTCCGAGCGAGTTTTATGCGAAAACCAATCTTTAGGTCAACAATAGATGAATTCGAAGCATTTCCACCCAGATGCTTTGCCATCGATTCATTCGGCTAAAGTGGTTAGACACGCAAAATCGACCAATGCCTTAAATGCGATTCCCATTTTCGCGTATGTTTCTCTTGACTAAATCATTTGGTTTTGTGTATTCATTTTATTGTTTGTTCGGTTTGGCCCATTTGCTGTTGAAGTTTCTCTCTTTCTCTCTCTCTCTCTCTCTCTCTCCGCAGTCAGTGTGCCCTGAGTAAGAGAGCACTGAGAGCACACATTAACCAGAAAGACAACAGTCGTTGTCTATTTCTGTTTGCATTATGCATTTCATATGGACAAAATTGTAGTGTGTATGTGCGCGCGCGCGTACGAAAATGACCTCAAAATCACAGGAAAGTCGTCGATTGTGTGGCGATTTGCCCGTTTCGATGGTTTCATCTTGGCTACGTATGTACTAAAATGAGCATTACAATTGGAGAGATTGCGCAAATGTGCGCGCGGTCGCGAGACCATTTCGACAAAATCTAATCAGTATTGACATGTTTTGGCGGACTAACAGCGCTAACAATGCAAATGTATTCAGTAGCACCCTGAACAATGTGCACACAGAATAAAACTATTTATTCGTTTGACTATTGTGTGCACTTTTTGCCGAATGTGAGCGCACAGCGCACACGAATAATGACAACGAATAAAGAAATAACAAATTCCTATCTATTGGCCGAGCCAATTGTTGTTCACCATTTACTATCGTGTCTAATAGTCACACCGTGGAGGCATCTCAGCAACAACCAACAATACTTTTTCAATTGTTGTTTCGACGATTCGGTGGTTTTCTCCTATTTTCTTTACACACACAGAGAGAAAGAGAGGGGGGGGGGGGTACATGTTTGATGTTGTTTCAATTTTTATTGCACTGAAAATGGCGCATTTCACTCATGGAATTTACATAAAAATGCGATTCTTAATGAGAATGGACCCACATTTAAAAAAAAAACACACACTGCCGCCACATTTCAGCTCTGTGTGTTGTTTACATTTGTTCATTGAATTCGAATTCAATATTTGTTGTTGTTGTTTTCGTCGGCCAAATTAATTGCGATTTATTTTATTTTCCACCGTAAATAATGCATTTCATATTGAAAACGAAAAAGCTGAACACAATTGAATGATTTGTGAAAACATCAATACGAAAAATGCAAAAGGAAAAAAAAACAACGTCGATACAAAGTTGCCTCTCGTTCTCACTGTGATCTCGCCAATTCCAATTGATGTTTTTCTTTGTAGTTTCGGCGACCGGTGTGCAATCACACTGCGAATTATCGCAATGGCGACCAAAATCAAATAAATTCGTAACGACTTTGATTATTTTCTGTCTATTTGAAATGCATAAAAATCAAAATTGATCAAATAAATTGTTTATAATATTTTTTTCGTTTTGCGATGGAAATAAGGCGCGAGCAAAGAGATGCAGTGCCGATTTTATCGGGGCAAAACAATCGCCAAACAGCAACAACAACAACAACAACAACAACAACCAAAGCGGTGTTGCGCATCTGGCGACCTATAGCAAATAAAATTGTGTGCTCGATCTCATATGGAAACAAAATAGTTCAGTTTTGCTTGTGCTCGCACACATCGGACCGAATAAAATATTATTTGGAATGCATTTCAATGAACAAAGATGTAAGAATGTCGATCGTTTGGACGATTGCGGTGCCGTGTGTATTTGTGTGTTTTAGCGATTGAAATAGGCGAGTGAGCGAGACGCAGATTCGGAGATTTACTTGTTCCATTATTTCGCTTATTACATCGATTATGATCATAAGGCATTAATAATCTATGTGAGAAATGACTGCCGCTCAAATCGGTCGGGCGCGCGCATACTAAACGACACGACGCACGCACACAAAACGAGGCAAACACAAAATAGAGAGAAACCGATTCATTTTGAATCGAAAATGGGATAGCTGTGCCACCACAGCTATCTTTCTAACGAATCAAGTGAATCAAGAATTTCAACGAGCGATTTTGTCGATCGACACCGGAAATGAAATCGCATTTGATGATTTTCATGATGCTGTAGCAGTCAAGTTAAGGAAATCTGCGCGCCAAATCACCGCCATTTGAATCGTTCATAAAGGTCCCACTTGTGCCTTCTTTTGTGTGAGCGTAAGTATCGGCGCGCACTTGGCACTAGACAAACCGCTGCACTGGCAGCCAGCTTAAGCATAATCAAATTGAAAATCATTACCGTGCATTTGTTATCCATTGTAGAAAACTGATGATGCTGTTCAGCACATGACTAAGTCTTTCTCTCCTTCCAGCATCTTTAACTGGCTCTCTTCTTGATTTGTTATTTTGTTGTTGTTGTTTCGTTGTTATTATTATCATTCGTGCATATTTGGTTGCCTTCCCCCTTCGTTCGCCTGTCCCGTTCCCATTTCGTATTATAAAATGGTGCACAGAGTACGATTTGTCTTGAAAATTGTCGTTGTTGTGTTTTGCTGTTGTTGTTGCTGTTTATTTCTTTTGCCATGTTGTTTTTTCTCAGCGCGCGCGCTCTCTCTCTCTCTCTCTCTCTCTTTCTCTCGCCCGATGAACATGGAAAAAGTATTAGGAGACGCTGGTGAAGATAGTTGTCGGTGCAACAACTGCATATGCAATGTAAAAGACATGTGAAAGACAAAACGCAAACAATAAAATGCCTGTACCGAAACAGTAAATGGAAATGACTAATGACATACAGATGTGCCGTGGCACTGTATAGATGTAATGTAATGGCATGTCATTGCCGAGAGTATCTCTTTCTCTCTATCTTTTGCCACGCTGCCGCAGCCATTCATTCTCTCACTCCGTGTTGCTCATTTGCGTTGTCGCTGGTGTTGCGCTGTTCGGTGTTGGTAGTTCAGTGTTTTTTTGCCGTTGTGCATTTTTCGATTTCATAATCGTCACACTAACACTAAGACCCACACAGACTAAACAACACTCCACTCTTGCACACGCTTCGTGCAACGATAGGCACTCTCAAAACGAGATCGAGATCCAGTGCATACGGCACACATCATGCTGAAGATGTTTTGCTTGTTTCCTGCGCGTAATTGTTTTCGGTGTACATTTCGGTGCAAATAACAACACAAAACAAGCTGCATCTTTTCTCTTCTCTTCTATGTCGTTTTTGTTCTTGTTGTTGTTGTTGTTGTTGCTGTTGTGATTTGTCCACTAAAACCAAAATATATATCAACTATTCGCAGCTGAAATGAGTATTTAGCTGACAAATATATTGCACACATCGCACTGTCACAGTTGTTGTGACTGTTGTCGCCGTAGCACTTAATCAACATGGAGAAATTGAAATTCGGAACAAATTTCGCAATGCAAATGATTTACTGGATTTGAAATACAGAAGACAAAAGACAATAAAAAAAAAGAAAATCATAAAAAAAATGTGGCACATTTGTCAAGAAGCGGACAATAACAGAAGAAAAAATCGTTGCATTCATTCAAGGAATTAAAAATAGCGGTCGATGTGTGATATAAAGTGTTTGGTAAAAAATGATAAAAGTCATGTGTGTGTGTCCAATGTCCATCTACGTCGATTGGACGATCAACAAAACAAATAAAAAAAAATTGATCCCCATTTAATCATTTCGAAACGGCCATTTTAGATCAATAAAATGACACTAATTTAATAGAGAGTGATGTTTTATTGACGATCGCCCCGATTTCAATTTTGACGACACTTTACGATTCAAGCGATGGCTTTACGCCGCATTTGTGCTCTCTTGTTTCCCCTCCCCCCATTCAACCGGTAAATACCCATCGTTTAACACATTCATCTGAAATTTATGCGATTTTCATTCAATTATAATGTGATTTATGATGATGTTGGTTTTGCACTTAAATCACATTGAGAGACGATGCTGCAAAAAAAAGAAGAAAAAAAAACAACAACAAAAAACCAGACACTCCACTAAGTGGAAAAGAGCAAGACTGAAAGATTGAATGACACCAAAAGCCAACCCAAAGGAAGACATTAACGAATGCCAAAACAAATACAAACCATAAAAAAAGCAACAGAATCAGCGAAAAAAATAATTGATCCAATTAAATATATTTGGCGATGCAATAAAAAAAAAACTTTTGCGAACACACACACACATTTTTTTGTCGATATTATCGGTAACTTGGCGAACGACACACGTTGACACTGATTGATTTTTATTATTTTTCGTGTGCATGGCCAACGAATCGGTATTTCTTTGCCCCGGAACGGAATTGCTCTATGTATCGCCATTTATCTGTTGTGTTTTGATGTGTTTGTGTGCTTGCGTTTATCCAACTTTATCATTTATTTTAAATAAATAGTTTTTGTGTTGATTTCGTATGAGCTTCAAGTGTTTCTTTTGTCTTTTTATCAAAACTTTTATTATCTATTAACTCGTCGTTGGTCTCAATAAACAATTTTCTTGCTTTTCATTTACATGAATTTACAGATTAAAAATTGATTTGGCCCAGATGATTTAAAAAAAAAAAAACCATAAATTGCGAACAAACGAACACAGCAACAGATACGAAAAGTAAAATTGATTTGTCCATTAACAACTTAAGATCCTGAACAATGCGTACGCTTAGATTGGAATTCCACTTCGCCAAATTGTAACTTTCTATTTATGTGAACTAGCACTGTTTCCCTGTTGGGCAGCCCAATGGCTTTGGCTCTTTTTAACGCTGATACAGGTGAAAGTTTTCGCATGTAAGTGGTTTTATACGCGCGCAAAAAAAAAATATGCAGTAGAAATAAAAATGACGAGAAAAAGATAGAAAAAAGTGCCAAAGATTTGCTAGGAATGTGCGGATCAAAGGCACACACACACACACATACACACACACTCAACATTCCTGGGCATATGTTGTTCTATTGCTGCTGTGTGTGATTCGGTTAATCGACAAATATGCACACAATTCACTCAAACTGAGCACTGAAATTCAAGCCGCGGCCAAATGGAATGTCTTTCATGGCATCGCCGCGCCAGAGTAATACAAACAGCAATTGCCAGCGCCAAACTAATGAATGAAAATCTATTTTTAATGCCTTTTGTTCGATTTGGTCGTTCCGTTTGCTAAGTAACAAGCTTTATTTTTAATTAAATTGCGTACGATGCACTCCATATAACGTTAAGTGTGCAGGCGCTCGTTGAGCAACAAGCTTACGATCACTCTATGTGTGTGTGTGTGTTTGTGTTTGTGTTGCACCGCAAATCATTTGTCATTTGTGCAAAAATTGCGTGAGTTTGTGAGTGCATTTGTGTGTGTGTGTGCTTGTGTCATTTTATTGGTGGCAATTAAGTAACGAATGTCCGGGACTTCGTAATGTGCAATTTTTTCTAAAGCGTATGTCGTCGATTTGTTGTTAGCTGAGAGAAAAACAAAAAAACGATGGAGGGAGGATTTGGCTTACTCATTCTCCATTTTTGAAACATTGACAAAGAAATCAAATTGCTTTCTTCAATTGGTTGCATTTGGCATGTTTGCATCATTCTTCAATGCTTCTTGAGTTTGTGCGTACCGCAAAATGACAACCAGGTCGAAATGAATAATACGACCAAAGTATATTCTTGAGACAACACCAAAAATATACACGCACATTCGTGGAAGAAAACGTAGTGAATATGTCTCACTTTGGTTTAGAACAACAACAGCAACAAAAATCCGAAGCGAAATAAAGAGCATCCAAATCCAAAATAATTCGGAGATAAGAGAACCATTTCGAAATGGTAACAAATCCGAGATGAGAAAAACGATGCACACACTATGTGTGTGTGTGTGTGTTTGTTTTTTATCTCTCTTATTGATGCGCACAAATGTTTGTGAGCGCGTAAGTGCAAGGAATGAAGGAGAGCGAATCGGGCTGGCGGACGAGCGCGCGAGAGCAAGACAGACATCGAATGAGACCATATGCGTGCATTTTCACAGAAATGTGTGGCGTACTGAACATCATTAATGCTACCCGGTACACGCACTCCAAGCACTCGGTACACATGCAAAGCTGTTGTTATTCTTTGATTTTTCGTGTTTTTGTTTTTCGTTCGTTTTTCCACCAATTTGTGTGTGCTCTTCGGTGTTGCTGTCGTTGTTGTTGTTGCTTCTCCGTATTCTTCGTTGTTGTTTTCCTTTTATTTCATTTCTCCTTTTGCCATAGTCAAATGTGTTGTTTGGCTTGGCTCATCTCTATTGGTACACTTTGAGTGCTGTTGTTTCGCTCCTTTGGCGATCGAATTTCGTCATCGCATTGTAGTCGTGTCGCCATCCATTTTAGTCATTGTCGCTTCAATCTCTTTCCAACTCGATTTTCAAAGCCGAACGGCATTTCAAGGCATCGCACCACATTCTATGCTGTTGCCTCACAGTTTTTTACCAACAATGACACAGTGAGCCTGCTGAACAGTGCGCTCTCTCTCGTACAGGGCCATACAGCGTAAAGGGTATTGTAACGGGTGTTCAGTTGTTTTTGACTTTTCGTGTTGATTTCACTTGATTTCGTTTTTTGTTCTGTGACTTTGGTGATTGTTTTTTTTTTTGTGCGTGTTTGTAACTTTGGAGTACGATACTTGGCCGCAAAAATGGAGTTTATTAATTGAAATAAACATTTATTTGCTGTGTTTGAATGGAATAATGCACAATTATTCTATTGAAATTTCAAATCCATTAAAAGCATAAAAAGTGATTGTTATCAATGTGAAGTTAAAAAAAAAAATTCAAACAATTCACCAATAAATTTATCAAATTTCTGTGATTTGGAACCAGTGCCAATGCCTCGAACAATTTAAATAAAAATTTTAATTGTTTTATTCTTTTTGTTAACCAATTTGTTAGTTGATTCATGTGAAATTCTCAGATCATTGACTGAACAAAATATTACCGCCGATAATTATGACCAGTTGGTTTCTTTTCAAGCAGACATCAACATCATCCAAACAGTTTGCAAGTCATTAAAATTTTGTTGTGAGTGCTTCAAGCAAACATTTTGTTTCTGTTTTTTGTTGTTTTCCTTTTTATAATATTGTGAATTTTCCATACAATTCGCATTTACATTGTATACTGATTTTTGCGTGTCATGTTATTGGAAGAAAGAGTGAGAGAAAGAGAGGAAATGAGCTGAAATCCCTATGCACTTCACTCCCGTCCAATGCCATGAAAATGTGTGCGATGATCGTGTATTGTCGCATAAAGTAGCTCGCAGTTTCTGTTGTAGTTTAAGTTACTAATTCTGTTGGAATTGCATTGCCGCTTCACATGCATCGGCTCTGTTATTGTCGTTGGTTCATTTCTTCTTCTTCTTCTTCCTTGTTCATTATAATTTTTCTTTTTTTTAGTTTTGGTGTTGTTTTGTTTTGTTTTCGTTCCATAGCTTTTTTTTTGCTCTTGACTATTTTTACTAATCTTTTACGTCTGTGAATTATGGGGATTCTTTGCGACGCATATTATCGTAAATACTTGTGAGCACAAAGACACACACACACACACACAAAGAAAAAAGTATTCGGTATTATTTTGGTTGTTGTTTTTATTCCTCTCTCCTCTCATTTGCTTAGAAAAGCATAAAGAAAATTCTTCCACGGGCACTTACACGAAGCGCTCAAGCAAACCGACAGCATCTCGCGAACAGAGAAAAAACACAAAGTGAGAGATGCATTCATTTCACTATTCTTTTCATTCATTCGGCGTTGTGCGTGCATTTACCGGAAATAGCATTTCAAAGAGGATAAATTAATGTTGATCTTCTTCGTTCAAAAACAATGTATCCGGTAAAAAAAACAGCACCGATAAAAACGCGAACATAAATATATTGAATTCATTATTTTTTTTTCGTTTTCCACTTTTTTCCCCTGCCTCCTTGAAAGCAATCATTAAGAGAGAGAGAAAAAAACACCACAAGAAATTTTCTTGAATTTTTCAATATTTTTTCGTTTTTGTTTTGAAACATATCCTTTAAACATTCAAAACTAAATATTTTAAAACAAAAACAAAAAAGAAGAGAGAAGAATTCCAAGCGAACAAAACAAATCAATAAAATGGTGGTCGGAATTTGTTGAGAAAATGGGAAACATTTGAAAATTTCGGACTCAAAAATCATGTATCATTTCGAGTATGTGTGTATCATTGATCTGCACGTGCATTTTAATACCCCCGAAAAATGGTCTCGACTCTGTTCTGCTACGTAGCAGCTAAGCAGCTACGTGACATAGATCAAATTTCAGAATGCAAAACAGATTGAAGAGAGAACGAGAGAAATAACAACAGTGCAACACAAACACAGTTGTCTTCCCACCCAAGCATTTTTGGCCTGAAACAACAGAATCATACATTCACACGCATTTATTGGTGCGTTTGAAAAATTGTTGATTTAACTTTACAATATTTTCGTTACGGTCCACTCGTTCGATGCACGAAAGTCAAATCAAACTTCTGGCTCATGGCTTAGTGTTTAACCATGGCCATTGCTTGGTGTCTTCAATTGGACTAAAACAATGTGCATTCTTCGACGTAAAGACAAACCATCCAGAGATGAGGAAAGAAATGAAGGAAAAGACTTGAATCGAAGCATTCTGTCGGCAAGAGACACAATTTTCAAGTACCGTTGCCACATACACGCTCATCGAAATTGATGTGTCGAATGGAAAAAAAAAACATCTGCAGGACGAAAATGTGCCGTTATTTGAGATGTGGTCCTTTTTGTGATTTTTTCATGTGAAAAACCGGCCGATGAGACAGCAAATAACCAAGATCCGTTAGATTTCGTAAAAATAAGAAAGGAAAATAAGGAAAAATGAAATAAATACACTGACAAACCAGCAGAAAATCATAAATCAATGCATGATTTGGGTGCCGATGTAATTTTCTCGCATCGAGAGAAATCTGCTTGAAAATGTGAAAATTGTTCATTTTTGCGGCAGAACCATGAGATTTTTTTTTATCGACGATTAAACTAACGTCGAACGCACTGACGACTGTTGTTATGCATTTGTCTTTTTTTCTCGTTGGTTTTTGTGTGTGTGTTTTGGGGTACAAAACGGAACATGTAAGCGCATTTTCCTGCATAAAATGAAATTGACTAAAATTCAATTCTCTTTAATTGCTTTTTGCTTTCTGCTCTGCTGGTGTCGAGTATCATAATGCATATTTGTGACCTGAAAGCTGAAGGCTTTGAAGTGATCAAATTGCCAACTGAAAACTCAAGCAAATCCGAGAGAAAGGAAAAAAAAAACGATGCATGCATCAAGATCATATTGTTATTTTTGTCCATTCTAATGGTGGAGTTGTGGAAATTTTCAGGTTTCAACAGCTGCAACGTCATATTGCCATTAGATTTGGTAAAATAAAACCCAAGGAAATCGCCGAAATTGTTTGAAATAGTGAATTTTCACAATTTTCAACTGAATTGAATGGAAATTGTTGACTTTGGCCGCAGAAAAATCGGCTATCATTGAATACACGTCTCCGTCTGATGGCTGGTGCCAGCGCATTAATATTGAGCAATCGATCGTCAATATTGTGCAAAACAAAACAAAAATGGCCCCATGAACATGTCAGATTTGTATGGCGATCCAATAAATGTGTCAATAGCTTGATATAAAATGATCAAAATGTGTCCACGACTATTTATAAAATACGACAGCATGTTTGCGAGTAATTAATCGAAGAATGAAAACTTAATCGAACAACGAAAAGTGATGCGGTGATGCGGTGATGTGATATGATTTATGTCGGGGCCGATGTTCAGACAAGAAATGTGACGGGTCGAGGTGATGTTCGTGATTAAAATTATACGGACAACCGATTCCGGAATTCAAACCCCAGCCAAAACCAAACGGAATCGAAACGAAAACAATTGGCAAAAGTTGTCAACGGATGCACGATACTAACATCTTAATGATTATGTTTTTCACGATGTATTCTGTTACGACCTGAACTTTTATTATTAGGTGTTTGTTTTTTATCTTTCTAAACTTTGTCTCAATGATGATGAGCAACGCATGACGTTTGAAACGTGTACTCTTTCTCGTCGTTCTTTGTCTCGCCCAGTTTTTTTTTGTTTTTGTTTTTCACTTCTACTCATAATTCTGGCATTCCATCGTCGCCCCGAATCCACCGAATAACAAAAAAAAGCAGCCAGTGTGTGTTATTTTAATATCAACAAAGCAACAATATTCAAATTAAAAAAAAAAAATCGCTGGGGTATTGAGAAATAGCATCTGGGCGCATACAGCGCACACAGCGCACACAGCACACGCAGCACACACTGTAGCCACTAGTAACAACACTTTGAATATCGCAAACCAAAACATCAATTCAGCATGTTTTATCGCACATTATAAAACATTTTTAATTATGAGCGAAGAGAGAGATAGAGAGTGAATGTAAAGTGGCTCTTTTCTCTTTTCGCCTTTTATTTATTAAACACTTCTTCTTCTTCTTTTTCACAGCACACACACATGTTATCGTTGTGCCGAATCTATTATTATTAGGATTGTTACGGATTTTCCATGCGTTTTTTTAATTCTTTTGTAGTTTATAAAATATTTTCGTTTTGTTGAAACGATGGAATTCGTATTATGTGTACAGTTGTATTGAAATTGAAAGCGTGAGCCTCTCTGGCCGTCTCTTTCTTTTTTCTTTATCTCTTCATCTCTGTCACTTGTGTCTGGTTTTTTCTTCACATGAAATGCGTATAAATGAAAATTTCTAACAGAAATTCTACAGTCGCTCGAATGGCATCCAATGAGTTCCGAGTTCTATGTGGAAAAAAAAAAATCTAAAATATTCTCATCCAAAACACATTGGCAGAAAGCAGACGAACAATTTGAGAGAAAAGAAAAATTGTTGTTATTTGTTGGCGCTTTTCCGTTTTCTTTCTCTCTCTCTCATCGTTCGATCGAAATTCCGATTAGCCTCATTAATTTACCAAAAAAAAAAAAAAAAAATGTATAATAAATTTGAAACCGAGGGCAGAAAAAAATTATTGCGCCATTCTTTTCGAATTCGGCGAAAATTTTCACACTGTTCGCATTTTTCTCACATTTTTAACAATTCATTCGGAAAATTTTCGGTTTTTTAATGTTGGACACGACTAAAATTCGCATTGATTCGATTTGAAGGCCAAAATGAGCAACAATTTCAGAACAATCATTTGAAGCATTTCATAAAATTATTGTTGTAGTACAAATCAAACCAGCGAATGACAGTCGAGAGAGAGAGAGAGAGAGAGAGCACTTTTATGCATAGGCAGGAAATAGTTTGATATAATAATGTCTATTGTTGTAGGCATTTGAATACTTGCACTGGACTGAGCCGGGCCGATCCGAGCCGGCTGAATCAATTGTTCTGTGTGCCGTTTTCATGATCTTGTCAATTCAATTCCGAAATGGTTCGTGATTTTGAATTAATCTTTGGATTCATATCCAGTGTTGTTGTTGTTTTTTTTTGTCTATGATTTCGGCGTAATTCGCAGTGTGTCTGTCTCTGTTTGTTAAGAATTGCAAGAATTCCTATTCTTGAAACCAAATAAACAGAGAGCGAGAGAAAAACAATAAACAATGTAGAAAATCAGACGTGTCACACGTATTGCCACTCTACTATTTCGTTCGTCGCTTTATGTAAATGCCGGTGTTTTGTTTGGCTTGGCGGACGCATTGTCCTTTTATGATTTTGATCACATTGCATTCCGAGCGTTTACCGCATTGTCACACAAACAACAGTGCCACCGAATCAAAATGACATCAACACAATTGCCTCCTATTGCTTGGGCCAGTGCGCGTAATGCGCAATTCACTTTGTCGCTTGCAAATTGTGAAGTCCAACGTAAAACAAATTATTCTCCACGTCGCTGACACATACGGTAAAGTGACAGCAGCGATTCGGCAATGATTTCTTTTTTTTTCGATTTGCTGATCGTAATTTCTGGAAAACCAGTAATAACATTGCACCATAAATATTGTCGATGGTGATTTTTCACACAGCTAAACAATATAGGAAGATGTGTACTGGATCGATCCACACTTTGGGTCATTAGTGGTGACCACATTGAGCAATATTTAAGTTCAGTAAGAAAAAAAAAATCGAATCTAACAACTAAAACACCTTTCAATTACATTTAAACCAAATTCTATTTTTGAACGATTTTTCTATGGTTTTTGTTTTCAGAAATTGTCATCATTTAGTTTTATTGTTCGTTCTAAAGAAATTGCAAATGATGTGATTGTTTTTTTGGCTTTAAATTGCTGTTCATTTGAGTTGATGAAACGAAGCATTCCGTTACTTTGTGGTTTTGCATAAGGAGACGACGAAAAAGCACGAATTGTGGCTCATCTATCGAATCGGTTTGAGGCTCATTTTATTGTTGAGTTGTCATTTTTTTGGAAGTGCTCCGTTCAGTTCTAATGTCATGAGCTGCGAGCTGTTTTTTTTTCTCTTGTAATGTTGATAATCGAATGGTTTCAGTGAGTTTTTGGTCTATTGTTTCATTACTCTCGCTGTCAACTCGGTTTTAGTGTTTGTGGCTTCGATGGTTTGAGGTTCGCAAGCAAACAACAAAAGCAGCAACACATTCTGTCACTTATCCTCTCCGGAGTATAATGTCGGTGTGTGTGAGTGTGTGTGAGTGTGTGTTTGTGTTTGTGTACTTGAGGCGCACAATAGAGGTCTTAAAAGGCACATCATGTATATGAGAAATGGAATAGAGATTGGGGGACGATGCTGATGCTAAAACTTTACATTGATAGCCATGGACCCAGATTATTTGTTTTCTCACTCACAAATGCTTATTGCGATGCGCACACAATATATGTGCGGCCAGGTACTTTTGTCATTGGATTTATTATTGATTCTTGTGTTGTGTGTGCGAGTGCGCGAAGCAAGCGCGTTCGATGTTCGTCGCTCTTTTTTCCAGTGCTGCTGTTGTTGTTGTTGTTGTACATTTTGTATATTTATCGGTTTAATGTGTGTTTGCATTGTAAAATTATAAATCACGCATTGTCTTTAAGTCTTTCGATATGTTTGGACGAGTTGTTGTTATATTCCTTTGTCATTTTTGCTTGTGTTGTGTGTTTGTTAAATGCTCAAAAACCTCAAAAGTATACAACAGAGAATTACAGAGCAAATAAAAATCGGCTCGATTCTTTATTTTCTGTTTGGTCGATTCGAGAGCCGAGAAAGAGCGAGAGAGTAGCGCGCTACACATAAACTATTTGTTTGGACATTAGACAATGATCGAAAAAACAAAAATCGCGCCAAAGGGAACGAGTGAACGGCATGCAAACATAGATGCTCACTTGATCGAAGGCAGCGAATTGAACACCACACTCATCACATTAGTCGCATTTCAAAAGATTTGTTGTGCGTTTTTGTTGCTATTGTTGTTGTTGTTGTTGTTGTAGATGTAGTTCATGTGTGTGTGTGTGTGTGAATGTTTATTTGTACGGATAACTCGGTACAATGAAGAACAATGCACACTGAAAACAGCGCGCAATCGCACATAATAAAAGAACTTACGATCGCTGAGCCGCCTTTTTGTGAGTAGTTCTCTCTTCTGTCTCTTTTTTTGTCGCTTTTTTTGATGCGGACCGAAACAAAAGATGAACGAAGAGCTCAAGATTCAGAGTGGAGGCTCGAAGAAAAAAACGTACACACACACACACACACACACACACACACACACACACACACACACACACACACACACACACACACACACACACTGGTCCATAGCACTATCATCGCGGGAAAAACGTGATATTTCTTATTGTTATTTGAATCGAAGTCTTGAGTGCTGTTTACAATTGATTTTTATTCTCTTTCTCAACACACTTGAGAAAATGAAGGGAACAAAAATGCGGTCACAACACAATAATTTCTACAATTGTGATCCATCAACCGATCATCAAATCAGAAAATAGATTATCCTTTTATGCACAATGAACAATTTCTTTTTCAGTACGTTCGCGGATACAAATGATTTTGACGCTGAATCCAACGGGATTCGACCAAACTTTTGCTTGAACAATTAGTAACATGTGCAAATAAAGACGCCACATTTGGTTGAATTTTCCATTCCGTTCCTTGGTTCTCCCCCATTCTCAATTCCTTTTTCTCATGCCAGCATACACACTTGCCTCGTTTCGCATCATTGTGCACAACGAAAGCGAGATCAATAATAATTGGCATTTTGATCAACAAAAGAATTGAAACTGGACAAAAGAACAAATATTTGAGCATACCAATAGCGGTACAATTGAAAAGAAATTCTTGGAACTCGTGTAAAGCTCGTGCGAAAACACACACACACACACACACACACACACACACACACACACACACACACACACACACACAGAAATATGAAGAAACACAAAGCACAGCAATAATCAGCAATCGAATCGGTTGCGATTGTGCGCTGAAGCGCGAGCGCGTGCGTGCACGCTGAAGAAGTGTTAAAAAGTATCAAAAGAAACGAATGGTTACATTGTTATTTCGTTTTTGAAAATGAAAGAACAAAAAAAAACAAAAAATGACGATGGTCTTATTTGCCATTTGCGTTCTGAATAGATGAACGAGAGCGACACAATACACAAAAAGCAAACCAAACATATCACAAAACTAAAAAAAAAAAAATCCAACAAGACAAACGAACAACAGACAATTTCAACCAAAAATAAATGAAGATAGAACAATTCACACTTTGACTAATTTTTGAGTGGAGACCCATTGTACTTGAATGAACCGAATCATAATAGCCACATGAACCGTGCGGCCCCGTGAATCGGAAGCCGCAAGAAAGAAAGAGACAAAAAAGGCACAGAACGGCATAGAAATACATTGAATAGCTGACGATGGCTCGAGATGAAAAGAGTACCTTCCAAAATGCCGGCACATAACCACTCAATTATTATTCTAATTTTTTTGTTGTTATTGTTAACGATGTCATTTCTTAATCACTTTGTCTTCTTTAATACGTTCCCATCATTTGAAATTCTTTTATGGAACAATTTTTTTTTTTTTACTTCTCCATTATGTGTTCAAGGTGATCAAACAATTCTTGGCGTTGGTCATTTGTTAAAAGCAAATCTTTTATTCAGAATGTTTGATACTGTACCCAATCAAATCTCATGCATAGGATTCTGCTATATTGTCATTCACATGTGACATCAACTAATTTGCTTATGTTTGTTAAATGTTGTCAAACAAACAAACAAACAAAAAAAAAACACGTTAAAACAATACGTTAAACTTAATATTGTCACAAAATGAACATGTCTAAATAATATTCGAATGTGATCGGTTATTTATTGGTTTCTTTTGTTTTTCGTTACGTTACAGAGCAATGTCTTCAAAGCGAAAATCACCACCGACTAAATTAGAAGGAGGCTGTCAACCTACTACTACGACTACAACCATTGCGCACACCAATTTGGCCAATTTTTCAAATCAAAAATCAACAAATCTTGACAAAGACTCAACACACATCAAACACAGCGATAGCGAACATTTCACCAAACAGGACACGGATTGTGATATAGGTGATGAATTAACGGCCGACATCGAAAATAACGATCACAATAATAACGACGACGATGCAAATGATAATTGTGACACTGTCACCGCTAACGCACTCACATCAGACGGTTTCGACGGTAAGTCACCAAAAATCTCCATAAATCACAATCAAATCGGGCAGTTTTTGTGTCCAAAATCAATTGAGTCGCCGGTTTGAATATGAGCAATTCATTTAAGTTTACAACAAAATTGAGACTCGACCCATAGACTCATAATAATCTTGTGTCCAGATGCAATTTATTGTTGTTGCTATTTTTCACATCAAATAATTAAATGCGCTGGCATAATTGACACATTTCAAACGGAATGGTCTTTTTTTTTTTGTTTTAATTCACAGCAAAAAATGTATTGTCCTGCATTCAAGCCAAGCTTGACAGTATCAAAGCAAAATTAACGAGTGAAAAGCATCTACAGGGTGAAAATATTGACAAACATAGCACGAGTCAATCAATCGACGAACAAAATAATAACAGTGATTATGAAGAGCCGTGCAAGCGACCAAAGATCGACTTAGGATCCTGTTCACCAATTCATTCGGTAAGTCGATTTTTTTCCCAACACTTTTTCACACATCGATCGTTTTTGTTTTGTTTGCACTGTGTGATAAGCAAACGATGGAGAAACAAAAAAAAAAAACGTTACATCTTCTGACAATGGTCATAATCTCTGTGTTTCCCCGTTTCTATTGAAATTTCCTTATTTCGGAAGAATATTGAACCGAAATTGAACAATTATTGCCTGATATGAAGAGCACAAGCAATTTTTGAATCAACGCCATTGATACCGTTCATTTTCTCTCTCTCTTTACCTCGTTCATGTTACGGTTTTAAGAATAACAGCGTTTTAATGATTTCAACATGTAAATATAAAATGACTAAATGAATCGAAATAATCGTTCGAACATTTGCACGACAATGTACACAGCACAAATTGCGCACACAGATTGAATGCGAATTTTTGTTATAAAATACACAAATTATAATTTAAAAAAAAAAATGTTTGCTTGTTTTTATTTGTTTGCTTCTTTTCCTTGGCTGCTTCGTTTTACATTTTTCTTCAATTCGTAATCAATTTTCAAATTAATAAAAAAATGCAAGCCTTTAGAATGTCAGACACGGTTTAATACGGATAACAACAGTCAATTTTTGCGTCATCTACCGTCTTTTGGATTGTCACAATCGAAATTGGCTGTTTGGCTTGCATCATCGCTGAGCAGTGCTCACTGAGCAAATTCAAATGTTTTTTGGTAGATGTCGAATGTGAATTTAAACTCATTGAATGCTTGAATCGTATGAAAAAAAAATCGTACCTCTGTACAACAAATTTTAAAACCATTTATTTTCTCGGTCAAAATCGAAAAAAAAACTGTTTCTTTGCGAGTCGCCTCCAAACCTCCATCATCATCAAATCTCCTCTTACTTTTTGTGGGAAAATTTAAAAAGAGTGCATTCATTCTCATAATCTTTATTATGACTCTTTCAAATCTCTCGAACAAATGTGTCCGTTCATTAGAATCCAAAAATAATTTTCACTTGATTAGAGAGATAGAATGCGGCAGTTCTTCTGCACAAAAATTCGCAAAATATGATAATAGTTAGAAAGAAGCGACAACAACAACAACAACAACAACAAAAAAGCCTTTGAATTATAAAATGATAACAATTGTGTATGCTCGCGAGAGCGATCGGGCGTGCGGTTATATGCTAAAAATTGTGTATTCATTCGCGGCCGCTGTACTGCTAACGATTTGTGATAATAGTTAATTGTCCGAATCCAAGCCAAATCAAAATAAGATGTAATCGCGGTGACACACATTTCGTTGTGTCAAATGATGAAATATCAATCCGTTTCCAATTGGTAAAAATAGTCGATGTCAAAGGGGTCAAACGAGGGTCAATACTGGTGTTTTATATTAGTCTTTGTCTATGCTGTCCGCCCATTCGTTCACATGATGATTACCTTTCAAGTAATGAAAAATAAATTCTATTGACATGTTTGATTTGATTTCCTTTTTTGCTCGGTACACGGATGAAATAAAACAGCATTTAGAAAAGCGTGAGGCCGCATCACCATCAAGTAACAATTCAGAAGACAACTTCAAACAACAAACAAACCGAACTGAACCCCAAAGTAAAAAGTCGCTCAACGATACACAAACCACAGCCACGGTAAATCCCAAATCTCTCAATATCATTTTTCCTCATTTCCATTTTTATTTGAATATGACTCGATAGAAAGGGTGCGATAAAATGTCGGTTGCTCTTTTGCCGCACCGTCAATGTACCATCCAGTTTCGCCCCAAAAAAGAAGAAAACGAGCCATTTATTAAATTGAACATTTTCATTTGCAGCGACCAAGTGATAACAATAACATTGACCACAAATTTATTGAAAATGATGTAGACAGTGATGATTTAGTGAAGTGCTCAAGTGATAAAGTAAACAATTTAAACAAATCAAGTGGTGCAACGGATGATACAGACGATACAGATGTGGTGGCCGCACATAAATTGAGTGAAATCAGTTCTAGTGATTTAATCAATAACGGTCAAACAATAAATAGTGATAATATCAGCAACGCAACCAAACTGGAAGGAGTGACACGGCATCGGGCCATTGAACAGGCACACGATTTTATATTGAAAATATTCAGCGATCAGTGCGATATACAAACAACAAATTCAATACAACAACAACAACAACAACAACAACAACAACAACAACAACAACAACAACAACAACAACAACACACAGTTGATCGATGTCAATTACCGAAATATGATATCGCATTCCAAGATATGACATCGTCAACAGGCACCGGTACACAAATGAATACGACGACGACTACAACCGCTAAAAACTCTAGTAACTTTCATAATAATAATAATTGTAGTAATAATAACAGCAACAGTAACAGCAACAGCAACAACAGCAACACAAAATTAGACAATATTCTAAAGCGTCTAACCGGTAAGTCGACAGCGAGCTCCGGCTACACAAAATTGCCATACGCATACATTGGGAGATTGTAAGACATGTTGGAAACCTTTTTTCTTATTTTAAATACAGCAGTGACAAAAGGCAGTGGCGCGATACGTGATAACCATCGGCAACAGCAAAAGCAGCAATCACACAGCCAGGAAAAAATGTCCAACGATGATGAAACCACAACCAGCAAAAATCAAACGTCAATATTAAAGCTATCGCATAGGTATGTGATGTGTTGTGTGGTGTTGTGTTGTGTTGTGTTTTGCTCTTATATTATATTGAGAATTGCATCACAATCTCCCCCTTTCAATGGGGTGGCAATAATATCGATCACATTTTCATTTGGCTGGTGAATTTGGTGCCAATTCCCATCACCCATCACAGTGCATATAAAGAGTGGATAAATTTGATTGTGCCTATTCGCAAACAGGTCATCAATAACAGCGCATCTGTCTTGGTTTTCAATAAATGTCAACCACTTGTAACTTTTGATATATATATTGAAAACATTCTATCGGCACAACGAGGAAATTGCTCCTCGCATTTAATCAAATCGATTGCTTCCATTCATCATTCATATTAGCATAATAAAAGGAACAATCTGATTTCGGATGTGCTAAGACGTTACATCGTTAGTTGGCATCCGCCAAAATGCAAATGAATTTATACATCATGGAAGTGAAATCGACTGACGACCAACTTTTCTATCAAATTCCGTGTTTGTTCGACGAAATCATCGTCGTTTGGTTGTTTGCGATTTGAATCGGTCGAAACTAGACGACGCAAAAATCAAATTCACTGATAATTCCCAAAACATATTCAAAACTTCTCTATCTCTTTCTCATTTGTTCTGTACTGTCGCGCATTCGTCTTATTTTTCGTCCTTCACTACACTTTGGCGAGAGAATAATCAGCATTTGAATATTGATTAGGTGCAACAATGTAGCACAAAGCGTAAAAATGAGAGAAAATTTAAAAAAAAAAAATGCTAAAAATCGACAATAAAATTTATTATTATCGCAAATAAGCCATTTGTCCTTGTTTCGAATGCGCACACACACACCAAAAAAAAAAACATACAAAAATCGGTGCGCACAAACGTTGGTCGTTAAATTATTACACAATTATCATCTCGCAAGCACCGAGAGTTTTATGATAATATGAGAATGAATTGACAACGGTTCGAGCTGTTGCGAATTTCGTTTTCCGTTTTGTTCCGTTTGAACAAAAAAAAAAAAAAAAAAAAAACAACACACAAATCTATATGCACAGATATTGGTGGCGGTTGTGTGTGCACAATTTTTGTTGGACGAGTACTTCTGATGAAGAGAAATAAATGTTCAACGTCAATTCATTTCATTTGCTTTAATTACAGTGAAAACATGGTGTCGGATCGAATTCCAGATCGTAAGGTTGCGAACATAGCCGCTTCACTTGTGGCAGCCGCTGCCTCTGCAAATGGTAGCATCGATGAAAAAGAGCGTGAATTAAATGAAGTGATTACCGGACTGCAAATTTTACGCGAAGAGCTCATTCGACGGGTAAGTGCAGTGCATTTTCATTTATTGATTTTTTGTTGTTGCTGCTGTTGTTGATCAATTTCAATAGTTGAACAGTAGCAACCGGCATTCATTTCCATCATCTCGCATACTATGTGATTACGCTGCATTCAAATATAGTGCAAGCGATATGAGTTTGATGTGGAAAAATGATGTGTGTTTTTTTTTTTTAAATTTTTATTTACAAATATCTGGATTAATGGAAATTTATACTTTTAAAAAGAAAAATCTATTGTGTCAATCAAATTTCACAGCATTTTAGTTCCTTAGAAAAATGATTGGTCAAGTGACTTCAAAGAATACGTCTAGATATGAACAAATTTGTAGTATCCGGCATATCAATTGACTATTTTCTGTAGTGTAACAAAATACAAAAGTTTGAATAATTGAAAAGATTAGACTCAGAGCTTCAGGTTCGCCTTTTTCTTGAAGCCAAATTGTAACTTTGTTTCAGGCAATCTTTGTGTCTGAGATTTTGCCATACGCGAAGACTTCCATACATAGAATTTTCGCAGTAAATACATATATGTCGAGTTCAAACAGCAAAATGTGAGCTTTTATTTTCGTCTCCATACAAAAACCAACTATGTACTATAACCTAGACTATAACAGTGAAAACTTAAAAGTTGCTACTCAGTGCTCTGCTCATAGACCAGCAAAAAACCGAAATTATACCATGCGCTAGACGAATCTCATAGCTGAGAGACTGAGCAAAAAGGAGTACATGTCACAGAGACGTTACGTCGACTCAGCATCCAGTTTCTATATAAATCCCCGATGTCGTCTATTTCTCTCTCTCTCTCTCTTTCGCACACAAATGTATATTTTGCACATTTTCAAATAGTTTTTGCTCGGTTGGTGGAGTATACTTTTGAGAAATGGCATTTTACTGTTGAATGTTTGTTGGATGTTGAGAAATCATGTATTGTATTTTTTGGTTCGTTGAGAAATCATGTACGTTTGTACATACTCGCACGGTTTTACCATACATTCAGATAGGTGACAATAGATATATGTGAAGAGTGTTGATGTGATAGATGTTGAAAGAGGTATGTTCTTGTGTCTTTGATACCAAAATGAGTGGGTGTATTGTAATGTGTGGAACTAGCGAACAATGTAGCGCATAGCACATACAATCAGCACTACAACACAACAGGAACAGCAGCACAATCATCATCAAGACGATGCCATCACATCACATAAAATGTGAAATTTCGATATGTACTGTACGCTGGCTGAATGCTCGTCATCAGCGCTGCATATCATCGAATCGAATTCTATGTCTATGGACTGGAATGAAAATTGTGATCGCATTGTACTTGCCTGGAAAATATGTGTGTTGGTGGGATTGACTACATAAATGTGTGAGCTGAATGTGAGCCGTCGTGTTTCGGTTGAGCTGCACACCAACACCAACCAAGCTGCACTCAAACACATTTGCAAATTCCCCGTACTGAATGATGGCACTCTATTCGATTCGCCCGCAATGGTGTATGAGTTGCCATGCTGAACCAGCAACGAAACCCATTCTTGTGTGTGTATACGTACGTTTATGTGTGCGTATGGCTGTTGCGGGTGGTGCTTCATCAGTTGTATGCGCGAACGCTTTGCTTTGTCATCATTCTTTCTCTCTCTTTTTCTCCACTCTCCAATATAAATATTCGTTGTGTAAATTTATTTTTTTTCGGTTGGTTGATTTGTTTGTCAGTTGCCAGCTATTCAATGTCTTATTTCTCTTCATTTTCTTTTTTATTCTCTCATAACATTTTTCGTTCTGTTCATTTTAATTTAAATTTTAGTTTTAGTTTTATGTTTCAGTCCAATGTTTTTGTATATCATAAAATATACGATATTTGGTAGACATTTTCTCTTAGAATGTGAATACTAACCACAATGAAAGCTGTTTCAATGGGAATTGGCTAAATGTTCACCAAAAATTTGGTTTCTCGAAATGTGTGTAGAATTCATTTGAATTGGCTTCTGATTGGTTTGGATGCATTCTTCTTGAATTGTTCAACAGCAGACTCTGCCTATTCAACCGCAATGTTCCTGTACATAACAACACCAAAATTTGCCTAGGATGAAACTGTTGAAAATGCCGATACAATATTCTCATTCTCTGTTTCATCATTGCAAACGATTGCCATTTGGAAATAGCTGGCAACTATTTGCTACCATATAGAGACACACATATTCAATATCCATCCACTCCATTTCATGGGACGAAATACGCAAACGCTTGAACAATACACAAGCTTGTGTGCGGAGTGTTTATTTTCGCATCATTGTTCTTTCCAACAACAGCAATCGGTGTATAAATACGCCGCCCTCTAAATATTTCACAATGCCAATCGTATTCAGAAATGGTACGGAAAAAACACACACACACACACACATAAGCACACATAAGGCAACACATACAAAGGCAGTAACAACAGTTGAGTCGCTCATTCGATAATGGCAGAGAACGCCAGACATTCATGGTATTGGGCACACGCTCTCACTCTCGCTCGGTGAACACACACGCCAACACAAACACTAACACAAACATCAATACTAACACACACACTCGCATTCAATCGCATTGCCAACCATCCATGAGCACAAGTGAACACAGCCAAACACAAACGAACGAAGCAAAAATGGTTTCGGTGGAAAATAACAAAAGATGGGTTTTTGCTGTTGCTCCTGTATACGTGTGGAAAAATACAACACAACACAACACAACACAAAACACATCGCATTTATGTATAGAGAACGAGCACGAACATATTGAATACGTACGGATTTGGTTTTTTGGGGAGGTCTCTCTTTTGTTGATGATACATAGATGAAAATTTGCCAAGGCACGAACATAATGCTCGCGAGCGACCGAGCCACACGATGTGCTGTTCTCACGCAGCAACGGCATACACACGGCCAAAATCCCCGAAAAATTGTGGAAGAATGTTTCTGCAGCAACAGCAGTTGGTGCTGCTACCGTGGAACAATGCAAAACGATGAGCTCGAACGCGCCCGAATACAACATAGTAGCGGCAACAGCAGCAGCACCACCAGTACCAACAACAACGAATTACATTGTCGCACATTCAAAACGGTGTAGCTCACTCTCTCTCTCTCTCTCACGCTCTCCGTCTCTCTCACTCGGAAAATACCACATAAAGTTCAACCTTATTCTTTTTATTGTGGATGGAGAGAGTGAAACAGAGACAGCACGTACCATTGTTATATCGAGCGCCCGGGGATCCAATCGAAATTGTAGTCGCCCTATTTTTCAAACGCCACACAAACAATAAGTCGACTCTCTCTCTCTCTCTCTCTCTCGGTTCGGTTCGGTTCCCTTGATGGCATTGTTTTCAACTCCCCAGCCTTTAGCTCTAACAATGATATATCAAATTCATGCGCCAATGAAAATGAGCCCCAGAAAACCAGATCTTCCCCAAAAACTAGAGCTAGCAAATAAAGGCGCGCAATACACAATTTCAACATCATCCAACACACACAACAGAAAATGGTTGAGAAGAGACGAGAACAGAAATGAAGAAGAAAAATAAAAAATTGGAAAAGCATAGACAAATGTAAATACAACCAACGATATACGAAGCACACAACTCATACGGTGCGTACTCACTGAAAACGGTTTTTCCACAACGTTACAAATCAGCAGCTCGGCTCCATTGAAATTGCGCTACCAATTCAGACTTGTTCGCAATTTATGAAGAATAATTCCTTTTTTCTATGTTTCTCTCTCTCTCTCACTCTCTCTCTCTCTCTCTCTCTCTCTATCTCTCTCTCTCTCTCTCTCTCTCTCTCTCTCTCTCTCTCTCTCTCTTTCTTTCTCTCCTTTTCTCGCATAAATTGAGTCTCTATTTGTGTTTGCGTTTGTTCTTTGGCCCTGTGTTCGTGTTTCAAAGCTTTTTTTTTTCATGAAACAACAGATTCATTTCCTCTTAAAATAACGTTCACATGGACCGAGCAAGTGAATTTCTCTGTATTCAATGCTTCTGCATATATATATTTTGTCCCTCGTTGTGGAACAGTTTTGTACATCATATATTTTAATTGCATGCATTGCAATTTTCAAAGGTTAAATTCTGTGATTCATCTGGAAAATGGATTAATGAGGATGAGCGCGCGCATTAATTGCGATCGAAAAATTCACAAGTTTCATTTGATGGTGTGTGGTTCAAAAAATTCCCCAAAATCATCGCTTATTTGAAACGTGTGAGAAATTCTCTTCGCCCAAAATGTTGACATTGTTCGGTTTATTCAAGCCAACACAAAATTAAATTACCCTTAGCCAAAGAGAATCGGTACCCGATCGATGGCTTATCAATTTCGGTAAAATGGCCGGTTAATTAGCCACAAAATACATTTACGAACGTTTCCCAGTCGCCCGGCACCATTGAAATGGTTGAGACACATTGAATGCGACGATTCGTCGTTTGGTTTTTCGTCATCATTTTAATCGAGCATCCGGTGAAATAACCATTTAAATCGTTTGATTAGAACACTTGATAGCTCTAATAACAAATTCCCATCAAATGTGTAACCGGTTCCGCTTTCCTTTTCTATTCCGTCAGTTCGCGTCGATGCTCGTCGTTTTAGTCCAACGTCCAATATAAATCCAAACGTCTCCGAATGTGCATTCATGATGATGCTTTCGATTCGTTGCATTCGAAACACCTTTCGATTGCGACACTTTGGCGATAATTTAATCATCAATTCATGTTTACGTTGCACCGTTTTCCACTCAATTTCGAATCAAACGGGTATTCTTTTAACATCATTTTACTCTGAATGCATTTCAGTGTTGGTTTCTTTTCTTTTCTTTTCTTTTCTATTTTCGTTGTCTCTCTTTCTACCTCTCTGCTTCGGTTGCTTTGCAACATTTAAAAATTCCGTCTTGATGTCGATCTCGTTTAGTGCAGCAAAAGAAAGACAACAACAACAACAACAAAAAACAAACCAATGAACAAAACTTCATAACAACAGTAAATAGTATAAAATGAAATACGCATATTTTATTGCATTCAATTGATTCGCACAATTTTCACATTAAGCAAAATCGTGAGGCGAAATGAGGAACAAAAAACACCACACGAATCACATACACAACAGACGAATCAATAGCAACAACAACAACAACAAGATAGCTTCAGAACGCGATCGATAAATGGAGTAATGTAGCATTTAAGCAAAGTGGCTTGTAAGCACCACGTTTTCACATGGCAGTCAAAAGGCGGTTTTCATTCCATTTATTCCATTTTGCCCATGAGTGAAAATATTTCTGAGCGACCCGTTGTAATTGCGTGAAATGAATAAATCGTAAAGACGCATGAGAGAGCAAAATGCATTTTCTTCGTGTTTTTCTTTTTCTCTGTTTGTTTGTTGAGAGAGGGAGAGAACAGATATAGTGTGAGCTTACAACTCAACATAGAGCAACTTGAGCAACAGATCCGATAATAAATTCGATCGGTTTACTGCCAAAAGCATGAGAAAGCATGTGATTTGATTAGAGTACTGGCTCTGATTGGTTTCGATGCTCATTTTACTATTGTTGCTTGTTGTTGCTGCTACACCCATCGAACACAGCGCGAATTCAATGCGACAAACACATCAAACTGATGCGTTGAAATATTATCTCTTTGGCCCAATGCATGAGAGAGTCAAGACTGATATCGTTACCTATTTCTATGAATGAAACAGTCACTCGATAAACAAATTGTATCGGAAACGATTCAAAATGAAGTGAATCTTGCTCACAAATTGCTGAGACATCTGGATGAGATTTGGATTATATCGATACAAAAATCCAACCGACACCAATTCCATCCAACGCCACGAATGCAAGTGGCTAGAGAAAAATAGAAAAAAAGAAGAAATATTCACAACTTTTGAACATAGAGCACAATCGAACCTGTACGAAATGCGTATCAATCAAAGCCATAAATAGGTGCATGCATAATAAAAATCATCACATTGTCAATTCAGTCGTTGCGCTCAGTGAATGTGTGCTTCTTCTCTCGGGCGTTTTTTTCTTTCTGCTTGGAAAATTGTGACGATTTTGTGTCGTTTTGTTTTTGCATGATCTAGAAACTTGCTGGCGTTATTTTATTCAGTGCACCACTGAACCTGCTATGCTATGGAGAGACAGAAATCAATATATGACAGCAAAAAAAAAAAACGAATGGACTGAAGAAAAATTGGCGACATCAGAATGTGATGCGAGAATGGCGAAAGCGATCAGTCTTATTCGCGTATCGAATTTTGATGCACCACGCAGACGATTGCAAAAATGCAAATATCAAATAAAATTGTGTTTGTGTTTGTTGTGCGTTTGTTTTTTCTTCGGTTGTTGCTCATTCAAAATCCAACAAATTCGTTGAATACATGTTTTTGTTCGTTGTGGGACCGTTTGATTTGTCGCACATTAGTCAGTGTATCGAGCGCGCTGCATCTCTCTCTCTCTCTCTCTCTGTCTGGTTTTGTGTGATGAGAAAATTCTTCAATCTCGTTGTGCTTACAAGTTTATAGCAAGTACACGACTAAATTAAGCGATAAAACCTGCACCATTGTCAATCGGCCCCGTTGCTTTTTGCCACAGTGCCTTGGCAAAAATAACAAAGTTTCATGCACACGATTCGAATACATTCAATGCTAAATCAGTGTGATGATGCTACACTTGTACACATTGCACAATGCACACAATAGATTGCCATCCAAAGAGGTCATAAGTGCTGGTGGAAATCCATTACAATAAAATACGCACTGCAACTTTATCGAAAGCACAATAACGTAATTGTAGGCCAAAGGGAGCGGAAAAGAAACACTTGCACACACACACACACACACACACACACACAAATAAACAGAACCACAAACACGGCAGAAATCAACGAATGAACGTTGATTGCCATGCAAATACAATGTGGATAACGAGGCAAGAACAAGTCATATTATATGCATCCCGTTACTGTTATTATTGCCCATGGACCATGTGAATCGAGACTAACAGTGAATGAAAGATGATGTTTTGCAACATTTACAGGCATTTGCAACACTTGCGATAAATTCAATACATTTCAACACCACAAACATTGATATCGCTAAAATAGTTCAAGCGCCAGTGGCATTTCAATATTACCCGCTAAAATGGAGAGAGAGAGAGAGAGAGAGAGAGAGAGAGAGAGAAAAAAATGGTAGAATCAAGACAAATATTAAGACAAATTCTTGGAAGTGCTGATGATCATGTGACCATGGCCTCTTGACAATCATTATGCTAGGGGGCATTTATCTCTCGCGAATATGCCACTCTCACACCCATAAAAAAAATCAAACTTCATTGCTGTGGTGTGGCTGCTCCATACACTGCAAACGCTAGTTTGCCGCTTTAAATTAGTGTACAGCACATAGACACACTAATACCAAGCAGCAATGAAGCAGCAAGTAGTGTGAAGCAGCAGCAGCACAAGCAATATTAATAGTGTGAGTGTTATTAGTGTGAGTGCACACTTCATCTGTTGGTGCTGCTGCTGCCTCACACTACTTGCTGCTACATTGCTGCTTTGCATTAGTGTGTCTATGTGCTGCACACTAATTTAAAGCGGCAAACTAGCGTTTGCAGCGTATGGAGCAGCCACACCACATCAGTGAAGTGTGATTTTTTTTATGGGCAGCGAACAACAAATGTTGTTGTGTATGTTGACGATTGAAAAAAATGACATTTCATACTACATATTTTTATATGTTATAATAAATGTTATAATAAATGTTATGAAATGAATATTTGAAGTTCTCTCGGTGCGTTTAGTTCCAAATTTTCAAATGTTCTGTTGATATGTTTCAAAGAAGTGTTTTTGTTAAACAATTTTTTATACAAAGCTGACCAACCAATAGTTTTCATGTTTTTTTTTTTTTTTAAGAATCCAGAAATTAAAGATTCATCGAAACACAAATCACTTCCAAGATTGCTTGCGAATTTCATCATTTCACTCATTAATGTCGCCTTCAATTTTTGCTCGTTATCTTCACGTGAATTCATATTTTTTTTTCTTTGATTTTTCAAACTCTCGATCTTTTTGTTTTCAACTGGAACACTTTGTCTTTTCGGGGAAACAAATGTGCAAAATGTATTTTCTCGGCTGTTACAAGTTCGTGCGAATGCCACAAAAATGTGTACAAACAGTACACATTCGTGAGAGATAAATGCCCATAGTCATTATGTCGTCGACTATCATCAACACATATCACTTAATCAACGTTATTTCCATATATTCCTGCTTCTGAATCAACGAAATTTCCCAGCAATTTGAACTTCAGCCATCAAAAAAGCAAACAATCTGTGAAAATTTCTAAATGACGGAAAATAATTGGCTGCTATAAAGTGTATGCATTTTTAATGCAAATGTGTGTATCATTTAATTTGGAGACGAGTGCTTGTGAATATTCAGCCAAAAGGGTTTTGAAAGAAAGTTTTAAATTGCGTGTTATTAAGATTGATGATGAATGCTTTCATCCGAAAAACTATTTATCCAACGAGTGAAAATTACAAAGATGAACCAAAAACACACGGCAAACCGATGTGAGCGCGAAAAAAAATATCGAAGCATTTGAAAGCCCTAAAGATGGAAAATATTTATGATTTTCGTGTGGATTTGTTCGAACTGCGAACTAAAACATACAAACACACACGCTCAATTGGCATGGCAAAACCGAGGATAAAGAGAGAAAGAGAGAGAGAGAGAGAAGTATAGACTTTCAAGTTTATTAATTGGTTCATAAAATGCATTATTGTGAGTGAATTGCTTGCATTATTCAATTTCCCGATGATGGTTATTGCTGTGCCAACACAATGCATACAATGCCAGCCGATACCATTATAGAAAGATCCGTAAATTATTCACCCCCTGAAGCGATATTGGCTAGTGGCGATATGCTGTACTCGTTCGTACGGATATTGAACTATTAGTCACACAGCCTCCTTCTCCCTCTACTTCTCTCTCTGTCTCTCTCTCTCTCCCGTTCACACTGAGAATATTTCACTTTTCATTTAATGGACCGTAGAATATGATTTTCCATCAGGTAGTCAATGGGTATATCGATACTAGGCAGTGTATCAGGTACTGCATCCATATCGACGATGATTGAAATTTAACAAAGTACAATGCAACGGGTGTCGTCATCATTATGGCAGATTAATAGTATATAATTGAACATGAAAACGATGCATTTAGTTACACGTTTCATGGACGCTTTTTCGTTTCGTTTCTGAATGAAATTGTGATGATTTGCCAGCCTGAGCCCGTTCTGATTACATTGAACTAAGGTGAAAATATGCAATGAATCCGACTCGAATTGAAAACATTAATTTTCATTGAGAAAAACAAACGAACCTAGATCGTATCCCAGAAGCTAACGGGCCACGAACATGATAATCAAATAATTTCAGTACTTTGCATCATTTGAATTCGTGCCACAAGATTCAAAAGTTTTTCCAGCGAAAAGAAATTGCAATGTGAACGAGACGAACTGTTCGAGAACCGGAGCGCGATTAGGTGTGCGCGAGACTCAGTCGGCAAAATGGAGTAAAAAAAAAAAAAAAAAAATCCATTTACCGGGGCGATTTGTGTGTGCCGAACGATGCACAAGCAATGAACAGTGAACGCGCTTACACTGACAAATTATTATGTAGCCCGGTAGTTTATGCAACGACTTCCGTCCGGTTTTCTGTTATCGATTCGTTGCCGCGCGCATTCATTTTTGTAATGCAGAAATCGAGGCAAATAATATGCATCGCAACAAATATCCCACCAATCAAATGGTAATCGAGTCGATATTGATATGCACAATTTCATCGTTTTTTGCTCATTCATATATACTGTTGCTCGCTCAATTTCTGTGCTCTGTTCACCTCTCGCAATTGTGTTACAAAATGCACAATGTATGTAGTTAATATAATCATGGTTCAGCCAGTTTGATCTTATCGGAATGGGTCGAGCTCTCTGGGCTTGATTTCAATAATAAAATATCGAATATAAAATCTATTTTGATGCTTCTATGGAAAATGCGATGGAATAACGATGGAAAAACGAAGGTTTTGGAGCATTTAGGTGTGTTTGTGTTATTTGTTTGATTGTATATGGCCGATTTCACAACCAAAAACCATTCAAATCGATTGTTAATTTTGGCTGAGCCGCATAATGCGGACGGTTTGCATTTGATTCAGTAGCATGTGAATGGTTTGAAAGAATCAATGGATGCATTAATTGAGACATCTCAACACTCAATATTGTTTTTTGCGCCGCGTGCACGTAGTGTCTCTCTCTCTCTCCAAATCTGTTTTCACAATGGGCTTAAACCAAGTGGCATGCGCACATGCCTTTCAATACAAACCGGCCGAAAAAAAAACATATCAAAATCGTATAAAAAAAAACCACCGAACCATTTCGCATACAAAATGCATAATGCTGAAATGGGCACCTCTCTTTCTCATCGCATAAACAATTGTAGCAGAGTGCGCTGCACCAAAAAAGGAAATATATAATTTGCAAATGCTTGTAAATGGGCAAAGTGCTTGGGTAAAATCGAACGAAACTGACAAAACACTCGCTCTTGCTCAAGAGAAAGGAATACAACAAAAAAAGAAAAAGATAAAAAAAAACGAAGCTTGGTGTACAAAAAGAAAGAGAGAATATAGTGCTATCGCCTGAATTGAACAGCCAAAGATAAAAGTATATCGATGGAGAACATTTTTCACTGTCTACTCCATTCACGTTTCATATGCACACTCACTACTACTCACACAGCCACCGACTCACAGACACATACTTACAATTTGCTGTTTTTGTCTTTTTTTTCCTTTGCATCGTTGCTGCTTTGAATGTTTGCTTACAATATATTCACTGGAAAATGTGAAGCAATGCATGTATGATCTGGTCCCAATCCAAAACTCTTCAGCATTACTTGTTATCGCCAAAAGAAAGGAAGAAAAATATTTTGCCGTCGTTCATTTCAGATGTGTGGACGGTTTTTTTTTTCGTTCACTCTCTTGAAATTTTTCCTTCTTTTTGTTGCTGTTGTTGTTCTTACTGTTTGGCGTTTCGCTTTGACAACGCGAACGTGCAACGTCTATGTTATTCGTTCATTGAAAAGAGAGACAGAGAGAGAGAGAGAGAGAGAGACCAAAATGCAAAATATGTGAATATTTACATAATTGGATGATTTGATATTCGATTCGACAATTCGAGTGCTTTTCTTCCCTTTGATGTACATGTGTACGTACACGGAATACATGGAACAACGTCCAAGCAAAGCATCCAAACGACCGATTTGTGTTCTCTGTCTCTTCGGGTTGCAATACTTTTTTCCAAGAAAATTTTTGATGTTGTTTGAATTGCAATTGAACACAACCCGAATACAACACCCAGATGAGAACGAGTGAGAGAGAGAGAGAGAGAGAATAAGAAATGTAGACGCAAATAAGTGGTTCACTTGGCTGAATGCATCAACAACAACAGATACATACAAAGGCGAAATAAAAAAAAAGAAATAGCACTGAGCCAAAGTTTCGGTCGAAGTGAAAATAAAAAATAAAAAAAACATACGTGATTTTCGACTATTAACTATTCAACTCTGATCAGAGAAAGGTATTCATGCGTTTCGGCACATTATTTGCCAGATATCTCACTTTGAGCTCACTCATTTTCTGTTGTCTGTGATCAAGGGTTCTTTGAAATGGCCAGTAGTTTTTTTTTTAATGAAACACATATCATTTACTTTGAATTCCTTGCCCAAATAACGGGCTCTTCCTTTCATTCGTGATGCTCATCTTTCGATTGAAATCTTAGTTTTAAGTCTATTACAAATAGGTACTCATACTATGATCTTCTGCACATGTGCACAAAGACTTATTTTTCAACCAATTTATAATACGTCTGACTATTCCATTCAAAAACTATAAGAGCAAAACGATGAATGCGTGAAAACAACAGATAGAAATGGAAATGGCGTAGAAAAATGTGGCTCACTTCAAAAGAAAATAATTATTTACATAAGGATATTCGTCTCCAACACTCAAATGTGAACATCTCATACATGACTATGGATGTCTGTAATGAGCCATACAAAACTGACTTCATTAAAAAAAAAAAAAAAAAACAAGATTTCTTGTGGCAATTGTTTGTCTTGGTTAAAAAATTCACCTTCAACCGCACATTGTAAAAGACTCTCTAGTTTCATAGTCATCATTCGATTAGTTTTTGTTCAATTAGCCCAATTTAACGTTTGAATGTTCAGTTTCATTTCCATTTCGATTCGTTGAACCGTTGTTTCCATTGAGATTGCAGTCGTGTGTCTTTACTAAAGACTTTTTAGGTACACTGATGTTTACAAAACACACCCATTCAAATCTAAACTTAGACATTTCTATCGTTGAATATTCTTCGTTAATAAAGTAATGCCGTTTCGATGGTAAATAACTAAGGATGTCATTGATTTATTTAGTTTATGAGTCAGAGCAAAAAAAAAAACAACAACAACACACACACACACCGAAGATCAAAGAATTACTGTCAAACAAAAGATAGAAATCATGATTTGGGCTACAGCTCTTCATTTGATTAGCAATGAATTGGAAAAAAATTAGTGGAAAATGAAAAACAAGAGAGCGAAAGAGCGGCTGGCTATCGTAACACGTTTGGGAATTGAGCTCAAACATTGGAAAATGAATGCCGTTTGTTATCATCACGCGACTCAGAATTATTTTGTCGAATTTGGTGTGTTTACTTTGGAAATTATGTAACAAAAACCTCAGCTTTGTCAAAAACGGATTCAATGAGAGAATTAGATGTCGACGGTAAATGAACGACTGAACATTTTAGCGGATGCTATGCAATTGAATGACTTTCAATATAGTGAATCGAATAACAGAGCATATCTGTGCAATTATCGCGGATACAAGCAGACTGTACTTTGGACTGTGAGTTTGACTGTGACACGATACTGTGGTTACATAGAGACAGAAGGAGATGCACGAAGGGAGGGTGTTTGTGAGTGTATTTGCTTTGTCAATACGACAAAAGGGCTAAAAGCACGTGTTTTCTTTAGCCATTTTCCATGATTTGTCATTTTACACGGCCGCAGCTAGCTCCGTTTGCTTCGGAAATCGGTTTTTGTTTTCCGTTGTGTATTCTGTCGATGGTTTTTTTTTCTCTTCTACAGTTTACTGTCGAACATCCGCTTTTATTTTGTTATTTTGTTGTGTGTATGTTTTTTTTTGTCATCGTTGTCGCTGCTCCCGTTTCAACCAGGCTCTTTGATCGTTGATGCATACAAATATGCGTTTCTCGTATACCGTTGCGTAGGCCATCAGAGTAACTTCTGTTCAAGCATAAGAAACTCTCTGTGTGTGTGTGTGTGTGAAACGACGAGGGTGGCAATGGAATAGCGGATAAGGTGAATCGTATCAATTTGGTCGTTTCCTCATTTTGCTTCATGTTTTTCGTTCGCATTAAAAAATTACAATTCTTATGCCAGTGATCCCTTTTTCACTTGTTTTTGTTTCTGGGTTTTTCTGTTTGTTTGTTGTTTTGTTGTTTAAAAAAAAAAAAAGCCATACGCAAACGAATCTACCGAGCGATTTTTACTTTCTACCGCGCCCACAAAAAGGACGATGCCACCGAAGCATCGAGAGAGAAAGAGTGAAAAATGCCCACTTTTAAAAGAGAAAAGCGGAAATTATACAATGTTTACCTTATTTATTTATTTAATTTCAGCTCATTATTTTGCATTGCCAACGTTTTTTCTTTTCTTCTTTTCGATGAAACGAAAGACGCAACAAAGACGACAACATCACATTGTATTTTTCATTGTGCTCGGTTTTTGTTCATGTTTTTTTTTTTCTTTGAAAGAATCTTTGTAATATTCTAGCGTACTTTTTCACTCTTCGCTCATTTGAATTTCAGAAAAGTTGCGAAAAAAGGGGTTGCGCCCATTTCGCATTAAGAGTAAAACTAATTTAAAATTGTTGACGATGGTTTGTTTCGTTGTCGTCAGCATTTTGCCCCCGCTGAAGAGTCAAAAACGATTTAAATGCATTAAAACATCTGAAGCTCGAAATTCAAACGAAAACAACCCCAACGAAAGAAAGAAAATGGCAGAGAAAAAAAAAGAAAATCATCTAGTTGTAAATGTTGCAAATCAAATTGATTCAGGTGATTTTGCCGAGTGTATTTATGACAAAAGAGCCCACAGCTGAGAAAAAGAAGCAAAAAAAAACAGACTAAAAGTTGTTAGGCGCGGTAGGTGCAGGCGAGAAGAATGGCTCAGCTTCAAACGTTCACACAAAAAAAAAGTCTCATTTTCTTGCCACTCAGAAGAAAGAAAAAAACATATTTTAAATGCACACTCACACACTTCTAAATTACTTGCAATCATTTCTCAATTATGATTTCATTTTTAATTGCATTCAATTTGTTGAAGAGCCATTGTTCATCGCGGACATCATTTTAGCGATGTTATTCTTTGTAGATTTGTTTTTAATGTTTGCTTCGTTCAATCATCGTGTTGAATGTGTTTTAGACTTTTTTTTTGTTTGTTTGTTGGCGTTTTTTTTCTCACTCTTAAACGAAGAAAATCAAAATGCCAACCACAAAATAATATAATGTGTTTTTGTGTGTTTCACCGTTGTCAATGAATTTCTAAAGAATTGTAATTTATGGGCTCATCAGTGACAATTTAAACAGGCCAGAAACAATCATAAAAGAAGATGTGAACATATTGTTGAGTATGGACAAAAAAAAAAAAAACACCAAGCCAAAGCCACATTCGTGAGCTCAAACAAAAATACCACAAAGTAAATATACATTTCGATTGTGCGCGATTGATCGAAATGGGTCTTTGTTGTCGCCTGCATGAAAGACCAATGTTGACAACCATTGGCTTAGCATAGCATTTGGTTTGCTGATGTGGCTTACGATGGTTCAATTTGAAATGGCTATGATGCGGCACGTGACCATTGATCGCCATCAACCGAACCCATTACCGAACCGCATATTCAACGTGTCGAATTGTTCACATGTACCACACTCGATTTTGACACCGAATCAAGTCGAACGAAGCGAAGCCCACAGACCAACAATACAGTACGTTTATTGTCCCAAAAGCGATTGTCTTTACGTGATAATTTTGCTTAATCTCTGTGTCATATCGGTGTTCTTCTAGCGTTCCGTGTGCTCACATTGTAATATGAGACACCTCGCTTTGATGCTGATGAGTTTTCACACGCGGCTTATGATTCTCGCTTGCCATGATTGTTGTGAACATGATTTGTCGCACACACACACACACATTCATTGCAATGATTTTAACCCACAATGAGACAGATTTTGTGGTTACAAGTCACACACACACACACAAATGAAGCATCGATATATCGTGCATGAAAAGTGCATTAAATGATAATTTCTGTATGACATTATAATGTTCAGTTGTCAGGAGACACTCAATTCATCGAAATGAGCCGATTTTTGATTTACTGCCGAACAAAAGATGCTACCAAAAAAAAAACCACTTCCACTCACCATCAATCTACTGGTGCTAAAAATCAACATTCTGCACATTGTTACCGCTTGTTGCATCATGCTGACTTGCTTATTAAATTGAATAAATGCGAACAAAGCGCATTTTTTGCTCCTCTTTGATAGCTTCCTTGTCGAATTGAAGCGGTGTGAATTCGTTTCATTTTTCTTTCACAGAAGTATGACCTTAGGCATTCCTATATTGACGATGACACAACAATAACTTTACAACAAATGATCGGCTGCAGCGTTATTTTGATTCTTTTCTCAGCGTTTCGTCGGCTTTCGGGCGTCTCTTTTTTTTCTCTCTCTCTCTCTCTCTCCGAATTTATTGTGCTGAACAAACAAAACTGAGCTCCAATGATAAATTGTCAATTGATTTAACCAAATCACACAACCTACATCGTCAATTGAATCGTGTCACATTACACAGGGCGAAAAGTGAAGCGCCGATAAAAAATGTGTGCGGCCCAACCATGAATGGCAGCAAACATGATTGAATTGCTTCGGGCGTACAATGTCGTATTACATGGCGGATTACATGGGCTTACACGATGTCTATGAAGACGATTTTTGAAACGTAAATGAATTGAGTTCGAACGAATGAGCCGAAAATCTTATGTGGAAATAAGGCTGCAGCTACACACTGGAAAGAGCGGATAAAATGAATTAATGTAACAAATACAGTTGAAAATAACTAACGATTTCGCAATGGAATTGAAATTTCATCCATTTTTAACGGTTTTGTTGTTGTTGATGTTGTTGTTGTTTGGGTCAAAGCGCTTTTATTTACATTATTTTTACGATTTCTTTAATGGTTTTTACTTGAAAGTTCAAACAGCACAAATTGGCCGAACAATGTATTCACGACCTTTTGGTTGAAGGCAATTGCCTATTCCACCCGGTATAGTTGTATCAAAAGGGGATCGAACCACCCACACAGCAAGAGCAACATATTTTTATTTGCTTTGAAATGGCACTGCTTTTCCAACTTACAATTAATGTAACGAAATTATCATAATAAATATTTTAAAGCTGTGCATCTTGTTTGGCTATTTGCTTAATTGCCACTGAAATTTTTCGTTGTTGTTGTTGTTGTTGTTGTTGTTGTCACGATAGAAGTGATCCGTTTGCGATGAGAAATATAATGAATACGCAGCAGAAAACCGAACAAGACTAAACATGACATGATAATACAAAGTGACGACACATAGAGAGAAAAGATATGCATATACACATTTATTAATTATCCATCGTCATCAGTGCCTTGATGATAGCTGTGATTATACCGTGCTTTGAGTGGGCATGAGCACTGCTCACAAAGCACACACATGTTGTGCATTGTTGACAACGCGGGCCGGGTTCTTACCTCATTTGATCATGGTTCTCTCTTCATTCTTTTTTTTTTTTGCTGTTGTTATCGGGTGAAATGAGAATTAATTTAAATAATTCATTGGCACTGTCATTTGGGTATCGTTTACGGTTCAGCAACGGATGTTATCGAGTTGGTAATTCTTTGTTTTTAAAATCCGTATCATTGTGTATAACATCTAAATCGTTGAAACGCTTTGTCCCGCTACTCTGAAAATGGTAATGGTGATATAAGGTCGACACATATGATGCAAATGTAATCATAAAATCATGCCAAACGCTCAACACCCAAAAATAAAATATTCATTTCACGAAAAAGGCGATGTTTTTCATTTGAACCCGCTGAATATCACTCATACTCCAATCCATTTTCTATCTCTCTCTCTCTCTCTCTCTCTTGATTCAGCTACTTTGTGTCGCTCTCCGCCGATTACTTAGTAATATTATTAAATATGATGTTATGCTTTTAATATCTTCCTATCCTATTAAAGAGATTTGCATTTGTGAATTGTCGCCAGGTCTAGTTAATGTGCATGTCATTTATTGAGACATTAATATACACATGTAATACAAAAGAAACTAGAACGATACATAAATTACGTATTCAAATGAAAAACCAAATAAAAAGAGCGTAGAGAAAAAGGAAACAAGATGCTGCTGATGTGCAGCGTTCGCATCACTTGACACACACAAATACCGAGTTAAACATTTATCTGCGGAAAAAAAAATGTTTTTATCTCATTATTATCGGGCCATCGCAATCACTTAAGCGAAACCAACTACCGAGCGAGCAAAGCCGCTGAGTGAGTGAATGGATTCGCATTATGCATTACGCATTATTCGCTTTGTCATTTTAAATTGTTTTGATCTGTTGCTATCTTATATTTTCCATCGGATGCGCTCAAAAACCGTTAGAAAATGCAAAATGGATGAAACAATGTGTCAGTAGCGGCATACTTTAGATTTCGTGTGTGTGTGTGTGTGTGTGGTTTTTTTACCAGCACTTTATACGGCGACCTGGAACGATGAAGGGTTAATTTATTTACAATTGCTTGAATGCAGTGCCGAAGCGTTTCAGTATTAGTAGCACATTAAATTGGTGCCACTGTCAACTTAGCTTCTGTATAAAGTGCTTGAAAACAAAGTGCACGATATTATAGAGCGATAATATCTATTCACCGTTTCAAAAAAAAAGGGGTACTCATCGAATTCTCTCATCTTCAGAAGGGAGACAAAATGGTTCTGAACGTCACCTATCACATTCATATTACTTTATCCACTGGCTTATAAACTGTAAAATATTTTGTGACTTAATTCCACGCTTTGTCTCAAATATCGTGCTATTGAGTCACATGAATGTTTTTGCTAATAGCAAAATATATTTGTCATTAAACGACTTTGAGCACGCATTTATCAACCGCAGTATTTATTGATGAATTTATAAAATGCGCCGATCCATTTGGCTGCATTAAAAGTGCAAAATTGTTTTGAACAACGAAGTGTATTGGTGTGTGTTGATGGGATTCGATGAATCGAGCAGCTTGTTGCCGTGTAGCTATAGTGCCAAAGTGCCTAAAAAACGGCAACATAAAGGCAACAAATGAACACTCCACTAGTAAATGGATGGAATGTGTAAATGGATACTAAGCTCCGTGAAAATGTCTCACGAATTTATGCATGTTATGAATAAACGATGATAATAACTTAATAATCTTGATGAACAGATCAAATTACCAAAGAAATTATCAAAACATACTCGGGAGGGTGAAATGAAAATGAGAATTTGCCGTGTAATAATAAATTCCATTTCAATAGAATACTCCCCAACACAACAACAACAACAAAACACACTGCATATGCTTAAAGTAGCGGCAAGTTTCTAATTAAAAATTACTTTGATTGAAATGATATACGCCCAAGCCATTATTTCATTACAGCAAAAATGATTTTCGGTGCCGAAGAAAATTCCCTTTTTGATGATTGAGTCAATGGTATTAATGCTGCTTGAAAAACCATCGCATCACATTTTTCATCAATAGCTCGATTGCTATCAACTATTTTGCAAAGTGAATGAAAAGAAACAAAAAGAGAGACAAAAAATTGACAAGGAAAACATAGCAAATCACCATGAACACAAAGACGGTAACATCCACCGGGGAAAAAAAAAACAAAATAGAATACACAAAACAAAGTCGTCTATTCATTCGCGGTAATTTTGAACACATACAAAAAAAAAAAATTACAAAATACAAAAAAAGTTAGAAATAAAAGTGCTAGAGATTCATTTATTTGAATTGCAAAATGAAGGAAAATTCAATCAATTCAGAAGCAACAACAAAGCACTTTTGTGGATGAGCACATGCCAGTGAGTGGACAGCCAAAATAAACAAATCAAATTGAACGACGAGCACGAGAGAGAGAGAGAGAGAGAGAGAGAGAGTAAGAGTAAGAGAGAGATCGAAAAAATCCTATGCAAAAAAGGGAACAAAAATACATGCACACAACAGACTCAATATAAATACATTTTTGCTGGCAATGGAAATTGACGCGAAAGAGAAAGAGAGAACAAAGCGCCCTGTATTTTTTTTGTGTAACTGAGAAAGCATCAGCACACAAAAAAGAATCACTTGGTAGATCAAAGTAAATGTCCAGCACAATGCAGGTTACGCGAGCAACAATGTTACAATATATATTCACTGTCAAAATATCTGAATCGTTGGTGTATATAGATCGAATAAAGGCCGAACCGAGAGACCGAGCCGAGAGATGAAAAGCACGTCTGATCTGAATAGCAAAAACAACAAATTATGATTGAGTACGCATATTTATTCATACCAATGCACTCTCTCCCTCTCGCTACCGATCCTTTTCTCTATTTCTCTCTCGCTTTCTCTCTACCAAACACCCGCAATTCCATATACACAATCTCACATGCACGCAAAAAATGTACTGTTTGGATTGTAAGTACCAGCCCAAATGAATGCGAGCTGTTTTTTTTTCGGTTGTTCATATTAAGCTTTGCGCGTTCTTTTTCATTCAACCAAAAGAATGCCATGCACATGCACACACACACACACCATCAACAAAAAATGTACATCAATGAATCAAAGCAAACAGCGCACATTGTAATTTTTGTAGTGACAGATCTCGTTTTTTTTATGTACATGTATATGTGTACAAATTATCGCTGATGAATCGAGCTAGTGCAGTGTTCAGGCTGAGGGTGTGCGGCTGTCGCACACAACAGCCAATGAATTATTGAATTTGCTCATTTGTCTTGTTGCGGACAACTTTTCACTCAAGTTGTCAATAAAGAAAAAGCCACGTTTAATGCTTGTCTTTTCTTTTTCCTTTTCTTTTTCGGTTTTGGTTTTTTTTTTGGCTGCCAGACTTTTTCTCGCTTTTTCTTTATTTCGAAATCACAAATTACATTTCTTTTTTTTGCTCTTTTATGCATAAAATGCGTAATGAAAAATCAAGCGAGTGTGCACATGGCGGGGCCGAGTCTGTTGAGGATGAAATAAAGTACAATTAGCTTCAAAAAATGTTTATGTATAGCATCGTCCCCCACAAATTTTCATTATTAATTGAACATTCTATGGATTTTTGGTTCGATCATCAAATTGTTGGTTATTGTCTCAGTTTCAATGGATCTTTAGTGGCTTTGTGTTTTGTTGTTGTTGTTGTTGTTGTTGTTGTTGTTGTTGGTGGTGGTGGTGATGTAATGGAGAAAAAGCGTCTTTTTCACAATTCCATCAAAGTTTCACATGAGAATAATCCAATTGAAGCTTGAAGGGCTGTCGCTGTTTGTTCACTTTCAAAATGCCGAAATTGCTTATATACCAAAGCCGAAAACGGCGGCAAATGCACTAGACCAAACGAAAAATGCTTGGAATTGATAATAATGAACGTTATTGGTTTTGGCATGTTGGCGACGGCCGATGTCGCTTCGTTCAATTCACTATTTGCCATGGGCGAATGTGTTGATGGTCATAGATGACAAATAGCAAATATTATGGGCAAATAATAAAATGGTTTTGCTAGTCCAAAGCAATACAGTCCGATATGGATGGAGTCAAAGCAAATCCCAAAGAGACACATTAAATCGATTTGAATCGAAATTAGCAGACAAAAACGAATACAATGTGAGAGCTGATCTAATTGCATGATGCTGTTCAGCATTTTGCATTCGATATAATATTGGGCTGTGTCAATTGAGTCTCATTGATTCCATTGTATGCGTATGCGTATGCATAGCTCACCCCATTCATACATTGCATCCAGCCCCACATTCAATGGTATCATTGCATTTATGAAAATATAATCACACAAGATTGGTGAGGTTTGGTTTTGACTTTGTTCATTTGCATTTCCAATTTGATGTTGAATTCAATAGCCGAAATGAAAAGCCGACTCGATTACGGGCCAAGACTCAGTTTGACAATCAACGCTATGCTATATAATGGAAACAGTTGTGTGTTGTTGTGTATTGCTTTTGTGTGTTTCAATCGACAAATAACAAATAGGATTTTCGAGTGGTTATTATTGCAAATTGAAGCTGCGCTTGTTTGTTATTGTTTGTGAATTTTCCGTTTCTCATTTCCCGTTCCTCGGGCACATCCGTCTCCGGCTTTTTTGGAAAATAAACGTGCGGCCAGAGTGATTTACTTGACTGGTGGCTGAAAATGTTCATTCAACCAATCAAACATTGATTTAGCATTTGAATCCGGCATTAATATCAATAAATCACAAAGATATCAATTTCAATCAGTTTCAATCAACTTTTTCGATCAATACTTTCTCGATGGAGTGTTTTCATTTTACATCAACATTAACCGAATTAATTAGCACCGGTTGCGTCGGTTTCATCACAAAACTCATAAATGTTGACTGAAACCGTTAATGCCATGATCCAACTTTTGAAATCCATGCATCCTCCAAAGTTTAGAGAAAAATGTGAAAAAGGTATTTCGAAAATGTGAAAATTCCATTCGTCATATTAACACGTGACAATCATGATGTCAAATGCACTGACATCAGCAACCATGCAGAAACCAATTTATTTACTTCTGCATAACATTCAAGGAAATTTATTGTAATTGCCATTGCCATGCGGCAGAATAAACGAGCCAAAACAACCAAATGAACCAGAACAATCCTCGAATTCTTGTTATTTTCTAACAGCAAAAAAAAAAACGATGACCAACATACACATCAATTTCATCAAATGGAACTCGAAATATGTTAGAACGACAGAAATTAATTTAAATTAAAAGAAAAGTAATTTAAAGAAAAAAAAATGGGGGAAAATCACCGAATGAAATGACTGGTGATGAAATGCACCCAAAAACGAAACAACAGCGATTAGAGTAACATAAATATATACAAAATGAAAAACATCGAACCCTGGAAAATGAGGATCCAAAAATGTGCATCATTTTTTTTTTTGTAAAACGTAACGAAAGAACGAAACCGAAACGCCAACACTCACAACGCTTTTTGATCTTCGGCTCATTGCATTATTTTCATTTTATTTATTGGCTTCATTTGGATTTTCATGTGAATGTCATTTTCGGTTCATTCTTGATGGTTAACACAAAGCTTTTAATCAAACGATTATTTTTTATCACTTCGATTTCGTTTTTTTCTTGGAAGTTGTGACTGGCAAGTTGGGTGCATAGCAAGTAGCAAGTGTTCATCCGTTGATTCAAAAATCGAAATCATTGTAAATGCATTCGATTGCTGTTGTTTTGGTTGTTTGCATGGTTTTTCTCTCGTTCTTTTTTTCTTCGCATTCTGTTTCGGTAAACATGAAAAGCGGGTATTACATGCGGTGCCTACTTGATATGCTATTTTTGGTATATTAGATATTTAGTCGATTGAGCGTTGCAGCGTGCTTTTGATATGACAAAATAAACGAGCACCTTTTCCCAAACAAATTTTTCCATTGTTGCTTCGTTGCTTTCTTTTAGTTGCTTGCTATAGCAGATAAAACTATTTAACGAATGCACACGCATTTCCATTGACATCATTGTGTTCATCGGATGAGATTGAAGATTGAAGTGTGAAAAGTATACTTTCAAAAGATGCGAATAGAACCGAAACTACAAAGCAAAATGTCGTATGGAAATATTGATTAGTGCAAACAAGCAATATTATACACATTTCGGCGTGAGTTTCGACTGTGGCCGCAAATCAACCTCAGTTGTCATTCGAAAATTACATCAGCGAGAGTTTGCCCACAATAACAAACGTAAAAACAATAAACCAACGAAATTCAAAACCAAACAAAAATTAAACAAAGACCACGATTTTAAGTACAAAAACAACAACGGGACAAGCAAAAATGAAATAAAGTAAATTTATTTTTATGTAATCCGATTGGAATTGAGTGAGTAATCTGTTTATATCATATGCCATCCGCGATTTATATGATCATTCGAAGGGAGCAATATGCGTTCATGCGAATGGCAAAACAAACGAGGCAAAGAATGAAAGAGAAAGGAAGAGAATGAACAAGACACAGTTGAGCACAAAAAAGCACACACCGAATCAAAACAATAAATATTCACACAAAAAAAAAATTATGTGTGAGATGCAACGAAACGTTCATTAATGTCGATCGTACGCTCTCTCTCTCTCACACACTCGCACATCAATGGCATATTTCTTTCTCTTTTGTTCGTTTTTGTCATCGTTTTCGATGATATTTTACTTCGGCATGAAATAGGCGAAGAAATCGAATAAATTATCATGGAAAATCTAAAAATCTCGACTAAAAAAAATATAAAGAAACGAAGATGAAGGAAAAGTCGAAGTCGACCGCTGATCATTTCAAGTGTCGAAATTAAAAGAGATGAATTTCGCCAGTTTTTCTTCATCGTTTCATTCTTCAATTTGTGAACAGAGTCGCATTCAGCGGGTCGCGCACATTAAAAACGCACGCACAAGGTGAGCTGAAGTGAGAGAGAGAGAGAGAGAGAGAGAGAGAGAGAGAGAGAGAGAGAGAGAGAGAGAGAGAGAGAGAGAGAGAGAGAGAGAGAGAGAAGAATAAGAAACAACGAACAAATCAAAGTAATGCATTTGCGTATAACTGTCTCAAAATTAGATTTATTAGGCAATATTGGAAAGTGGTTTGGCAGTTGATGTTGTTGTTTTTCATGCGTTTTTTTGTTGTTGTGTATGTTCGTTCTTCTCTCCTCTGTTCATTTTTATTAATATGGGCCGTGAGTGTGTCGGCCCCGGTGCGTATATGCGCTCGCGCCTGTCATTTTTATGGATTTTATGAGCTCTCATGGAAATTCATAGGGCATGTCGATGTCGTACGCATTTTTATTCATGATCAACTGGCATAGAATGATGAAAGCGATTCGTGTAAATCTGAAATGAACTCAACCGTTTCAGGATGAAACGATGATGCCGGATCACAACTTCAGATCAATCAAATAACAGCACGAATATTAACATATCACGCCTCAAAGATGGCTTCATTCGAACTGACTCAATGGTAGCAATTAGTTGCTACGCTGTTCTCTGGCTGGCAGTTAGGCGAAAATAAATAATTACGGTACATTTTCTATTCGGCTAGCGCCTTAATCAATCGACTGAAATGCATTTTCAGAAATCACATCAACTGACTAAACTCTTCGTTTGAAATACAGATTTTTGATTAAAATTTCAGCAACAATTTTGATACGACAAAAGCAAAACTATCTAAGAAAATCGATATCAGTTATTACACATCCCAGCAACGGACTCTTGTCAACAATATCATCTACGGGCATGACAGACAAACAATTTCATCAGAGCATTTTTTTTTTTAAAATTCAGAATCCTCTTTTCAACTTACAAAAGGTGTTCACTACAAATTTCGTCGTTTCAGCTTATTCAAACAAATATGAAAAGACGAACAAAAAACTTGCATTTTGTTGGATTCGTCTTTGACCAAAGGCATCTTTCAGCTCACCAAAATGATGAAAATTACACAAAATGAATGGCCAAATTCAATGAATGAAATGAAGAGGAAAGCCCATTTAGTTAATGTGAATGGAAAATGTCTCGTGAAAATGAAATCCGATTCAGAAATTTGCGAGCACAGCGCACTAGCACATGTGTGTGTGTGTGCAGCAGAAGTATCAAAGTTGCTTTCGATTTTTCGCCAAATTAAAGTTGATCGCATGCGAAAAAAACAAAAACACACGTTCCACAAATGAATTAGAGTCAAATGAGAGAGAAAAAAAACACCCGAAATAAAAAGAAAAAGAAATAATAATATAAAAACAGAGAAAGAAATCGAGAAAAATGAAGAAGAAAAGAACGACAACGACAATGACGATGAGAGAGCGGATGAAATAAATAAAACAAGTGAAAGAATGAGAGGAACCGAATGAATGCGCGAACCGCAATAATAATAAACACAAAATGCTCAAAGAGCAGCGATAAATTTAGATGCTAATGATGAACGTGAAGCATACACGAACTGAAGAGCCAGCCAGCCAACCAACCGCGAGAAAGAGATCGAATGAGAAAGAAAGGAGCAGCAGCACAACGAGAACGGTTGATCCTTTGAGCGATAGAACGAGATGAGATTGGCTTTGGCTTTGACTGAGCATAGTCACCCAATGGCCAAGATGTGTTTGTGTGTGAGTGTGTTCATGCAAAAGTATTTCGCTCACTCTCTGCTGACCGTCTTGCTGTCTCGGCGTATGCTCAATCTATACAAAACATAATACTAAATTACTTTATGGTTGAGCACATAAATCAAGACAGGACAAAATGTTTTGTTTGTTGTTGTTTTTTTTGCTCCTTCGTGCATTTATGGTGGCTGTGATATGGTGTTTGGACTCGTGCGCCTGGTCCACGATATCACAGTCAGTCGTCGACAATTTTTTTTTTTTTTGGTTTTTTTTTGTGTTTGTTAACGATCATCTCAACGATTCGGTTCTGGTACTGTTTTCGTGTATATTCTCCGTGTGTGTATTTTCTTCTCTGCGTTCGTTTGTTCCGTATAGACCATTTTTCCCAACGTCGATATTGTCGTCGTCGTCGTCGTTGGTCATCATCATCATTTCTCTCTCGCTCAGTTCTCTGCTTGCTATTTAACAGCAATTAATAAAATTGTCAACGGAATATGTGGCCCATTGTTTATCTATTCGCGCACATCACACATGACAATTTATTGTTTTATAAATGCTTTGTTTTGATTCACTCTGCCGTTTATCTGTGTTAATTTGCAGTCACATTAATATGTTTCTGTCGGTTTGTACAACAAGATCCCAGCCACATCATGGTGCATATATTTTGACTGCAATCATTTATTCAGTTTTATGATGTTGAATGGCATTAGTTTTGTTTGTTTGTTTTTTTTTCTTTTCTTTTTGAGTTACGCTGCGCACAGTTTCATTCTTATTTCACAACCATTGTTCACAGTCGACAGTACAAAAGTTTTAGTTAAAGTGTGTCTTTCACCGATTTGTAATTACACATGAAAAATTGAAATCAAGCTGTCGACAGTGGATTTCATCTGCAACATTGAATTAAACGCGTCGAAAATGCAATTGTTCATTTGAAACTGGCATTCACTCGGAAATATTTGCATTTAATGAAGAATTTGTTGGTGATGACGACATTGTCAGTGAATAATGAGCCAAATGTGTGTGTCGTAAATTGTGTTCAATCTATTGTGAGAGGCAACGATTCAGTGGAATATGTTGCACGAAAATCTAATGGGAATAAATGCCTTTATTCATCTATTGCGATTTCTAGCATCTTTCGCACTCTCTCGGCCGACAAATACTCAAAAATTAAGTTATCTCATACGATGATGTGCTCAAATTAGTTTATAAAATGACAATTGCCTAGTTTTACCAGAAACAAGTGAAACCAAAAAATGAAAGAAGAAGCGGAGAAATTAATGAAATCCAGAATCAGCGAGCTTTTGTTAACGTTAAGCTCAAAATCCTAAAATCGCGAGGTCAAAACCGTGAAACTGAGGATCCAAAATTAAAATTAAGAATAGTCCCAAAAAAAAACCGAAAAATCCGCCCAAAATGAATTAAATCGAAAATCGTTTGATTACCGGTTAGGTTAATCGTCCAAAACCATGCGATAATCACGTTTATGCGTTTGGCATCGTGTGCATGGATGGATGGATGTGTGATGTGTATGGGCAAATGGGCATCGATAAGATTGACTTTGGTTTTTCTTAATTGTGTGTTGTGTTCAATTAAAATGAATCGCCATAAAATGATATGTATATGACAACAATAACAATAAAAGCGAATTAAAAACCGGTAAAAATAAATCTTAACTCTGTCATGCCATCCGAAATACCGCAGTGAGTGTAGGATTTGTGTGTTACAAATAACGGTGGTAATCGCAAAGGCCCCAAGTTGTCCGTAGCTAAAGCCGTACAGTCATTCATAGTCATAGTCACAGCACACACACACACACACACACAATATATTCGCGTCATCAAGAAAATTTATTTCGAAAATAGTGTGATGGATGTTACAAAATAAATCCGAACCGAACAAAAGGCGTCGAGAGCGCATAAAACAACACCGGTCGATAGACACACACACACACACAAAACGCCACGAAAAATGAAGTAGCAAAATATGAAAATACCAATAAATTATGAAAATGCTTTTACTCGTGCTCTTCCATTTGCTCTTGATCTTTCTCCCTCTTTCCCCTTCGCCTTTTTGTTCCTCTTGGCGTGCGTGCGTTTTTGTATATGTTTTTCCTTTTGTTGTCGTTCAATCAAAAGCATACGACGACAACATCGAATCCAAATAGAACAGGCGCATCAAACACAACAAACAAATGCACGGAAAATTAATGCGTGTACCCGTGAAAAGCTTTTGGCTGTAAATTATTAAAATGAAACTAAAAGTGCTTCGAAAATGTTGAATGTTTGAATGCTGTGGCTCTCTTTTCACGATTTTCCTCTGTTTCATTCATGCAATTACTGGCTAATAGATTGAGATGGCAGCGATTGAGCGAAAGTGAGAACAACAACAGAAAACAACATAAACCACAACAACGGAACGCAGAAGAAAAGAAAATGAAACGTTAAAGCATTGCGGGGCCAAAATGTCAACATGTATCAAAATTTTTGATGTTATTCAGTTTGCCTTTTGCCGTTTGCCTTCATATTTGTAGATATGTTTCTTCTATTCGATTTAATTCAAATACTCATTTGTCATTTATTTTTATTTGTTTGGCTGCGCGCCTTTATTTTCTTCGTGTGTTTTTTTTTGTCTTTTCATTTTGTTGTTTGTTTGCTGTTATGCTATGGTGTGCTCTGATGTGCTGTGTGTGTGTGTGTGTGTCGCAAGTAACATATTCAGCTGCATTCAGCCATTGTACCACCAATTTCAATTCACAATTCAAATATCTCGGGAAAAATTATTAATATTCGTTTGAGATGGTTGACACTTTATTTGGTTTCCTATGTTCATTTTGGTTGTTTGGCTTTGCACAGAAATGAGCAGAGAGCACATACATAGTTACCGCACACACACACACACTGTCGCACAATCAACACCACACCAACCATTGTACTATTTCGCTTTAATGGATACGAAAAATCGTAAACTCACTCCTCATATTTTCATAAGGCAAAATTGAAAACGCAAAACATACACAGTGTGCTGCTGCTGCTATTGCTGCTGTCTTTGTGCATTGTATGTCATCTCCTTAAGTTTGCTCATAAAACAAATTACACATCGATCATTTTCCGTTGAAACATTCACGCCAAAACAATAAAAAAAAGTAGTGAATAAACTTGATGGGCGCTTAGGTAAGCAGGCAAAACAACAGCCGGTCCAAAATGCATTGACAATAAAGCAGTTAAACCATAAAAATAATTTTTCATGTTTCAAAAACGATTGCATTAGTTGAAGGCAGCATGCATTCGCAATGGACCTCAACGAGCTCCATAATCGGTGCCATTTCGATTGAATTTCATTGACAGACATTCTTTTGTACTATAGACTGATCCATTAGCCCTTTCAACTTTTCTGGCCAATAAGTGCAATCCGCATGGTAAATAGTCGGAGTTAAGTAAACGATTACAATGAGTTGATGCGTTCTTTTGTCGTTGTAAACGCAAATGGGATGAATGAGACAACATTCCAAAAGCCTATAAAAAAAACTAACAGCAACAACGACACAAAAATCAAAAACACAAATAAAACGAATTGTTGAACGGTCTTCATCTCACGCATCACACATGCCCAAGTGTATCCGAACATGATCCGTTTTTAAAATTAAGACATTCCAAGCAAATTTATCATTCAGTAAAAATGTGATGTGAACAATAACTTCTTGAAAAATGAGAGCGAGAACGAGACAGAGAGATAGAAAATATAAGAATGTCAAAAACACACAACAAAACAATTTCAGGACGATTGTTTTTGATTTAGATGTATGATTTTCTGGTCTTGTGAATGCCACATGCTCACTCGTTTTCGTTGGTGCTCGTGAAATGTACACAAACACACAATATCCACTCGGTCGTATTTTTCATTGAGCAGAAATATTAGTGTTCATAATAATTTTTTCCACTCCGGTTCATATAATCATATTTTGTGCGTATCAACCAACAGAAAAGACAGAGCAACTGAAACAGAGAAAGCGAGATCGATGAAGACATTGAAAAAAAGAGCTATTGGATCAACACAACAGCACCCAGCTATAAAAGATCTCCTCGGCACTGGCAACAACGCCAATAAAGAGATGCTAAAACAACGCGTTTCGAAAATGACAAAACAAAAACAATAAAAAAAAGAACAACTACAACAAAAACAACAACAACAAAACAACACAGAAACCCGATTTGAAAAGGCCATTTATAAAGACAAATAAACTGAAAATGGTTTTGTGTCACTTTGGGATTTTGGTGCGTACGGTGAGCGCCGTTCATTTTTTTTGTCTCATAATTCGTTTGTTATATTTTTGTCATCATCACATAATTTATATTACGGGATCTGGTTAGGTCCGCATTGTGGCAAGCGTTGTTGTTGTTGGGCTCGCGGGTTGCGAGAGTGTGGATGCCGAGTGGTATGCATGCGACAGTGAGAGTGCGTGTGCGTGTGCGTGTGCGTGTGCGTGTGCGCGCAACGTATAATACAACACTCATAAATGCACTCTTCTTCATTTCATCATCATCATGTCACACATGAAAATGCATGCTTATGATCTTCAAATAGACAAGCACTTACATAAACATCAAGTCATCTCATCTGTGCATCGCGGATCACATACGAAGCATTGAATTTTAGATTGAATTGCCATTGCAATGCAACTCTCCTTTTCTCAATGTAATATTTAAGTAGTTCCGTCATGTCGATTGATTTATTTGCTGTGGTTGCACTTTTTTTTCGGGCGCTTTGATGACAATAAAAAAGGGATATTTGATTTAAGAGAGAGAGAGGGAGAGAGAGAGAGAGAAGAGGGTGTTACGGAATCGATATGAATTTTTGGTTTGTTGCGTGAAAATGGAATTTAAATAAATAAATGTCACTTGAAATGTGAAAAAGTAAGCCGTTTATCACCGCCAGAACAATTTATTTTGTTTTTCACCGTTTTAAAATCGACGCCGCGTTCGTTTGAAGTTGTTCATCGTGTAGCATTCAACCATTTCAAAAATATTTGTGACATCATATTTGCATCAAAGCATATCGCCCTTTTTTAATCGTATTCATTCACATTCAGTTCTCCCTCATTTCGAGCGAGAACCGATTCACGGTTCCAGCTATCGCAAACGCATTTTCTTTTTTTCTGTTTTAGTTAAATCCTCAAGATGAAATAATATAATAAGAAAATATTACGGATGCGATCCATTTTTCTGGTCGCGTTTCGCATATTACTTTCGTTTTACAGTTGTTCAGTCAACAATTTTCAGTTTCATTTCCACGCATTCCACCCACTCTCGCTCGCTCACTCGGGTACGGAACAAACATTCCGATGCTTTCAACCATTTCAAACGAAAATGTAAAACGAATCGAAAATGCCATAATAATGGTTTGTTAGATCGTAAAGTAATTAATACGCTAATTTGTTGCTGCTGTTGCCTTTGTGTTTCTGAGAATGAAAACAATCCATCGAAACGAGATACATTTAGCGAGAAAGTGAATTTGTGTCTATTTAATTTTCAGTGAAACGAATTTACTGTTGATTCACTTCCAAAAATTGCATGGTTCAAATGGATTCAGGGCGCGAATAATTTATCACACAAATAAACATTTTCATCGTGAATGGTTGAGAAAAGAGGCTGCTGAGCATGTTGGTTTCGGGTTTTACAATCGCGTCCGTACAATAAAACATGTTCGATGTTTCCGTTCTCGTAAATTTCATTCACAAACCTGTGAACAATGCCAATGAAATGCAGAAAAACGATGATCTGAACAGAAAAAAACAACGCGCTGCACAACACGAAGTCGATTTATAGAATGGATTTGGAATTTTGGTCATAATTTTTTTTTTTCGTGTGTACTCTCTCTCTCTGTCTCTTGCACACCGCTCTTGGTTCACTCTGTTGTTCTTCTGCTGTTATCGCTTGTGAAGCAAGTTTCCAAGCCCGAAAAAAAGCCTACCAAATGATTTGTGACCGACCAATGCATAACTTACACGTTATGCGTTACGTTGCGTTGCGCGCTCCACAGCAACAACAATAACAACAACAACATAAAAAGGAACAATTCTTGTTTGTGTTTTCGGTGGGTCAGTTAGCGTTACTGCACTTAAACGCTGATTTGACCACTGAATCAGATTAAATCGTTTCGTTGATTCGCTGTTCAGTCTCATGTTTTAATCAAGACACAAAACTGAAGACTCTGCACATTTGCCTGGTGTATGTTTGGTATTGCAATACAATGACGATGTTTCGACGAATGCCAACGCAAAATGGAAAATATTTAATAGGTGCTGCAAAATACGTCCTTCGGATTCTCGAATTCGGTGGTTTTGCATAAATTATTAGCAAGAGAACAACAGACGCATACACAATTTGGTATCGAGCGAACAAAAGCGATAACAACGACAACAACAACAACAAAACATTTCGAAATGAAAGGCATTATTGTGTAAGATATATATTAATTTCGATTTAGATTAGACGCCATACCGAAGTAAAATTCGGCAAAGATTTCTTGCTTAATTTTGCTCTGGTCAAATAAAACGATATTCGACTCGAGTTAATGTCTTTTTATTTTCGTCCCTCACTTTCAAAATGCTTCGAATGAATTATGGCAACGAACATTGGCCAACTTACAAAACTGTTTCGCTTGGAACATCACCTTTGTTTCTTACGGATGGTTCGACAAAGGAAATGACTCAGCTCAGCAAGACGATGCTTCGATAACGAATTAAAAAGGATAACTTTTGGTTACCTGCATTTGTTTTGGATTTGCAACAAAAAATTGCAAAATTTGTTAAAAAAAAAAAACAACAACACCGGCATAAAATAATGAAAGAAAAGCTGTTTGCTTGGATCAACCACAAAAATCCATCTGATTTTTTACAATGGCCAAACAACTCGACACAAATGCGAATAATTTTCGTTTGCATTCAACCTTCGTCAAGCAATGACGGCCACAGTCTAAGAAAAACCATTAGAAGTCGCACAACAACAAAAAAACACACATCGCATAGCATCGACCAATCGACTTCGTTGTCCGGTAGACCCAAGGTGTCATCCGACCAATTCACACAAATTCAGATTTATTGCGACAGCTACGGCTGCAAATGCTTCGATTCTGAAGAACGTTTTCGTTTTGTTCGGGGACGAATCCATTTACATACTATACAAAAACACTTTTCCATCGTGACGACATGCAAAATTGTTTGTTTTTTTTTCTGCTTCAGCCAATAAAATTCATGAGTTTTGAATTTTTTTTTTTTGCTGCACAAATAATCGAAACTTCAACAGAATCCTAGACATCATTTGATAGCAAAAGCATGCAATATATCGTAGTATTTCGCGAGGATTTCTCACCAAAGGAAAGACGAATGTTTGCTTGTGAAAAAAAGGGATTTAATGACATGACGATAACGACAGACGATTTGAATTGATTTGAACTCTATGTGAAAGAGAAAAAAAAGCATATAGATATTCGGTGGATGGTGGAATTGTTCATTTGGATATGGAAAATAAATAAAAAAGTTTTGCAATTTATAATTTACACGTGTGATTTAAGTGCGTTCGTGCAATGCGTCGTCGTCGTCGTCGTCGTCGTCAACATCGTTCGGTTGAGGTGTCTACTTATTCACAGCAGCCACATTTTAGCGCTGATTCTCTTGTTCGTTAACACTCTCTTCACCTCACCGTTGACAATCGGACTTATTAATTTCATAATAAGTCTCTTTTTTTCTCTTTAAAATGATAAGATTCAAGTGGAATAACAACACTGAGTGCACTGACTCTATGTGGCTCCTTTTGGTCAGGTGTTAATTTTCTTGGCGTACAACGGGAACATACTCATGTTCCGTTTTTGTGTGTGTTGGATTCACTAAATTCCACTTTTAACACGTTACATTTCTCCATCGTGGCACTGAAGCTGCTGCCACGAGTTTTTTTTTTTGTCGTTGTTTTTCATTTCGTTGTTCACTTCTTGGGCGTACTTCAATTGAAGAAAGAAAAGAAAAACTGAAACGCATTCATCGTGAGTGAGATTTGCAGAGAGCATCGAGAGAATTCTTCTCAATGTGCGACCGATGTAATTTCATCTCTGTCATTTTGGGATTGTAGTTGCGACGGGGCACTTACGTTTTATTTTTTGCATAGTGTTTGTGTGTGTGTCTTTTGCTTTTTGACTTGGCTGTCAGTTGTTTATCGGCAACGTTTATCAATTCGTGTGTCGTTAGCGCGATGCACCGTGACACCATCCATTTGAAAACACGAATTATGCGATTTGATATGCAATTGAAAAAAAAACATTTGAATTCAAATTACACGATCGAATCACATGACTGCTAACTGTATCTTAATCTAGCTGTGTGTGTGTGAACTCGCAAAGGTATGTCAAACAATAAAGTTATACACCAAAATACATTCATTTCAAATGAATCATTTGTTCACCTTTGACCAGAATTTAATTAATTTTTCCTTTTGTTTCGGAACGGTCGGCAAGGTTGACAAATTGAAAGCTTCCTATTTGTCAGCCAAAAATGTTGAAACGTCCGGTGTTGACTCTAGATGCAATGACCTGATTGAAAATACGTGGCTGTTAGTCATTCATGTCTGTTTGTTCTGTGTGTTAGTTTTTCCATGCAATTTTTCCGTTTTTCCGTTGTTTTTACGACAGCCGACACTTTTTTTCCCTCAGTTAATAATTTGTTGAAATTTGTTGTTGTTGCATGTGTGTTTGTGTCAAAAGTTTGAAGTCAAAACAACTACATCGAATCCCCGTTGTGTGGATCACTTTTTGCATTTGGTCAACACAGAGTTTTACAAAGTTGTACCACAAATCCGTGGTTTTTGTTTTCTTCGATCGAGTGTAAGAGAGAAATTCATTTGAAACTCAAAAAAAAAAAAAAAAATCAACTAAAAACAATATTAATAAAGCTAACAACGGTCGAACTACAAGTAATTCCAGTTAGAAGCACCCAGAAATGTGCATTTTGCTGTTGGTTTTGTTCGTGCAACCAATGGTCATTGTTCGATAGTGGCGTTAGTTTTTCTTTTTTGTTTAGTTTATTTCAATTCGTTCAATTGCAGTGCGCTGCATTTGTTTTTGATTCAGTGCTCGGAAACTCATCGAAAATGGGCGCTATCGTAATAGCGAAACGTCCATCGAGCACTATTTAGAAAGGCAATCCAGTATCAACCAACAACGGCCCAACAACACAACAACAACAACAAAAGAGAAAGAAAACACACACGAACAACAGACTCAAATGAAAGGATAGAGAGACAGAGGCGAAAAACGAAGGAATCTACATTAACATCTGGTGATAACGATCACAAGACACAAAAATATATTTTATATTATAAATTATATGCAAGTGATGCGCGAAAATGAATTGTACGGAGTGCAGAGAAAAAGAGAGAATGAGGCGGCTGTGGACAATGGGCAGAAATGTGGAAACGATAACGTCATTGAAGTGTTCTGCGAGCACATTTGCAAGATGCAAACGGGGGAGAGAGAGAGCGAGAGCGTGCGGCAAAGTACGGTGTGTGGTGCAATTTTTACATTGTACTGAATTGGCCAGTAATCTCTGCATGGGAAACTCGATGTGTCTGTACAACTTCAAATCTCAAGCAACAGTAACAACAGAAGAAAAAAACAAACGGCAAATCCCTGAAAACGACTTGTTCTATGTGCGTGTTGTGTTGTCTGATTTTTGTGTCTATCTGCAATGTGTGTTTTTAACCCGCCATTTATACAGGTTTTTTATATTGAATTTCATAGTTCCAATTACCGTGTTAATGTTATGAAAAAGAGTAGAACAAACGGATTGGACTGAACAAAATACGATACAAATTTATTGCCTGTACATGGTTTTTTGTTGTTGTTGTTGTTGTTGTCGTTTCATTTTATTTTGCGTCGTTACATTCGTACGCATTGTTCATGTTTCATTTTCGTGCATTTTGTCATCGCAAAGCGCGCGAATAAAAATTCATTTCGAATCGAACGGTGCAAACAGGAAAAGAGTCAAGAGTTTTTTTTGTTTGTTTGTTTGTTTGCGTTTCTATTATTATAAATATCCAGTATTATAAATGTTCAAAATTCAATTAAATTGAACAGCGATTGCGATGATTGTGTTTGGATTCGGTTAGAGCTTCTATTTTTTTTTTTCATTAGATAAAATATTTCGTTGCATGTTTATGTGCGGATTTTAATTGATTGAGATTGCGACACACCTGAATAGAATGCGAATTAATAAGTTTATTTATGAGAATGAGTAGTAATTACTAGAAATTAGGGGGCGGTATAAATTTAGCTTCACATTGACCTGATGATCGGAGTCGAGTCAGTCGGTGGGAGGAGGGGGGAGGGGGGGCATTTCTGAATATTCTCAATTTGGCTCGCTTTTGACGACCACACAGTTGCTCGCATCCAATCGAGCCGGCTGATGTTTTGTACCGTTCAGTGGCGTTTTATATCTTCCCAATAAATCCGATAAATATACGGCCGCGTTTTTTTTTCATCCGCTTTGCAAACACACTACACCATCATAGCAGCGGCGGCGACGGTGGCAGCAGTAGCATCACCACTGATTTTCACTTCGGCAATATCAACAGCATTGCAATGTATCGATTTTCTCAAAGTCCGAATCGCGTGTCACGTAACTGAACCTGGCCACTATACAAACTAAACACTTGGCGATGCGTTTTTTTTTCTACACATTTTCATTCGCATACTCGAATGCCTCTTATGATAAATTATAATTGATAACAAAACGAAAATATGTGTGCATACATGCGATTATTATTAAATTATGCAATCATTTGATTTTTTCGCTAATCATTCTCTCTTTCTCTCTTTTTCTTCGGTTTGCGCATTCGGAGTTTTTGTTTTTCTCTTGCTACCATCTCGAAAGCATTCAATTTTTCTAGCAACAATTGGTGGTTGCTGGTACTGGTGCTGTTGTTGTTGTCTTTTACCGTGGCAAGTGGAATTTCGATTGAAATGTGGGGAAAAAAATGACTCTGAACATTGTGTTCCTATATGAACCATGCACATGGTGTGTGTGTGTACAGTACATAGATGCATTTTGCCATATTTTAAAAGTGCTGATGAATGAATGAAATTGAATGAAAAAAAAAAAAATTCAGCTAAAAGTCAAGCTCTGATAGAACAATCACCGTACACCGGTTTCTTTATATATTTTTTTGTTTTTGTTTGATTTTGTTTCTATTTCATTTTTGTGTGTGTGTGTGCTGTGTGTTGTTAAAAGCGATCAAGTATTATTGGATTGGCTGTAAAAAAACTAAACGATGCGTTTTTTTTTCTCTTCACTCGATACTCTCCATGATTCTCTCGCTTTAAATGCATTATCATTGGAATATTGTGGCATCGCGTGTGTGTAACATTCAATAAAAAAAAAAAATATCGCATACGCGTTTTTTGTTGTTGTTCTCTCCTTCTTGTGCCATGCAAGCAGTACGACTGTGATACTTCTTGATTATGATTGTTGCCGCTTTTCTTCTAGTTGGCAATTCTAATTAAAGATACAGTCAAAGAATATTCGTTCTCTGGCTATTACTTTGCTATTGCTCGCTATAGCTCGATACGGTTTGAATGCTCTTCGAATGCAGTTTGCCATCGTGTTGCGCCATCCTTTTTCTATGGTTAAAGCCTAAGTCACACAAGGCGTTTCAATGCATTAGTCTTAGCTGTAATTTGCAATAGTTGAAAACCTAGCAATCGAACAGAACAAAAAAAAAAATAGAATAACAGCAACCAAACTAAAGTTTACTGCGTTCTCGCTGATGAACAAAACGAAAAATTCTCTGAATGTGATGTGCGTCCACATGCACATGAACATTGTTTTGGAATGCATTGCAATGAGCGCGTCTGTGGTCGCACTCAATTTTACATAAAGGACGGTGGTCGTGGTGTGTGTCCCTGTCTTTCTATAATGTCGCATTTACTTCGATGTATTAACGTCAATTGCATGAATGAACTGAATAACTTTTTAATATCAAAAATCGATCGCCAGCCATCGTTGAACGAGCAAAAATGGGCCCGCGAAAAAAAACGTTTCATACGCAATTTAATGTCGACATCCAACACATTCGGCCGAGGCAGAGAAAGAGAGAGAGAGAGAGAGAAATAGTACGAGTGATGAAGTTTGAGAGAAAAAAAATAAATTTACCCAACGAATAACTAACTAAACAACAGAAAAATTGTAATGATAAAAAGAAACAAGTGAAATGGCAGATTTATGAATTACAGATCGATTTGCCGTACTGTACGACAAGCGCTTTACAAATCCCGAGGTTTAAATCCAATGGCACAGTAACGATGTCGGTGCAAGTAGCAAGAATGAAAAGAGCCGTGCAACCAATGCAGCCATGTTAGATTGGCTGGTGTGCACTTTTGTATATGGAATGCAACTGTATGTGTGTGTGTTTGTTGTACGCGGTTGTTGTGGGATATCTCGCGCTGTTGGCAATGATGCAACGCGAAAATTGGTAGCCAGACACGCAGATGGAATTTAATTTACGACGCAATCATACACGGTTTGACCGGCAACGATCGAACTAAACCGATGAAATGATATTCGTGAGAGTTTTTCGCATTTCTCGCGTAAATATTTGCCCACCCAAATAAAAAAAAAAAAAAAACAGACACTAATAAAGCGATGCAGCTGACCAGTTGGCGAGTGTGGGCATCCAAATCATACTGTGGGTCATGGTTCGATAGAAAGGTGCTCGTTACCTTCTTTACTGTTCACATTGAAGGACATTTCCGATTGTTAATTTTTCAATTTAGCTGATATTTTATACTACATTTTCCGCCTTCAGCCAGAAAACCATTTTCAGTTTGTGTCAACTTAATTTAAGTCATTTGAATCCGCCATCCAAGTTGTTATTATTCATAATTCTTTTAATTGTTATTAATATAGCTGTCATATTCCGAAATGATGTGCTTTATGGGCCTGGTGTTATGATTAGCCAATGGCACTCGAGTGAAAGTGTGTGAGCACGCTATTCATTCACCTCTGGCAATTGATTTTTGTCGTATTTTTTTTTAGGCTTGGCAAAATATATGTATGAAATTGCGAGGAACAAGTGTTACATTCTTTTGTTGCTACTCAACTGATGCTAACAACACTCTGCACAATTTGTCACACACAAAAATATCCGCATAATATCGTCATCTGGCAGTAGCAGCACCTCGAATGCATTTTTCTTCCGTTTTTTTTTTCTCTCTTGCTTCTTTTCTTCTCTTTCGGATTCTTTTGTTCACAATTTTCATTCACATTTCGGTCAAAACCACATTTCGATGTTCGTGTTTCGTACGGATTGTACTCTGGGTAGAGGCAGAGAGACAGAGATGAAGCGACAACCGAATAAGCATCACACACAACAACAAAAATCGCATAATTTCTAATAAATCATAATATTGCGCCACATGTGCAATAGTGAGTTCTTAATTTTCTTTCGATGAGAGCCGCACAATAACTGAACGTTTGTTTTTGAAGCGAAGAGATGAATAGAAAGAAGAAAAAAAACAACGACAACAACAACAACAACACAAGAAACAGTTCAAAACGCCGCCGTAAATTACGTTTAGTTTATTTTTATCCACTTGAAGTGCGAACGCTTCCTGGTATCGACTATGAAGAAGCAATGGCTTTTGCCATCTTCTGTCATATAAATTCATAATTGCCTTTTATTAAGAGACATTTTTGCCGTGTTTCTCTTTCGTTTGTTTGTTGCTCTTTCTTTTTGTTTTGGTTTAATGTGTGACAAGTTTTTGCTTTTTATTTTAACGATTGCAAACAACAAAATAAAGGCACCGTTTTATTGAAAGAGACAGTGTTGTAATTGAGTTAAGCCTTTAACCAAACTTACACCTCAATTTAATATCATTCGATTGTCGATTCGAGATCATTGCCCCAATCTTAAATCATTTTGCGCATGCCACACGGATCAAAAGATCAAAAGATCTAAAATGTTCCGAATCCAAAACCAGATTCTTTCGAATATTCTCATGTGTCTTTGTGAACCAACATCAAATATAGGTCATCAATAGCTCAAGGATTAAAGGCCAAAAACTAATCATAAAAAAGCACTCTTCGCTGTGCTATTGAATTGAAATAAAAATGTTTAAGCAAACAAATTAATACTTGTTATTGTTGCTATGCCAAAATGATTCTAAGCACTTAAGCTCAACGCGAATAAAAAAATGTGCGCGAGAATTTTTAAAATATATCGCCTATAATAGAGGGATCATCCCAAAATATATTTCACACACACACAAATAAACACCAAAAATTATGAGACATAATCATAAACGTAAAGTATTGTCTGATGTTTGCACGAGCGCATCAAATCAAATTTTTGCTATAATATTCGGTTAATCACCACATATCTTTGTGAACAAAATAAACAGAACAGTCGATGAAATTGAGAGAGAGAGAGCGAAAATGGTTATGAAACTTTTAACGACAGTGGCTGCGGTGGCAACGGCAACAACAGTGACGGCAACAACGACGACGTCGACACTGAATTGAATATGATTTGTTTGAAATTTTGCGGCTCATGAAATAATTATAGCCACTTCTTTTTTATTCTGGCGAGAAAAAAAAACATGTTGACTGCCAACGGTGTGCGCGATGTGAGATGTGATTTTGGAATAATTCTCATTGAGAATTCTCATCCAATTTTTTTATTTTTTGATTGTTTTACTAGTTTTTTCATCAAATGAGACTTTTATCGACACCATCGCCTTAGTTTCATCACATATTTATCGCATTTATGTGACTGAATCAATGAAAGCAACACATCTAATGCTTGACACCCCGGAATTTGTGTTGGATATTATTTTTGTGGAAAAAAAAAAATTTAATTATAAGGATTTATGGCGACCGAATGGATCAACAGGCGATTTGGTCCTAATGACGTGTGTGTTGATTTTCAACACGATTCTAACAACAATATCCAAACAACTGCAGATAAATATAATGATGATTATTATATGCGAATATTATGAATATATATGTGAATGATTGAAAAAAGGCGATCGCGCGCAAATCCGACCACAGCAAAATCCGAGCGCTCAGCGTGCGGGCGATATGAAATAAGACTGAAACAGGTGGACGAAGTGAATTGTGTATAGCAAAAAAAAAAAAAAAAATGGCGCAAAATGTACGTTTTCTGTCGTTTAAATTCTGTCCAATTTTAGTGGTGTTGCCGCTACGGTTGTTCAATATCAGATGTCATATGTGAAAACAACAAGAATAACGATCGCGATTTCATTCGGTTGAAATGGCATTGTTCTTTTTTTGACAGTTGCACCACTTCATGTCGAGCATGACTAAAGGATATGCGTAGATGTCGTTTCACTTTTAAAAATGAAATTGTATCATTCTTATGACATTGTTTGACGTAGTCGTGCGCTCGCTCGCACACTCACACTCACACATCCATGCATTTCATTGCATTCTTGGTTGTGTTTTTGTGTTTTGGTGCTGTTGTTTCATCTTTGCCTCTATCTCTTGCCGAGCACATCATTGCATTTTCTCAATGAAAATGAGTATTTTTAGCAAGCCGAAGAAAATGCTTTGCTTCCGTTTTCATAATAATTCTGAGGTACGGGTGTGTACGGTGTATCGTTTGTTTGTCTCTTTCGGCGCTTTCTTTTCGTCTCAACCTTTCTCTTTCGTTTCGCACTGCACTCGCGCTGTTGCTATTGCTATTACATTTGATTGTAAATGAACCCACACTTGTGATGCCGAATCACAAGATTAATATGCACGATGAGGTATAAATGCATGCTCGTCGCAAATAAATGAAAGGAATGCATGCCCGCTGCTGTTGCTGTTGCTGTTGCTGTTGCTGTTGCTGTTGCTGTTGCTGTTGCTGTTGCTGCTGCTGCTGCTGCTGCCGGTGCTTCTTCTTCTTTTCTTTCTTTTAATCATCAAATAAATGCGTTAATTTTAGTGTTTGAATTTAATAATTCATGCGCATATGAATTTCGTTGCTCGTTTCTCTCATACCGAATAGATTCATATTGCGTGTTTTTTTTTCGTTTTTGCTTCCACAACTGTCACGCATTTCTTTCTCCTCTCAACCAGTTTTGTCTTGTTCATAGTCCCGGTCAAAAGAACAAAAACAAACAAAGAAAGAACGAAAGAAACAAAACACCAAACTCGAAATTAAGTGTTTCTGTACGCGTGCATGGAGCGTACCGAAAAAACGACCAAACATTTTTTTGTTTTTTTTTGTTACACAATTATGTAAGGCAAACAGATGATTTCGCATATTCGGGTTCTGTGGCCAAAAGAATCATGTGTATTATGGCATATTCGACGATGATGCGTTACACAAATGATGCAATTCATCGTGATGCAAACGGAATTCGTGCATCCAGCAAAAATCCATCGGTTTTGTTGTTCGTGTCGGTGTTTTTTTTTTTTTTTTTTTGGTTTAAATGTGGGCTTTGCTTTTGTTTCTCTTCTTTTAGTTGGTGCGCGCATATGAATATTATTCACAAAAAGCTTTTGATCATTTTCGATCGAGTTGATCGTTTCAGCGTCGCTTTTTTTTCTCTTCTTCTCGCATTCAAAACGAAGCAGTGAACATTTGCATCTGCATTTAAATTTGCAATTGCAATTGCGATTTTCACAATTATTATGGAATATTTGTTTACTATAATATGCCGTTCAAACAATGTATGGATGTGATGTGTGTGTGTGTGTGTGTGTGTCTCGGTGTATGAGCGAATGTTTTAAATTTAGAAAATCGAGTATGGACGCTAAATGATGTGCAAATATATCAAATGGAATAATGACTGGTGATGCCAGATTCTTGGAACCGGAACTTACAAAATACGTAATCAGGCGGGCACGAGCGCACACACTCACACTCACACGCACACATTTACTGTTGATTCAAATGAACGGAACTTGAAACGTTGCGCGGTAATAATTCTCGAATGTGAATGTACGGTGAAATGATTTACATTGACGACAGATGAATCGTTGACAAATTTCGATTTTATTTCGTACAATTTTATGGCCATATCCATGTCGCATTTGAATTGGCTCTGAAAACGATTAGCACCAATATTTTGGTTTGGAGTAGAGTGACTGTGACAAGATGAAACCAAATAAATCACGATTGATGACCAATAAATCATCGCTCAGCCAAAACAAATGGACAATAAAAGCATTTTGGTTTTTAAGCACCGATTTTCAACCATGCATCGCACACCATGAAGTTGCGTTCAGTGTTGTACAAGTGTTTCCTTCTTCTCAATTTTTATTTGAACAGTGTGTGTGTCATTATTCTGGTTTGTGCACTATATGATAATTTGTCATGAGTCATAACCAAAAAATGCAATTTCAATTTCTTCTCCACTTGAAATTCGGCTGCAAAATCACTGTTTATTTTTTTTTTTCAAGAAATAATAAAAAAAAAGATGCAAAATCCATAACATTGGACGCACTCATTCAAATGCTAGCGAGTCTTCGATCTTTTTTTTAAACACTCGCAAATGAAACATGGCATTGGTCGCTGCCGTCGTCGTCTTCTTTCTTTTTTTTCGTACGGGATTTGTATGATTTCTATGAGTGCAAATCGATTATATTGTTATGGTTTGGCTTGGCTTGGCCTTTATTACGACGAAGTGGAAATTATGTGATCTTGTGCCAATGTTTTTTTTTTGTGTAAATTTAAATCTAAAAATAGCACAAAATCATTGATGCGAATCGCCACCAGGCGCATTTTTTCTTTTTTCTTTCATTCGAACGTTGCGCGCTCGCAGAGAATGAACGTGGCCAACAAATGATCTATTTGTTATTATTTTCGGTGGCAATTAAAAGCCATTCAATAATTGATGCTACGCTTTTTAATTGCGTCGCATTTGATTTCCGTGAAGTGACATTTTCAACAGTCGATTGGTGTAGATCAGAGAATCATCAATTGTGCGCTCAACCGCGGCCACTTTGCAAGAACAAAATCAAACGATGGATTTGGCCTGCGAGTCACACACACACACACACACACACACACACACACACACATTATCGCCCCGCAACTTTTTGGTGAACATTAATTTCTATCATCGTTTGGATCATTTTCAAAATCAAAGGAGCTTTCATTACTAATTGTCGCTAATTACTCACATGAACTCAAAATGTGAGAAATCGCACAGCGAAAACGATTGGGAGTTGTTGAACAAAATGATGATGCATTTGTTTTTTGTATCCTTTGAATCGAATCGCCAGCGCATTCGCACACACAAACATCGATCGCAGCATTCGCAATATTCATTTTACAGATAAATAAACAACAAACCGAATTTATAAAATCATCAAGCACGTTCGTTACTTTTTGTTGGCATTTCTCACTGATTATTTGGAATTGCTTGATTTAACATTTCGTTTGAGATCGCAATCATCCACATTTGAAATGCTATTAATTAAATTTCGACAAAATTGCGCTCAATCGACGTGAAATAACAAATGCTTGACAAAGTTTCTTTTAATTTCTTTGTAAGTAAAATATCGTTTGCGTGTGAAATGTTGGTTTGATTTTCAACAAACAACCAAAATCGACCACATTTCAACCGAATGAACTTTCATTTCATATTAGAGTATTGTAAGACTATTGGAACGACAGCCAATTATGACATTGCCATAGACTCAAAATAATAATTAATTTAAACAAATTCGGACTTAGGCAAAGAAAATCTCAATTAGTAATATACCAAACAAACTCCAATTACAATATCAATATAAAAACATCGAGTTCACAAGACTCGAGGCTCATTCCGTTGCCATCTTTGAAACCTTTTAAATAAACTCTTCACAAAAACCAAAGATTTATCCTTTTCGTAGTGGCACACTTAGTAAACAGTTACGGAATTATAGGGTCGGTTGCTATTTTCGGTATTTCATAAATTGAAATCGGCTATTGAAATATTTGATATGAAAAACATTTCAATTCTCAACAGTTGGGTGATAATTTTTTTCATTTTTGCCATTTGCAGAACACATTGGACGGTATGACAAGCAACACTGGATCAAATCTATCGCCAAATTTATTGGAAAGCACATCAAAACCGGACTGGAATCGATTGAGTTTGGAGAATTTGCAGGAATTGAAAAATCGAATTTTCTCGCAAGGTTTCGGTGTTGATAGTCTTTCGGCTAAGAATCCATTCTTGCCAACGCTGCCATATTTACATCGAGCCGCTCAATTTCCTATTGTTCCACCGACCGTACCATTTGATACAGCGGCCGCATTTTCATATTTGGCACAGATGACAGCTACCGCAAATGCCATCCATTCGATGCCCGATTCGAATGCGGTTGCCGCCGCAATGGCAGCTTCACAAATTAAAAAGGAAAAATCAATAACGCCACCGCTGAATCACCGTCATGCATCATCAGCTACCCCATCACCGTCACAGCCGACCTACGATAATTCGGACGCACCGTTGAATTTGTCGAAACCAAAGCAATCGTTTGCCAATCACCTGGGCCGCTCGGTAAGTTACTCCGAAGACCAAAGTCTTCGACAAATTTGATGATTTGCTCCAGAATGAGAAGTTATTCATTATTAAATTCATTCAATCATTCAATCATCTCATTCATCTCATTCTAAAATTATCTTTAACCAACTAATGAACTCTATAAATGAATCGAAATAATAATTTGCATTAAAATTGTTTGTGTAACAGGTGAACAAGGGGAACAAATACGATCAAATTCAGGGAAGTGCAAATAAATCGGATCAAATGCGAACAAGTGTTATGGAAAATAATGCAGCATTGGAGGCGACCCTTCGAAATAGCAACAACAATGCGCAAACCAACAATTCCGGTAACTGTGTGGTCTCATCGTTGCATCGTGCATTTATGCCATATTCGCAGGCAGCCACTGTGGCGGCAATGAATGCCGTCAATTCGACGGCGAATCACAAGCAATTGGGTTTTCATCATCAGCTACCGCCATCAATTGCCGATATTGCAAATGTGGGCAACAATGCGGGCGGCAATATGATGGTCGATGAGCCGGACATGCTTAGCGTTTGGTCTAGCCATGCACATCATGCACACCACGATCACGATGACCATCGAAATGGTATGAAAATGGGTTTCCATGATCAAGGCAGCACACAGAAATCCAGCGGCTCTCACATGGACGAAGACAAAGTTCGGCTGGTGCGTCAATCGCGTGGCAATCGAAATGCGGGCGGAAATAATAGTTCGAATAATTCGCTAAATGATTCGTCATGCGGTCTTTCAGAAGGTCTCGGCAACAGTATTAATAGCGGTGGTGGAAAAGCTCATATTAAACGACCAATGAATGCATTTATGGTTTGGGCCAAAGATGAACGCCGTAAAATACTCAAAGCATGTCCTGACATGCACAATTCAAATATTTCGAAAATTTTGGGCGCGCGATGGAAAGCAATGACCAACGCCGATAAACAGCCATACTACGAGGAGCAATCACGCTTATCGAAATTGCACATGGAACAGCATCCAGACTACCGTTATCGTCCACGACCAAAACGAACATGCATCGTTGATGGCAAAAAGATGCGCATCTCAGAATATAAATTGCTGATGCGAAATCGACGCGCTGAAATGCGTCAACTGTGGTGCCGAGATGGGTCTAGTGCTGGATCAGTCGGTGCAAATGGTAAGTGTGCTGCCTTCATCACACAATTGTGTAGGCCAATGTGACTAAAATTAAATGATTTATGTCGATTTTTGTTTGTTTGTTTGTTTGTGTTTAGGAAACGAGAATGTTGGCTTCTTGCATGACATGTCCGTTGCATCAACATCGGGCGGTGGGGGCAGTGGAAGTGGCCGGTCCGGTTCACCAAATCAATACTACTATCCATACCCTCCCGATAGCATATCACCATCTGGATTTTCATCGGAATTGTCACGAGATGATGAATGACTTTTCAAATCATTTTTGAACTGATTGATTTGAGAAGATGGGCCAACGCATCCAGAAGTGCTTTGTCCACCCAGTTTTATCGGTGATCAAACATTCCGGCAGGTCATCTAATCCTAAAACTCTCCTTTAAATTAATTTGTATGGTAAACGATTCAGCAATCCCAGCAAACCCATCGTTGTGATGTGCACACATTACTTAACATTTTTTTTTTTTGGGCGATGTTGGGCAGTCCATTCAAATTAACAATGGAAAAACAACAAAATAAATCAAATTAATGAAAATTAACTCAAAGAAAGAGGCAGAAAATAGTGCAAACAGATTTCATGTAACTTAGGCACGTAAGCAACACATTATTTCGATGATAAAATGAAAAAAAAAAGAATTTTTGTTTTTAAGTTTTTTTTTTTAAGATAAGATAAGGTTCCAATTTGAATTTACATTCAAATGGAGGATAGAAGAGACCCAGTGAGAAACACAAATATTGTCAAAATGATGCATTCATCAAAACAAAGCATGAAACAGGTCCTTTACATCACCCCTGGAAATTTAGTTTCTTTTTGACCAAATAAGTCTCAGAAATGATTATTTGATCCACTTTTATGTGAGAAATCGTGATAAAAACACTTTGTTTCAGAATAATATATCAAAAATCATGAAAATTGAATAATAAGCAGATTTTATTTCAAATCCTCGTTTGCGAACAATTTCACTGTGAAATCATCGTGAAATGAAAAGCGAATGAGAAAAAGTCATGAATATTAGTTCACATTTCGTGTCAGTTGTTGGCACTGAATCGTACCACAAAATATTCTCCACCATTTTCACCGCATAAATATTATAAAGAAAATGTCGATTTTTTGAGAGTTTTGGTCAAAAGATTTCTATATTTTTGTTATCATTTTCATTTTCACGGGATGTGTACAGAGCCTTGAAGAAAACTAAAAACAAAATAATATAATAATATCCGATTTCTCGATGGACGAGGCGGGAACCAGAGGCAATGATACCAAGAAACTCATTTACACGATTCACAGTCTGTTGTGGATCTGTATGTGTTTTGAGAAGAGAAGTCATTCAAATTCATGTAAATATTCTTTGATTTTAGTTTTCATTTGGATGGAAGTAAAAGTGAACAGAAATAACTGGATTTCGTTCGATTTCAAAGTCCCAGTTTAGCGGACAACAGACTGGTGCAAATGTTTAAAATCAATCGCTCCACTTCGGAAATTTCTATTACGGCCCTAAGAATTGAAGGTAAAACAGGAACGTAAATTCAACGTGGATCTTTTTCCGAACATTTGGCCGGAATTTGAAGATGACGTTGATTTATAATTGATGAAATTGTTACGATCAACTCGTGTCGATCTAAAAATGTCAAAATTATTGAATAAATTATAAAAATAATGTTAATTTTAAATTAAAAAAAAAAAAAAAAAACAATTTGGAAAACAAAGTCAAGCGACGATTGATTCAAGCGTGTGAGAGAGAGAGATAGAGAGGATTAAGAATTAATGGAACAGTTTGTTGTGGGGCGACCATGATTAAAAGAAATAGATTCAAAAATCGAACACACATTTATTGCTTGCGTTGAATATATCAATAGAGGCAACACTCTTAAAATATATCAGTAAAAATGAATGTGTAAAAGTTCAATGAATCGATCATAATTTTGAGCGAAATGAGTTAAAATTATGACACAGTTGAAAACCGGCAATACAACAATATTTTGTTTCAATCTGACAACTGCAGTCAATTGACAAAGGAATAGACTAAAAAAAATCTAATGGTTAGACATTGAAAAGTGGAATTTAAAAAAGTTACAAACAAAAAAACTCTCTGAAAATGGTTAAAAAAAAACCTGACACATTTTTAATGAAACAGAAAAACAAAAACATTGAGCAGCTCAACAGCAAAACACAAATTTTGGAATGTAAAATGATGTAACGAAGGAATCCAAGGAACATACAACAAGATTAATTGTTTACATGATAAAAAAAAAATTAGATTTAGTCCTAGCTGATACGGAACAATGATGAAAAACAAAACAAAAAAAAATGCAAATTAATTACTATTTAAAATATAATTTTACTTGTACATTTACTTTAATAGCAAGAGAACAACAACAACAACAACAACAAAAACGAACAAAAAAAAAAATGAGTGAAAATAATATGAATCAACAATCACACACAACATGCAAATATAGATATAGTGAAGAGCATTCAAGAAAACAGTTGTAGCACAAAAAGCATTAGGCATTGATTGTTAAAAACACTGGTTAAAAACCAGTGGAAAAGAAAAGACCACAACAAAATACTCTATGAACCGTGTGCAAAAATGAACAAAAAAAAATAACAAAACAGACAACTCAATATACAGAATTCGTACGTATCTCGTGCTTTTTTTACTATCTTTAGATAAAAAAAAAATTAAATAAATATAAGAACTCATGACACATAGACAAACAAGCAAAACACATGCATAACATGTCAGTACAGTAGTTAATGGAAATAATAATCGCACCTGTCCGTTTCTTTCTCTTCGATATATCTTCCTGCTCCCTTCCCCTGTGTAATAATGTTGTAAAATTTTGATTGTTTAAAAAAATTCTTTTCTGTGCCAAATACTCAAAATGGGAATCTGGATGAGTGCATAAAAAGACTCACAAGCCGTATGCACAATGTACTACAAGCATAGGTATACATTGTTCATCACTTCGAGTGCGCCACCATTTTTCACACTGTAGCAATTTATCTAGATATTTTTTTTTATAAATTTTTTTTATTGAGCTATCGTTTTTTAGTCTAATTAAATTACTTAAACAATTTTTTTTCTGGTTTCTCTCCATTTGTTCGTATCGCAGTTCGTTCGCTAGCCAAAGGGTCGACGGGAGAAAAAAGTTAAAAAAAATAAAACGTTGGAAAATTGAATGCCATAGCAAAATGTCGACATTCTCGCTCACTTGATAAAGAGACAGAGAGAGAGAAAGAGAGAAGTGAGAGAGAGAGAGAGAGAGAGAGAGAGAGAGAGAGATCAATAAAAAGATAGGAAAATAGCGAACGAAAAATATTATAAATAATCCGAATGATTCGATATAACGAATGGTATACCATGGTCAATAGTCATGGTGAATGGTGTAATCTTTGCATGCACCACCGTACACACGTGAATTTTCAACGGCATTAAGTAAGAAAAACATGAAATAAAATAACAAAAAAAAAGAAAACACAAAAGCGTGCAATTTGTCTCATTTTTCATTGCCATTTAAAATAAAAACACACAAAACGGAACAGAAAATATTATGCGAATCACCGATTTGGCGTGTGTTCGATTGAGATTTTTGGGGTTTAGCATATGTGCCATGTTTGAGGTGTCATTGTTTGCTATTGAAACAAATTGCTACCACTAAACAGTTAAATTGTTTTTATTCTTTTCTTTAATTGTTTTCAACACAATCCAATTGAAACAAATACTCAAAATATGCATAAAATTAGGTAACAAACGAAAAATTGAAAAACATGATCAAACATTATGAGAGATTTATCCATTGCAATCCACTTCCAAATATTGATTTTCCCTGAATCATCAGGGACCCTGATTACAAATTAAGTATTCAAAATCCAGTAGGAAAACCAGTTATTATTTCGTATTATTTGGTTGTTTTTTTTTTTTTTGTTCATGGAAATTTTGAATAAGCATTGAATTGAACGCAAAACAAATGGGTAAAAAATGTTTGCGAATGATGGCACTCATCAAGCTCAATGCACACACACACTCACACAATTGTACATGTCAAGTGAAGTAGAAAGAATGTGTGAAGTAAATAAAATGAGATTTAGTGTTTATCTTCATTAAAACAAATTTATAAAAATAAAATAATAAAATTTCATTCGATTGTGTATCTAAGTGATTTAAACTATACATGAAAAGTAGATGTCAACAATTAAGCTATAAAATTAGTGAAAATGAAAAACAAACCGAACAAAAACAATGAAGCAAGAGAGAAATTGAATTGATTCATAGAATGTAACACATACACAAAAAACACAAACACACATCAATTGTATTCCTCTTTATTCCAAATTTGTAGGACATAATGAAAATTGCCATTCTATTGAATCGTACTCCCGTATGAGGAGGAAGCACATTCATTATGTCCAGCCAACTGGACACATACAACATACCTTCAAAATGAGAGCAAACACACACACACACACACTTACACTAAACAACTACATATATAATGTAATGGTGACGTAAATACTTGTAATTATTACATATAAATAAAAAAAAAAGTAACCATTTATAAAGCTGCGCGAGTATCATAAATAAAGGAAAAAAGCAACAACAACAAAAAAAACCATAAAAAAATCTACAATCAATTTTGATTCTTGATGATATATTCAATTATTTCAATCACTAGTAAAAATATTCCACTTGCATTGCATCCAAAAACCAAAAAAAACACACACATATTTGTAGAACCGTTTGTATTGATTGTATGTGTAGAACTTTCTTTTATTTTTTTTTATTTTATTTATTTCTATCAAAATTGAAATTGCAATTAACAGCAACATGTGTGAAGCTGTGCAGCTATGTATTGCATTCAGTTTTTTTTTTTTTTTTTTATATCCAGAATATCATAAAATGACAACTCAATCATTTTAACGGTCAAATTATGAATTTTGCACATGAAATACCGCAATTATTCACAACATACATTTTATGGTACTGACAAATCCAATCTCACATTCAGACCGAAAACACACAACAACAACAACAAATTTCTTGCAATTGTAGATGATTAAACAAAACACAACAAAAACATACGATAAACTATTTACTATGAATATTAAATATGAGAAGTTTACATGAATAAAATATCTTTAATCAATATTGAAAATGGAATGCATTTTTATTCAATGGATACATTTTGTTTTTGTTATTATTCAAATGTATAAAGTATCAATAAGCTGCTCCATCGAATTTTGTTTCCAACTTTTTCCCCAGATCCTCAATGGAACAACCTATCAAGCTATCGAAATCTTGGTAATCATAAGCATGCGTTGAAACCATATTGGCGCCTCCATTCAATCGATTCTTTCGTAAAATGGTTCAAGTTTTAGCTAGGAGCTCTGAATTAAACCTTTAAGTAATATATCTAGGTAAGTAAATGAATGAAATTTATGAGGAAAAAAACGCTAATGATTGATATTCTTGTGGAAAAATGGTTTATTCTCTTTTCAAATTTCTTTCAAATAGTTGAATGATATGGAAGTGAATGGGAAACTTAGAAATTCGAGCTGATTTTTAATCGGGTTTCATTTTTCGAAAATTGCAATTTTCATGAAAGACGAAAACCGTATTCAAAAAAATCGTAGATTTTAAAACACATTGAAAACTGCATTGAATTTGCTTAAATAAAATTTGAACTGCTAATTTCACTGGATAACTTCATTCAAAGAAAGTCGAATTTTAATTTCAATCTCAATCGGAATATGAGGAAATTTCATCAAAAAAACCTTGCAACCGATTTTCTGACGGATTCATTTGAATTACATGGTGTTATGTGTGTTTCTGTTGCCGACCACCAGATGCTTTCGAAATTCGAAATCAAAAACAACCAACAAGCACCGATTCTCGTAGAGTTCATTCAGTCTGAAATGTCTTTGAACGCAAGTATACAGCCGACGGTGTATACGTATGTATATTTAAAATTTTGCAAATGACGAAGAAACAGAAAATCAAAAACAGAAGCGATGTAATATGAACGAATCGCATACGCTCGTAATCGTTTCTCGAGTCGTAACATTTTTGTGTCGTTGAAACGAACTTTGGTCATTCGTCTATGTCTTCTCATTGCATTTTCTCTCATTTTGGTTTGTCCCGAAGTTGAAAGCTGAACGACGCCGACACACTCAATTCGAACGATTTTGATGGTGGCGCGTGACGATAATATTAAAATGTGCAAACACCACAAAACAACAACCGTGTTGTTTGTTGTTGTTTCAGGAAATGAGGTGAAACAAAAAAAAAAAAAAATAATAACAAAAAAGCAACTCGTTTCAATACTGATCATTAATATCTTACCTATATTTATAATGCGGATTGAATGCTATTTCAGGAACATACCAAATGTTTTGCCATTGCAATAGCCTGAGTGATTTGTACGACAAACGAAGTTCGCATTCGACCCTCAATGTGGATTATGGCCCATGCATTTAACTGTTCGATGCGTGTTGATCACAGTGCCATCAGCTGATATTCACGTAACAACGACTGTCACACACCGTATTCATACCTGTCATTCAATATGTGAAATATTATCCATGTATACGATATACATACGACGTTCGGTTGTATTATTATTTGTACACAGCAAGATGTGTGCTTGTTTCGACAACAGGATCATTAGCTAGCAATAGATGCAGTTCAGTTGTTCGGGTTTTTTTGTGTGTGACAGAATGTGATTTAAAATCTTAAGAAAACGAAATTCATCAAAGAAAATTGCCATTCAAAGTGTGAAACGCATCAAAATTATTTGCGAAACCAGCTATAAAAATTAATTTTGTGAATAAGGATATGAAAACGTTCTTCGATGTTCAATGCGAAACGAATAACTATTTGTGTTGGTTGATTGATAGTAAATTAAACATTTAAAATGACTTGTGGAATAAACAAAATTGGCTTTTGGGTGAAAATGAATCGTCGATTGTTGGTGTTGGCGAACGATCATCGTGGAACATTTGCATCATTTTCAAGGACATTTTCGTCATCAAATGGTGACGGCGAAACGACAAACGATGAAACACAGTCACACCCGAAGGTTAAAAAGCATCCGATCAAAGATATTAACGATGACGAAATCAAAAAGTCCGTATTCATATCACAATCGCATGATATATTCACGAATTTAGCATTCGAGGATTGGCTGTACCGCAATTTTGATTTTACAACGCATCATATTCTAATGCTTTGGTCTAACGATCCGTGCGTTGTTGTCGGACGACATCAAAATCCGTAAGTTCAATCAAATAATGGTTTCTTAATAATATAAATGAATAATTTCCTCAAAAAAAAAAAAACCTTTATCATTTTAGGTTCTCCGAAGCGAATGTGAGCCGATTGCAAGACAATGGTATCGTGTTGGCGCGTCGAAATAGTGGCGGCGGCACGGTATTCCATGACAGAGGAAACATTAATTTAACATTTTTTACGCCACGCGAACGATACAATCGCAATTACAATTTAAACATAATCACGCGTGCACTGTTTCGTGAATGGGAGATAAAAGCCGACATCACCGTACGCGATGACATTACACTAAATGGCAATAAGATATCCGGAACGGCGGCAAAGTTGGGAAAAACGAACGCCTATCATCACTGTACGTTGTTGGTGAATACAGATAAATCACGTTTAAAAGATGCCTTAATCAAAGAGGATGTGGAAATTGAGAGTCGAGCAACGTCATCAGTTCGATCGCCGGTGAAAAATTTGATTGATGTAAATCGTCATGTGAATGTGAGCCAATTGCAAACGGCCATCGGATATGAATTTCTTCGAACAGCTGCTACCACTCTAGAGGATGGCGGTCGTGATTTAATGATGCAACAAAGAGGTTTTCAATTGATTAATCCAACGGATAATTGGTATCCAGGTTTATCGGAAATTCGAAATCAATTCGCTTCATGGGAATGGCGTTTTGGTAAAACACCTAAATTTACCGTACTTAAAACAATCCAACTGAAAGGCAACGGCAAAGATCATGACGTTCAATTGAAAATTACCGTTGATGCTGGCATCATTGTTGATATTATGCTAGTTTTACCAAACTGTGAAACAACCATTCCAGTTGTATCGGCGTTCCGGGGCCAACCATACACCGAATACAATTTACATGAAATCACAAATTCGACCAAAGGCGTTTGCCTTGATAGCATTAGCAATTCCATGGATCATAGTCTGTAGTTGTAGTGGAATGAAATACGTTTAGCCAATTGTTACCGTTGTTTTTCCATGTGTATAATTTATTGTACCTTTTGTCATATAATTCTTACCTCGTAGAATTCAAACGCAAAATCTCAACAATGAAAAAAAAAATTAAAAAAATAAATGAAATAAAAATTTATTTTTAAATTAAAACGGGATTTTGTTTTTAATAAAATTATTTTCATTCACATGAACATGTAGACTGTAGAGTAGAGTGATTCAAAAAACCGACTTTTTCGAATTTTGACTGTCTCGATGTACTTTCATAGGAGGTTGAGTAAAAAAATAAGCCTTCTGGTCACTCTAAGTGACAGCTCAGCGGCCCCCGTGTTTCGAAGGTCGAAAATCGACCAGTTCGAGGGAAAACTCCCCTTTTTAGCCGATCTGTACATGTAATAATAGTCCGATTGTGTTCAAACTTTCTCAGAGCTACTTGTGTACTTTAATCATGGATTATGCAGAGTTTGGGAGCAATTGGTAGACTTTGTCGTGTACTTTTAGTGCATCAACTCTCAAAAATTGGCACTCTGAGGCGAAAATTCTCGTTTTTGGGCTGAAAGTGCAGGAACAAAGATAGGGGTTAGGCACATGTCCAAAAATGCTATTCCGCATTATTCCTGCTAATCCACGAATCCATGAATTATATTGATAAAAGAACATACACGAAGAAAATTCGAACAAAGCAGACGACGAAAACAACAACAATAACATGCTGGCGCATTAAACTAAAAACGCTATTTCCACTATTCCCAATCCACGTGTCTCGCCCCTCGGAACAATGTATATTTTTCATCTTTCGATGGCATTTCCAGTTAATTTGGCTCAAATTATCCCAATAAATGCAGATCATATTTTTACGATAGCTCATCCTTTTACAGCTTATTTTGCATGGCACAACAAAAAAGAACAAAATTATCACACATTTTGCTAGAATCATTTTTTTTTGTTCAAAACTGCCTGACTAAATGTCTTTTCACATATGTCGCTTCATAAACTGATTCGCGAATTTATAAGTTTTGAAAAACACTGATCCAGTAACTCTAATTATCTCATTATTCTTCGAATAGGCACGTTTAAATTTCGAACGTGACCATTTTCACATAACACAGCACAATATTTGTGGAATAGTATAGAAAAAACACCGTTTAACATTAGTACTTATTACACTCTCAAGTATTTTGGTTTAGTGTAATATCAAATTCGGCATTCAAAACTGACTTATCTGTAGCACAGTTTAAATGAACTATGGTCATCCGATTTTTGGTATTGAACTGCTATGCGCTGTGTGTTTTAGTATGCTTGCGCGCGGTGCGCCTCTATTAATAATCAGTCTAATGTTTAAATAAAGATAACGGATTTAAAATTTGCATTTAAACAACCGAATTTGACTTGGCTAGAGACTAAAAAAACAATATTTATGATTTCACTACAGAAATTAATTATTTAGAATAAAGGTTTAGAAATGACTTGAAAAAATAGGAATTCTTTTCAAGATATTCTTTGAATCGCATCCGTTGTTAAAGGCCACATTGTTTACTTTTCGTGCCATGCTTTTCTACACAGGTCTAAATAGTATAATTCGGTAGGAAGTATTTGTGTTATGACGTGTACAAATGCAGGTCTCTCCGTTGAGAATTTATCTCCGTTCAAATCTATAGGACATTAATTCGACTATTCGAATATTTTTCACCTTTTCAAGCGGATACTTAAGCAGGTATATCTTCCGCCGCGTGACTCAGACTGTTTTTTTTGAATGACCAACACTGTGGGTCAATATTTCAAATATGGTCGGTGCGAAGCCAACCACCTATATGGTCGATCAGGGTTTGGTCTCAGGATTCCTGAATGGCCAGTCTTTCATCTAGGTTAGCGATTTGACTGAACATTTTATTCGCGCGAGTGTGAGCCGAGTAGCCTGTGTGGAAATCTCAACATGTTCACGTATTATCACAGTGGACGGCAGTCCACACGAGTGACGAAAGCACCTCTAGTGCGAAAAGTTTACTCAGTATATATGCAGCAAGTTTCGAGCTTTGTATCCATGAGACCGAGCGATTTGTGTCATATACCATCTGAAAGGTCAAAAAAAGTATACATACCCGAAATTTTACCAACCACAAGTGGAGATATCGCGGTAGGAAAATTTCGGCTAATTTTTTTATTTTTTTTAAATTTAGTTTTTCGGCCCTAACCCGGGTGAAAATAGATTCAATATTTTTGAACCCGATATTTTATGATTCTACGCATCAATACGAATCCAACGACATCTCAACCATTAAATTATTCGTGGCGCCTCCATCTATCAATTTATAATATTTTTTGGGTATGTATGTATGTATGTTTGTATGTATCAAATAAAAAACCACTTGGCGCGGTAAATACTCGTGCCGCACGCAAAATCGGTACAAAAACTTACTGATATCAATGAAAATTTGATCACATTTTTCAAACCCCCATATCAGGGGTCATGGGAGGTCAAATTTAAAGTTTTTATACTCTTTTCGCCTCTATTTTCCAAGACCTTTCCAATGATATTCAGCTCATTTTGATCGGTAATATGGTTTAAAAGTTCGAAACTGCGTGTATATGTAGGCTTGTGACATTGCACTAATATGCATGCATAGTAGTTGCTTGCGTCACTCGCGTCCACAGTGATGTATGTTCGTACCATCTCCCGATTTTTTTCAAACTTTCAGGGATTATAGTACATGAAAAACTAAGCAACTTTTATTCTGGAAGTTTTTGATTTGGCCGCCATCTTGGCCGTGGCCGACCTCTAAAGGCAAAAAAGTGACCACCACGGCCACAGCCACTGTGGCCGAACCACCTCACATTTCTCTGACATATGCATATCGTTGGACAGGTATTGAGATAAGCTTTTAAATAGCATCCATTTGAATTTTTGATTTTGGAGGCCATTCTTGGCCAAAAACTGAAGAACGGCCACTTTTTGGTCATTTTCTCTCCACTTGTTGGTCATTTGCTCGAAAATGGCCCAAGACTTTTGATTCATATTTTCAGGGTTATTGGCCCTAACCCTGGTCTAAAGTAAGCCATATCGCATATATCCCACAAAATTCGTTTTTTTCGATAAATTGGCATATTTATTCAAAAGTCACCCTAAAAACAGCGAAAAAATCATTTTTTGGCACATTTGCACCCTAATTTCGGGGATCAAATACTTGTAATAATATTTAGTTTGATTTTTACAGCAAATTAAAGAGAGCCAAATTAAATTTTCATCCAAAGTAATCAGTATTTTCAACAAATTTTCACTCGTATAATGCAAAATAATAGCAAAAATTCGGAAATGCAAGATATTCATTGTAAATATTCAGTTTGTGGTTTCATTTGATGATATAATTTCAATGAGCGCACACATTGAAATTGCATGCATTGCCAAAATCTATGATAACAAATGAAAAACCTCTGAAAGAGTTAAAAATCGAGTGACAAAAGCAAAATGCAAAATACAAAATTTGTGATATGAAATTTGTGCCGAAAATAAAAGTTATTTGAATTTTGTAAACAATTTTTCAGTGCATTTGTGCGTTCGGTGCGTTGCTGAAATTGTGTTTTTTACATTTTCATTGGCTATCGAAAACACACCGCAACGCACCAAACGCACAAATGCACTGAAAAATTGTTAAACATTTTTCACAGTTTTTAGCCCCTTATTCACAAAATAAATATATTCAGTTTGTTTCTCGAAAAAAGACGATGTTCGAATTTGGTTCGGTGCATTCCTCGATTCACAGCCAAAGAACTAAGCAGCAAAAATGAACATTCAAAGATGCTTTTTGGCCAACCATTAAATTCTAATCCAAAATTTATTCAAAGAAAACAACCCAAGCAAAAATCGACGGAGAAAGAAGTGTGATTGTTGTTGTTTTACTACAAATCTTGCAGTAACAGCATCAGAAACGCCGTCGATTTTGGCTTGAGACAATTCATTTGGTCCTTTCAACAACACTTTTATTAATTGAAATGTTAAATGTTATATTCAATGAATCAATGTATGTTTTGTTGTTCTGTCAGGTTATAATGAACACGGATAAAATCAAATTTAAAAGCTTGAACTTAATTCAAAGCATAAAAAAAATAATAATTAGATGGAAAACTATCAAAGAATCACAATAAAGCTATATCTAAACGAAATAAAATGAAAATGAAGTGGGAAATGCTTACGCATTCATAGGCTGAGTGCTGGCTTATGCTTGTGAGAAGCGTTAGCCAGCCAATAGGCACACACACAATCCAAATTTCAAATATAGAACATCTGAACAAAGCAGATGAGAAAATATGTACAATGTAAACGCATGCTTGTGTGAGTGTGTGCTGGCCTACCCAGGCATAAGCAGATCCGGGTAATTGTCTAGCTTATTTAACAACTCTGTTGCTCAGCATATCCGAATAGAGTTTTGGCCTACAATCTCAGTCACCCCTTCATCTTGGATTTCCTTAAGTGCATCTTCAAATTGCTCAAGTTCGATCATCTGCAAAAAGAAAGAAATAAAAACAGCTCATTCAACAGAAATGATTGAAGTGTTGTACGTATAAGACCATAAAATATTTCAACAGAAAAATCAAAGTTCAATTCTAATGACATCTGAGTGACTCAAAAGAGACAGACCGAAGATGGAAAAATCTAAATATCATTTGTGATGTTCGGGTCAAATTTGTTTCGTCACAGTCATTTTTATATTGGTCGATTTATCTACCTGAAGGTATTAGCACTAAAAAAAATGGCAAAGATTTCATATGTCCACAGCGTAGAGTGGTGAAATATGGAGAATCACAAGAAATACCCATGCAATTGCCAATATAAAGAAAGAAGTAGTCTTAGCATGTATGAATAACATTCAATGTGCATAAAAATGCGTACACAAACACTGTGCAGTAAACCCAAAGCAACACATTTCGTTTGCTGTAAAACAAGCGGTAGTCTAAAAAACAAAGGATAGGAAAAGATAGAAAAAGAGAAAAGCACATAAAATCATCACAAAACTGCAAAGAGATTTTGTTCATTTTTTTGTCATTTTGCATGGATTTTCGAATAGATAATGCTATCTCCATTTGTGTTGCAAAGTAAATAATGGGTCTTACCAAGACAATATGTTTAAATGATTTTATGACGTCTTCCAATTGAATACTTACAATTTGTGAACTTTCTTCAATTTCGTAGAAGAGCTTGTTCCATGAGACTGTTGGTACTCTGCCTTTCTTTTTCAACACATCCATAATGTTTGCCACCAAATCGGCGCGTTTCTTCCGTGCGTTCGTTGATAAACCAGTCGTTAAAATACCAACATCAATGTTTTCCGATAATGGATCGCTTGCCGATTGTTTCAAGGCTTCACGATGCAATCTAACGGGGAAATTCGGAGTCCCAAACGTTATCACTTTCATTATCTTTGAATGATTAACACACTCACTTTGGTTTGCAGGCTCACTGTAAGTGTGTCAATCGTAGCCCAACTTTAACCGAATAGATAAAAATCGCCTCGCTCGCACTGGCGCACTCTAGTTAACATTCATTGTAATATGGCATGGACAAATTATTGAATTATTTGAAGAACTTTGGGACGAAAATATATATTTCACAAGCGCCACGTAAAATTTGATATCAGTAATTTTATGGGTAGGATCTATCAGTGCGCCACTCTGTTCATACCTTGTTCAGAGGTTTTTCATCTTATTCATTTTACCTTTGTTTTTAAGCAAGGAATTTCCATCGCGTTGTCTTAATCTGTAAAATTGTTTCCTTGAAATTAAATAGAAAACACAGTTGCTTAGGATTTTTTTTCATTTGCTGCAATGTAACAAAAAAAATAACGATTACACCAAAATATACACATTTATTCATATATTATACATATATAGTGGGTTATGTTTTCATTCATTCTTTCTCATAATATTATGCGATTAGCTGTGTAAAATCCAGTGAGCGCCAATGTATGTCAAATTGCCAATTCATATCAGTCAAAATTAAAAGAAAAAAAAACAAACACCTCAACCGTGTAAAATGTGTATTTGTGCTGCATGATGAATTTGGCATTGCAAATCGGTCTTGGGCTCGTTGATATTTTACCAGCTCAAATGCATGTATTTGCATATTTTTGTCTTATTTTTCCCTTTGTGATTTTTCCGTTTGTGTTTTTTTTTTTTAGATTTTCGTTTTTTTTTTCTTTAGTATTACATTTTGATGTTTGATTCAATCAATCAGAGTTTACAACGAAAGATACATTCATTTTCTACTGCAGTTATGATTGAATAATTGGAAATAAATTAAGAACGATAATTCCCTTAAAAATCGTATAATTTGAATGTATCATATTTATATATTAGTGAAACAGTTAACAATTTCGGATCTATGTCGAAATAGATGACTTTAGTTTTATATCCCGAAAAACTTTTTTCATGGGGATTAAACCGAGTAAACTCACATGTTATTTGAATATTCAACTTTTTGTGATTAGCACGGCTCTTGACAATATCTAAAATTTCAAAATAGTCTTTCTCATAAAAGCGAAAAATCGAGTTATATGCGGGGTATATTTCAAATTCTATCAATTGATCAGCTTGCGACAAGATCTTTTTTAGAAGTTCCGTTGTTATTTTATGATTTTGATAAAAGTCCACTTGGATGTTTAATTTTTTAAGATTACACAAATTTCGTGCTAATTCAATTAAAATGCTCTCATCAAATAAATAGCTGATCCATAACAAAAGTGTTGTAATATTTTTCATTGGAATTTTTTTTTCCATTGACCTATTTAATTCAGTACTTATTTTGACCTCTGATTGCATGAGACATCTAAAAGCTGTACTATCGATATTTTTAGGTACATTTGCCAATTTCAATTTTCGTATATTGAGCATTTCATCGTTAATCAAACGGCACAGTTCCAATGAATAACGAACTTCCAAAATTTCTATTTGAGGATTTTGTCGTAAGAATTCATTAATTTTCATATGTTTTGGACCGATCAATTTAAAATCTCTTAAATTTGAGAATTTTTGCACAGGTAATACGAATCCGAACTTATTCGAACCCTGTATTTCCAATGTCTCCAACTGAGTACAAGCAGAAACGAATTCCATGAATGGCCCAAAATGTGGTTTCTTAAATAAAAAAATGTTAAGATATTTCAATTTCGAAAGAAGTGGACGAATCTCATCTAGAGTATCGTATGTCAAACCTGTGATCCATAATTTCAAATTATTAAGATTTTTACAATATTTGTAGATCATTTTGAAAATAGTGTTTGGCGCGTCTGTTATATTAATACATCTTAAATAATGCTCATCTAAAACTAACGCTTGAATTGATGAACCAAAATCATGTAAAAACTCTTCGATATGCTGTAGTGTAAATTTATCTCCGAATATGTTCCTTTTAAAATTTACTGTTCTTTGCCGAATTTTTAAGTGAAAAGTTTCGTGACCGATCCTTTCAAATCGCTTGCAAACCTTGGTAATTGGATTGAAATCACTAAAACAATCAATTTTTTCGAATATTAGGCGCAAACAGTCATCATTGAGAGCGTTTAATATGTTGTCTGGTGAGTCAATGTCTGGAACATCTTGATCTGTCGATGATTTTATATTCACCTCACTCAATGATAAAGATTTCTTGTAATCTTCACTTGAGGTATTATTGATGTCGGTTTCATCCTTCGGCTTGAAAATGTCATGCAATGGTTTCACTTCAAATTCTATGCAACTTATTATGATTCGACCTCGCTTTATTAAATCTTCCGCAACCTTAGCGTCTTTAAATTGAACACGTACATAATGAAGCTCATCAATGCAATTATGTTTGTATAGTAAACGATCATTTGTTGATTCAACTTTACCGAACTGCTTGAAAAAATTATACACATCTAAAGAAGGTAGTAAGATCTGAAATGCGAATGTTTTGCTATAAGTTTAAATGAACAATCAGAAATTATCATAATTTCAAGGGTCTTGCAATTTACTTACACAATCATGCACAATTGGAACTATTTGAATTGTTCTCTCTGGATCCTCATCACTGAATATTTGTCTCCAATCACGTTTCAACATTTGTAACCGAAAAACGTTCATATTTTTGATTCTAAATTTTCTACTTTTATTCTGTTTACTCACTTTTGGAAGAAAAATTCAAGATTGAAATAGATCGTTACAATTGAACCGATGAAACTAAACTGAAGAACAATTTTACTTGAACAAAGTGAATAGTTAAGCATATTTAGTTTGTTCGTTTCAAAGCCGAAAATAGCACACACTTTTTTTCTGAGAATACTATGCAGGTCGAGGGGCTACCAATACTACTAAACAAACGTCAAAAGTACCGGATAGTACTGAAACAAAATCTGCATCTACTGATGCGAAACTGAATAGATAGAGAGAATCGACAGAATCGACAGAATCGCATCTCGCACATCGGTATGTGCAGATATTGATTCAGTACTTGTCGGTACTTTTGATGTTTGTTTAGTAGTATTGGTAGTTGTTCGCCCCTTGATGCAGGTACAATGAAATGTTATTGGTTTGTTTAGAAAAAAAGGCATTAAAATATGGGAATGTTTTGTACCGATTTAGCTCATTTGAAGCATTTCTTTAACCAACCAATTTGTTCTTGAAACATTTCGGTGATCTCTCCAAAGAAAGGCAAGATACGGAAGTGTGCATATACCTCTCAAGCAATCTCATTGTTTCTTTTTCATACGTTTGACTTGAAAATGCATGGTTTATATGTTTAAAATACTAATACTTTTTTTTACTAGTTTGGACCTATTCACATTCAATGGATGGCCCCGCCCATCGAAAAATCGGTTTGGACGAAATGAACAAAACTACACTACTAACAGAGCATACGGTATATAAAGTATAATTGAGTTGGGCTTGCACGAGCGATTTTTGAATTGTTCTAGTGCGATGATTCGATCAATTTTATTTGCCACGTTTATCGAGTGGAAAATGAAAAAAAAAGCCGACAAATGAAGTAGGTTCATGCCAAAAGCTCTCTGTATTTTCTTTGCTGTTGTTGTTTTGTTGTTTGATTGCAGAAAACTCGCACAAAACCATGTTTTTCTTAGCTGACATTTGGTAATGCCGGTTGGGCACTTCTCAACTTTGTCAAATTTCAAATGTCAGCTAAGAAAAACATGGTTTTGTGCGAGCAATTTTCCCATAATTTCGTATAAATATAATTTGTGAGAATTTGAAAAAACTAATAAACGGTGAATAAAAATATTAATTTCAGACTAAAAGTTATATTTGAATTATGAATTATTTTATTCGATGAAAAAAACTAATATTATTTCATCTGAATTTATTAATTCATCTATCGAGGTGAAAGAATAAAATAAAATCGATGAATTATATATTATGTTTCCCGAAATTTCTCATCTAGATGAGGCAATATCATTAATTTCGATAAGATAATTTACGTTGAACAATTTCACCCTACCCAACATGGATACTTTGTTGTCGACGGAAAGGAAATATTCGAATATATTAAATCGCACAGATTCTGACACACAAAAATACATGTTTTTTTTTCATCAAGTTATACATTTTATTCAAATTTGAAGTGAACCATCAACCAAGGTCTGAATTTCCCTTGAAGAACTGTAAAAATTATGTAAATGCTGTTGAATACATACATTTATAAATATAAATTTTGAGATATGAAATAAAAATATTTGAATTTATTCGACAAGTTTGATTTGGACCTAGCAAAAAATGTCTGCTCTGCAAAACAAACAATACATTTCCCTTTATTTAAATTGTGAATATTATAAAAATGCTTTTTTCGCCATTTTGCATCAAAAATATAGCATATCAAATTTCCATATTTATCGTCACAACAAAAACTCGGGACAAACATATTCTCATTTTTAGACTGGATTTTTGTGTGTGTGCATTTTTTCCATAGAGAGACCGGTATTCATTAAGAAAAAAAAACACACATATGTTGATGATTCCTGTTTCAAATGTGGTTCATTTCTGAAAAATCCAGGTAAAATACTACGATTTGAAAAAAACTTCATTGTTTATTTTTTTGGTTTTATTTATTAATCATATTATTTGTTTTTTTTTTTTAATTTTTTGCACTGACTTTTTCCATAAATGTTTGTTTTTCCTCAATTTTCACCACATCCAGCATGTTTTAATTTTTTCTTCGAAGAAAAACATAAATTATAATGATCTAATCACGGAACAATTCGGTAACGATTGTTGTCCGTAAATACCAGGCACTGGGTTTACAATATATATAATAATAGTTCGTATCTACTGAATCGTATATACTGAAACGTATTTAGAGATGTTTCGGGTCCTTAAACTAACAGATTGTATTTAGATAAATGAATATTCGTTGGAAAGATAATTTAATTTTAAATCATTTTGCTCAAAAATTTATCTAAATTGATCGACTGGTTCCAAAGTTATTGGCAAAAGAGTTGATGAATGTCCATGAAATGCATTCGGTCCATACAAAATGTATGGGAAACTCAATGGGTCTAGCCAGACTCATGCGTTCCGTATGTGACATTAACACCAGAACGTCATCATAGCTCAACTTTTAATCAAAGGATTCTTCTTTTTTTTTTTTTAAATAATAGTCGATGAAATTTTAGGAGATGTCCTAGAAAATGAAAAAGGCCTGGCTAGACTCATGTGTTCCACGGAGGGTTAATAAAATAATTTTTATTCACATGAACATGTTGAAAAAGTCTTTAAAAAAAAAGAAAATAATAGTGCTTCGAACCACTGAACAGTGTTAGCCCAAAATAACATGAATTTGCCTGTTCAACTCATTTGTGGTAATATTTTCTTAACAATTGATTAACATCAAAACCATTCACATAAATTTTAAAACATAAAATTAAGAAAAGACGAGAGTTTCTTTAAATGTTTAAAAATTAATTTAATTCTGCGAACTTGAAAAGTTGAAATTAGCATTCGTTGACAATAAGATATCAGGATTCCTAAAGCTACAGCTTGTATTAAAAAACAAAAACAAATAAATCGATTGTTTTTTTTTTAATAAAATAATTTTTATTCATGGTTCATTCGATATACAATATGCATGAAATTTTGATAATTTATCACATACTTAAACGAAGGCGCCAGGCCAACCAAAATGGTCAGGCCAATTAAATCCTTAGCCTTTTATTGTGTAAAAAAAAGTGCTTCTTCTTTTATTGAACTTTGCCAATTGAAGTACACATCACAAAATGATGTGTTTCCAACATTTTCATAATCTACATTTCTGTTCATTTCATTCGTCATGTTTGTTTGATTTTATTCTAAAATGTTTTCATTAACTATACAAATACTGACTCATTCATTCTCACATTCAATGATTTTTTTTTTCATCCATTCATATTCGCACATTTTATTTATCTATTCAGCAAATCAAAAATTGATTCATTTAAATTTTTTTCATTTTTTTTTTCTTTTTTTTTATTATTCCAAAATGATTTTCTTTTTTAAATAATATGATCTAAAAAAAAAAAAAAAAGATTATTTGTTCGCGTTGATTGCACAATATAACGTCAAAATCAATACAAATTTGTTGTATGTGGGGAAAAATTCGTAGCGAATTGAGATGGGCGAAAATGGGCGATATTTTACAATAAATGTGCAAAACGGTTTGTTATTCAAAAGCTGCAAATTTCGAAATGCCGCCAAAAATTGAGGTAGGATTTAAGGCATCTTCCTTTAATTTTTTTTATTTTTTTTTAAATTTATTTGTTTTCTTGAATATTTTGTAATGTTTTGTTTTGGGGAGCATTATTCTGAAAATCGAACAATGTATTTACACGTAAATTCCCCAATAGATTTGGACGGCGATTTTGATAGAATTGTTCTTTTTGTTGTTGTTGTTGTTGTTGCATTTTATTTATTTATTTTCTTCATGATTTTCGCTTTATTTTTTAAATTGTCCTTTTGTTGTTGAATTCTTTCGTCCTTTTGCTTCTTGTTTTATGCTCATTGCTTTTTTTTTGTTTACTAAATTGTTTGTTGAATGATAATTTTCGATTCATTTCTCTCAATAAATAATTTTTCCACACATGTATCGATTTTAAAAATTATTTGAACTATTTGTCGCATATTTTGCTCCTCGCTTAAATTTAGTTTAGAACTAATTTGATGTGTGTATTTTAGTTTTACATATTAATTTGAATGTCAGTTAGATATTTATATTATAATTAAAATTTTATAGTAGTTTCGTTTCGAAAATAAACGACACTTGAAATAATTCACGATTCCGTTTGCATCATTCATACAAAATTGTTTGATAAATTCTTCCATCCGATAAATATGAAATTGAGTATAATATAAATACAATTCAAAATTGCAAACATTTTTTTTTTTTTTTTTTTGTATGAAATGTTTGTCTCGGACAAAAAAGAACCGGTAAACAAGTGTTTTAATATTTGAATGAATAATGCAAAATGAACGTACACGTATACATGCATGTGGAAAATGGTTAATTTTTTCCACATAAAGCCTTCCGATTTGCATTGATACCGCGATGAAATAATGACTTTGTGCTTAAACGATTGATTTTTGATTTGTTGTATTTCTTACACAATTAAATCTAAAAAAAAATTGTCAATTACAATAAGGCTCTAGTAATTTGTCTCTTAATCTATAAATTAAACGGCTACACTGGTTTTTCATTGTGTATAAACTTGTTCCGTTTTACTGTTTTATACTTCATTATATCTGGACTACAAAATAGAAATTACTAAAATTGAAATTTTGATTACAAACATGTTTTAAATGTGTTTTTTTTTAGTTTTTGGTTGCACCAAGATCAAAATGGAATGAAGTTGTGTTTTGTGTGTTTATGTGTATGAATGAAACAAATACTTAATTCCATTTGTAATTTCAACAATTGATTATCTCGAACCCATTATTCAATTCTCAATCGATACGATGAAATTCTTTAGTCAGCGTCATCAGCTGCTTTGGAAAATCCACTTGATTTCGAGTAGAGCCGTTGTTTCGGCACTTGCCATTTTGACAAAATCAACGATATTTTGTCAAAAAACAAATAACAATAGATTTTTTGTTTTTTTTTTATTTTGATTTATTTATCACAAAAGACTTCGAGTGCAATTTAAAGCGATCCAATTATATATCTAATTTAGAGTTTGATCGCTGTTGATTTGAAGCTCTATACAATTGCTCGGGTACATTGGATACAATATTCCAACCGAATGTAAAAAATTCTGATTTAAGGCAAGAATTTTATAAATGAGTAATTGATTGAATTGGAGCGGCCAAGCGGATTGTTTGGATTTCGTTTCATGTTCGAATTTAATTCATCGCATTTGAAACGTTGCTCCCGTTTGAAACACCATAAACATGCAGGAGTTTTTTTTTTAAATGTTGGATGCAAACATATCCTATGACTCATTTGATTCGTTATCTAAATGGGGAAATTCATTTATGTGAAATCCGAACTGTGTTCAGTTCATCATCAATTGCATTGTTCATATTGTTCATAGTGATTGAGAGCAAAAAAAAAAAACAAAATAAAAGTCAAGTACATTAAATTAATACACCATTTTGAATTGAAATTGAATGGCACGGTACATGTTGATTAATTCGCTGCATTGTGAGATAAAAACAAAATCAGGTGTGTCAAATATTTTGGACTGGTGAATCGATTGCTTTTGTGAATTTAGTACGGCATTTCTATATATCTTCCCCCCTCTCAGAGAGCGCTGGTCTTACAAAACAATTTTATAAAATTGCAATTCAACATAGAATTGAAACCTATAAAATGACAATAGAGGAATCGAAACAAATGCCCAAATTCACAAAATGCGCAGTCGATTCAAATATTTGAAATGTTAAAAAAAAAATTAATTGATCCCTATCTACATAGTTTCGTTGCGTGATTTTCGCCTACATTGTTTTTTTTTTGTTTGCATTTTTCTACAGATATGTTTTCTTAACCTTTTGCAGTGTCCCAGTATTGGTTGCGTTCACAATGACAGCCGTCGGTGCCGTTTGATTGTTACAATTGGAATTTGTATTGTTATTTGCATTTGCTTTTAAATCATTTATATCTAAATGTTCGGTGGAATTTTTGCACTCATGACTGCGATCTTTTGTTTCGAATTCAAGTTCGAGAATATCTTTTTTATCGAGATTATTTGGTGTTTGACAACCGGTGTTTGTTAGTGTTGTACGGCCATTTACATTATTTGGAACGCCACCGGCAGCGATATATGGTCCCATTACATTCATAAGTAAATTAACATCTTTGCAACTGGATGCATTGCGACCGCCGCCCGTTGATTTATCATAAAAATTCAATTGATTTCGATGATGTTCGCTCAAATGATGATGGCTGCTGCCACTGCCGCCGCTTCCGCTGCGCAAAATATCGAATGGTGATTGTGTGAATTTAAAACGTTTTGACACAATAAAACCAAATGCCAAACCAACGGCAAATACAATGAATACAACAGTGGCAAAAATGGGACTGGCTAAACGCATTTGATTGGCATTACTCGAATGCACAGCGTCAAAGTTTCGTTGAACGACCACAGCTGGATCATTTCCGTCATCACTATCAAAACCATTGTCGGTGCCATCTTCATCAAAGCTGGCGCTTGCTTGATTTGGATATTCATCATTTTCACGCACTTCATTTTCGCGTGCGTCCGGTGCTTTTTCTTTGCCATCATTGCTTAAAATCGGTGGCCCACGGCCAACCGATGAAACAGTTCCACGAGTTGACACAACACTTGGCTGTGCTACCGGCTTTTCACTGCCACCCACTGAATTCGTTGCAATATTCCCGGATGCGGGTAAATGAAGACTTTTTCCTTTCGATACACCGGCCGATGGAACGGATGCATCAACACGATTATCGGTATCATCGCCGCACATTTCAACCGTTTCTTTTCGAGTTTGTCGAATATTTTGAAGGAAATTCATGCGATTGTGCGATGATACTGCATTCATTGTTGTACATTCATGATTTTTCGTATCCCAAACACAGTATGGATCTTGTAAATTCAAGCATTCCTGGCAAGACACTTTGTGCGAACAATGATGCATTGGAATCGATACAATTACACCACTGCCAATGACCACCAACGATTGCTGATCTTTTGCAACGGTCATTTGTTTGATTGGTAAACTGCGTGGCAATGCCTGAGTTTCACTGATCACCACAGTTTCCAAATTGGCTGCTACTTCGTCCTGTTGTTCGCCCGAACCATTTTGATTTGATGCGGTTTGATTGGCTGGGCGCACATAGTGAATTGATTTTATCACATGTCCATTATCGGTACCGATGAAAATTACATCATATTTGTCTCCGTTAAGTGATTCGACTTGGGCATCGGTTGTAATAGCTGTGAAACGATGCTTTGAAGTAACCCGAGTCAATACTGGTCGACCATAGAGCGCCGGCACTGAAGATTCCATTAATGTATGCATTTTTACGAAGTTTACCGTTCGCATAGGCAATTCACGGCTATCGTCAACACATTTTCCGGGGCGGGGTTCAGGCACTTCTGATGGTGATATTGGCAACCAATTCGATGTGGCGTCCTTTTGACCTTTGAAATTTCCTATAATTAAACACATTTAAAGAAGCAAATGGATTTTAGTCTCTTTAAAATTTTCGTTTTATTTGCAAGCAGAAAAAACATATTTTGATCATTTCAAACCTTTACCTTCGAACGTATCGATGATATCGTCAATTTGGAAGGCACAAACAGCTGAACCCGGTATCGCATTTTGAGGTGTTGTAAAAACAGCATAAATCAATGAAGTTGGTTTCATGCTGTTGGATTGTTTGCTTGCGTCATCAGTTCTTGGTTGAGTATGATAATTTTGGATTCGTTGCTTTTGATTTATTGCCGCTTGGTACAAACCATCGATAATGCCAGTTGTTCCCTCTGTTTAAATTGTCAACGAAATTACGGATTTTAACAATTATTTTATTATTCAGAGAGAAAGAAAAACGAACAATTCCACTTGTACTGTGTGTACTTACGCAGCTCATCAAAATAAAATGGAAAATCTCCTGGGGTGGAGCAGTTCAAACGTGTTTTGAGGTATGAAGTCCATCGTTCACGGAACGGTGATGGTCCACCACGATCATTTTTACAAACACGTGCAACACGTGAATAGATGGTTTTGCCGCAATTTTCCAATGCAAGCTCACGGAAGAAAAAGAATACGTAGCCATTGCGTTCGAGTGTGCTCACAAATGATGGTTGATTCAATTGTTTTGCATTGAATTGTTCAGTGCGTTGTGTTTCACGATAGATCAACGCATCCCCGCCTGAAAAGTCGGCAGCCGTTGCTGAATAGAGTTGACCATCTGCCAAAAAAAAAAAAAAAATAAACATTTCATTGCGATATTTTGAACTTCAATCGAAAATGATTTTGAGTCTTACCTGTGAAAATGTATGAGCTATTGTGAGTTGGATTGTATGGACATCTTCCTTGTCCATCAAATTCTTCAATCAATTCAAATGTTCCGTCCGATGCATTTTTGGATAATGAAGCATCGGCCTCGGTGGATGAGCTCAAAGTAGCAGCGATACTTTCGCTGGTCGTCGATTGAGACAGTTCCAATTCAGCTGATTCATCTTCATGTGATGCAGACGTTAGAGTATTTCCTTGGCCATTTTTGTATCGTCGGCACAAAGGCTTGTAGGAATTAGTACCGCAAACCATTATTTTATTGTCATCGATGCGTGCAAACACTCGAATATAATTTTGACAATCGGTGTCTTGTTTTCCCTTCAACGTGCACAATTCACGATGAGCGGGCGTTGATTCCCATTCCAAACGTTGTGGTTGATTTTCCAATAAATTCTTCAGACTTATGTTGTACATTGCATTTCTAGTGGTTTTAAATTGATTCACATAAAAAAATCGATCATTCTAAATTTGATTCTGGTGGTTGATTGGTTTGTTTTGTTTTGTTCTCAACTACTTACCGTGCTCCGATCAATACCGAATTGTCATCTTGCTCCAAAATTTGGAAATAATCGGACTGATTGCCGAAAAATACTGGCCATTTTTGATCTGCATGGATTTAGAAAGGGAAATATTGAATTATTGAATACAATTGACTTGATACTAAATAGTATTTGGAGCTGTTCAAACTTTGAACTTCAAAGTAAATCCTCCTTTTCGAACATACATTTTGACAAAAATAAGTAAACTTAAAGAAGTTTTTGTGATTAACTCCACTAAACACAAGACATTCTGGCAAAAGTTCAGTTTTTTTTCGATTGAATGGGGGCCAAATCGGATGCATTTCATGGATTCGAAATTGAAATCCTTGAACATTTTATGAATCCTTTATTACTGTTCCCACTTAAACTTTGCTCTAAAATCATAAAAATCCATAACATTTGAAGGACTTACCATATTTAATTTTTTGTGTCGGTGCAACATCTGTAGTCCATGCTTGTACTCGGCTGCTATGTTCACCATCAAATGTGCACATAAATACAATCAATATACACCACACATACGCTATTGCTGATGTTGTTACTGTTGACAACATTTTTTCACTTGAATGAATTGCCATTGTGTTTTCTTATATTAACAATTTTACTATATTTAAATTAAAAAAAATTAGTCTTTTGTTGTTTTTTTTAGTTGCGTTACGTGCAATTTTTTCTTTTTTTTTTTCTTCACAAATTCGTTTAGTTCATTCACTTTAAAGGCACTTGCATTCACTTCGATGTGTTAAATGACTTAATCATTTTCAAATAATTGTCAAATTTGTTGTGGTAATTGATGCATTCCAAACAGTATAATCAATAAAGTGGGCAGTTTCTGTAAAGAGAAAACACAGAAATTAAACAAACGTTAGTCCATTTCATTAAAATGACAGGAAAAATTTTAAATAAAAATGTAATAATTTATTTGAGAAATTGATTTTATGTGCAGAATAGCATAAAAAAAGTACTGTTTAAATCTAAACACTAGTTGCCAGTTGACAACTAACTGTTCTGTTTTATGGTTTAACAACGACTGTATTCAGAGATGTATGTTCTGTCGGCAAAATATGATTTATCTTGTATATATATTTTTTTTAAAACGAATGCCAAAGTAAACAAAAACACAAAAATGGCAAAAGGAATGTTTGCGTATGTTCTACGGCTGAAGAACCGGATATGAATATATGATTTTGTTTCGGAAGACACATTTATCTAAGGACTAATTGATTCTTATGTTTGTTGGTTCTCACGGACGAACAGTTGAAAAAAAAAAGGTTGATATCGTAAACATTTGTTTTACAAGAGAGAACATTGACATTGGGGGAATACCCCACAAACCATTTCTATTTTTCTTGTAATGCGTGTCATGTGCAAAGAGCTGCATAATTTTCGCACTAAAATACGTTATGACTTCCAGGCATTTGGTTGCAGGGCCAATTGTAATGGTTGTCGGAATGATTTCCTGTAGTGTTTGGGAATTTCTTCTCTATTTTCCGTGTTTGATGGTTCCGAGTTCATTTCGAAAGTTGAATATGTTCGAATGGGTAGACGACACAAAATACACTAGAAAATGGTTGCACCGTTGTACGCACGCATTCTCTCTGTTTAGACCGATTTTTATTCCAGCCATTGTAGTTCATTTCAAATCATATGCAGTTTTCACCTACGCTCAAAAGCATCACATGAATGAAATCTCAAAATATGGAACTTGGCATGAGAAAGAGAAACAGGTATTTATCATTTTTTTTTCGCATATTAAATAATATTGTTCGTTCCACCTCATGCGTGAGGTATATTAGGTTGTCGCTATTTTTTTTTTTTTTTTATTTGTTCATGTGACAACACATACTCATGACAGCGTTTTACATATTCAATGATTCGAAAAATGGTATGGCATCGATATATTAAATCATTCATGCGTTTCAGTCGTCCACAGTGAATCGTGGTGAGACGCACAGACAGACAAACAACGCTGCCGCCCTGTTATGCAGATATTTGGCAATGGGGCCATAATTTATTGTATCACATTTGCAATTCGATTATAAAAATGTGACGGAATGATCGTTTTTGGTGCGGTTTTTTTTTTGGAATTTTGGTTTTTTTTTGTTGTTGTTGTTGTTGTCATAAATAGTTGAAATATGCAAAATTGGAAGCGATTGAATAACGCTTTCGCTTTAGCATATTAGTTCTCTGCTTCGGCAATAAATACCAAACATTTATGGCAATGAAATTCAATCGACAACGGCAAAAACAACACCCGACGACAAATACTTGAAAGGGTTTCATGTTTCATTGTCAGCGCTAATTTCAGCAATTACCATTTTTGTGTCGTTGAACGAAATATAACAAAACATAAACATTTAAGTCTCAAGAATGACGACCATGTTCGTATTTCTTCTGCCTCTCTATCTCTCGATCTTTCCATTTCATCGATGTCGGTGTGTTTGCCGCATAAAGTAAATAAGAAAAAAAAAACAATTTAATAAAATGGCTTCGAATAAAACTTTGTGCATGTTTTATCTATTTGTGAGCAGCTCCATAGTAGTGAAAAAAGAAAATGGAAATAATGTGCGGCGACCGAAAGACGAAATCATAAATTTCATCAAATTGGCCGATCTAAGGGGGATCGTCCCCCGGTTATGACACAATGCATGAAACTCAGCAGTATTACAGTTGGACGTCTTCACATGCAAAGCATAAATAGTTTGTGTTTTTTTTTCTCTACCGGTGAATAGCTAATTAAATGGTGTCTTTTTTATGCTTTCGTTTTGCCCATTTTCGTACAAAACCAAGTGAATCGGAAGCAATTAATGCAAATTTTTTAACCAAATTATCGATTTTAAATGAGTCATTTTAGCAAATCTAATTTGTTCAAGTGAATTTTAAGCACGTGAAATGGGAGCTTCACCACTTTTGGTCGGGGTTTTTGTTGTTGTTGTTGTTATTTTGGTTTTGTTTCTTAATAAATCGTTTTCATTTGTTTTAAGACAATCAATCCAATTTGTGTGAAATTTTTTTGGTGATGCGCGGCACGGCACTTCAGCAGCACATTTATTTATGGTATGTAAACCACCACTTAGAATGCAACTGATAAGTTAAACAATTAGCTAATAGATGTGTGTGTGTGTGTGCTGTGTGCTGTGTGCATTACATATTGTAACATAAACGGTCACAAATGCACATAATGCAATTACGATCGGTAAACGGAGGTGAACACAAATTACTTTCAAATGAAAAATTGTGTGCGCGCTTACACTTGCCGCTCCAACAAGAGGAAATTGATTCATAGAACCGACAATACGGTAACTAAAAATATGATAAAATGGCCAAGCAAGTTGTATATTGAACATAAAAAGTCTCTTGATAAAAAAAAAACAACAACAAATGTACACCTATATCGATGCATTATTTGCTAGATTATTAAACATTTTTTTTCCCTACATTTCATAGAATTTATCGTCATGAACAACGGTAAATTAAATATGGTATCGGTTGATTGTTTTCCGTGCTCAACGTTTCAACAGCTTGAAATCGTTGACGATTCGATAATATTGCAATGGGCTACCTGGTTGATGCACTCTAATGAATATCTCATGTAATATTGCTTGTGTGCGTCAACAATTTTAACACCGCCCCGGCAGTTGGTGTTTCAATTATTTGCCAATATATTTTTTTTTTTAGATAGAGAGAACTGCAGCTATTTGGAATTCAGGCCAATTGCTGGCATCGCATCGTGCCCATTCCCGTCACAAAATACACAGCAATATTTTGCTCGTTCCGGCCGAAATGGGATCAGTGCAAAGTTCTCGAATGCAAACAATTTGGAATGTGACACAACAGCAACAGCAGCAACAGCAGCAGCAGCAGTAGCAACTACACATTTTGATCTTACTTTATATGGTCGAGTATGATCATCTGATCGAAATCGCTAGAGCCTCGACACAATTTTGTTGGCGACTTTTTTCCCTCATTGACATTTTTCTACTTTTATATCAAAATATTCAATGCATTGCAACAAAATATTTACCTACATCACAATCTCAATGAGCTAAAGTGCCTTTTCTGGGCTCAATTAAATGTTTTTTGTTGTTGTTAAGATACTGAAAGAGGTATATACAGTCAAACCATATCCGAAAAATCGAATGCATGTAAAAGCATTTGGCGGTTTTTACCTTAAAATTATAATTGAACAACCAACTCAATTAGACAATTTTTAGAGGTAAGTAACTAAAACACTGAAGAGATTAAAAAAAAACGTAGAGATGAAATAGTCCGACCCATTGGCCAAGATGTGACATAGGATTCTGAGCATCGTAGGCTTTTGTTTCGTGCTAACGAGAAAGGAAACCAAATCGATTTGACGGAACAGACAAAAGAGAATGAAACAACCTGGAAACCATAAAATTAAAAGAAAAGATCAAAACAACCCTCCGATACTCCGCTACACATATCGGTTATGATGATGAACACTAAAAACCATTTCTGAAACCGAACAATTTAAAATGAAACACGAATCTATTTTTTTCCGGTTGTTGTTGTATTAAAGTTACACAAAAATAAAGCCACAGGCGAAAAATTACAATGATAAAAAAAAGAAACAATGTGAAGCGAACGGAAAAAGAGGTGGTTATGCCATCTCGGTTGTACAACGGAAAGAATCAAATAAGCAGCCAATCTTCGTGTAATTGTGAGCTAAGGAGCACCACATGAATGGTCAAAAGTGATCATGTTTTTTTTTCACTTGGATCTGATTTTTTCGTGCTCATTGGGAAAATAAGTCACGATTAAAATAATAATGACAACATTGCGCGGTTAAACCAATGTCGTTTAAAAAAAAAACAACAACACACAACGCTTTTAACACATTTTATTTATGGAATATTACGTTGTATTCTGGAGCTGACATCAATGGGCGATGTTGTGATGTTGAGGCGCGACGCGACCAAATCGAGTAATAAAACTGAATCAAACGCATTGATCGATGTGGTTGAGTCGGTTTTTGTTCAATGTTTTCTTTTTTTTTTTTTGTTCTCTTCATTTTTGTTCATTTAATGTTCAAGAGTACGGCACCAAAACTTGAAACATGAAAAACTTTCTATCAAGCATTCTCAAACATTTCTCATTTGTTTGGTTTGCATTTGATATGAAGGAAAAGAGTCTCTCTCTCTCTCTCTCTCTCTCTCTCGAAATTTCAGTATGGAGTTATGAATTTCCTTTTTTGATTGTTGATGACGATTGCTATGTGGCTATGGTGAGCGTAACGAAAGAGCATCAATGCCGATTCAGATCAAATAGAATAAATAGAATCAAAACTATTTAAAAAAAAAGAAACAACACCGAACACACGCACATAAAACGAAGAAAACGAACATCGATCACACACCAAACAAAAAATGTAGCTAAGTTTTCAACGAGCAACAGATATATTATCAAGTAATATGACTCGAGTGTTTTGAGATGGTTAATTCAGTTGTGCTGTGGGCCGGCGAATAGAGCACACAGTCAATTGCGACGGGATAGACCGGAAAAAAATATCTAATAACCCAGCCCAGCCAACTCTTTTTTACTTTCCATTGCTATCGCGTATCTCATTCAACGATCGGTGGCTGTTAATTTTAATGTGATTAAAAGAATATTACTAGATCGGTTCCTAGATGTTTTAAATGCGGTTCTACTTTCCAAACGTTCTGTATACATTTTCTATCTCATTCGCTTCCTCGGAGCATCGGATAATATCAGTTTTTTTGTTGTTAGAAGAAAGTATCGTTGACCTTAACCACTGAAGCGGCGCAACGCATCATCAAATCGATGATTTCCTCCGATTTATAATTTCCGAAGCCATTTTTCTTTGACACGAACGCAATGCGTGCGTAGCAACAAACTCACTCATCCGTGTATCCATTGGGAGTTTTTTTCGGATGGTTTTTGGTTACTAAAATGTACTTATTCGATTTGATATGACTGTTTCTGACTTTAGATCGGAAAAATTCCGGCAGAAGTTTTGTTAGAGATCGACAACCAGCTAGTATAGCCAGTTATGTAAAATGGTTGTTTTTTTTTCTTCTTCTTCTCAAAACGCATAAATACTGTATTATGAAACGAAACGAAATGGAATATGCAGAAAATTGCGAATATGTCTTTGCTGCCGTTGTACAAAATAGTGAATGTTGCGCAGCGCATGATTGCACTACGTTGATACGTTGCACCTTTCATCTAGTCGATTATAAACACAAAATAAAATGCCAACTTTATCATCTTGGAATTGAGTTTGGTGCTGTTTCGCTCAAGGCGAACTTATTGTTTCGTTACGTCAAATGCACATGTTTTTCTGTATTCGTCTTCGCACAAACGCAATATTTACATTTAGAAATGATTTATTGCACATCCGAATTGGTTTAATTGGTTTTGTTGGCAAGCATGTTGTGATGTTCAACTTTGTTTGCTTTTCCTTTTGGTTCACGTTGACTTAGCAATTTCAATGGAAAATGGTAATTTCCATGACGAACATATGATCCTACAGTATCGATTGAGCATTAGGGATGAGCTTGAAATCGAATAATCGCCGTTATAATAAATTCAAGCAATCGTCGTAACACTCGCATGTCGTCATCGATTGTCAATAATTATTCATCGATTTTCTTGTAATTTGGTGGTGTCTCAGTGAATGTGGCTCCATGTGCTGATGGAGCTATATCCATAAATTTATTGATTGATGCCCCACAGATATTGATAAATCAAAATGGATGATGGCAGATTTGTCTTCGTTTTTGTTTTTTCTTCTCTCTCAATCTTTTAGAACTAAAATCGCTGCAGATCAGAGAAAAATCGTTTTTCATCTATCTTACTTGACATTTTGAATTGGAAAATATGGAAATCAGCCGAATGGACGAATGAATTGAACATTTTAAATCAACGAAACGAAAGCATAAATGGTGAACACTTTGATCCGAACCAAAAAAATTCCAATGGCAAATCGGATGCTCTTGGTTGATGAGAGCAATTTTATTTATCGGATGCATTCGTCGGATGAGCCGATTACCTTTCAATTAATCAGAATTTTTATTTGGCTTCCATTCCAGTTAAGTAAAGATGATCGTGTACAGTTTGCACAAGCATTTCACAGCACTTTGCACTCAGAAACTGGGTTTTCATCTCGTCATGCCAACTGAAGCAGTGAATCCCAACATTCATTCGGAAAATGTGATATTTTATGAATCGAAAACCTCAATAGAGGTGAGAATTTTGTGTTGTTGTTTTTCTTTTATCTTACGTTGAACATTAGCTGCAAAGTGGACAATGCGCATGAAATGAGTACTCATACGTGCGGTTAATTATTTACTTTTTCATCATTCAAGTTGCTGTTGCTGGCGATGTTTTTTTTTAGTCTTCTTCTCTCGTTTGGTTGTCGTTTCTCTCGGCTTTGGTTTGCATCTTGGCCAAAGGCCCATTATTAACAACAAAGTTAAACGGAATTGCAGTGGAGCGCACAAAACCGCAGGCCAATAACAATAACGATGCCTGATGAATGTGCATTGTGCACAATAGATGAATAAAAAACAGCATCGATGACGACGACAACAACAACCGACCAGAAGAATCGAGTCACATTGCAACAAGAAACGGTAGTAAATCATTCAAAAGGGAAACCAAGCCGTCGCATGGAATCTGTTCCTATTTTTTCTCTCTCGAGCGCGCACACATCGACCGATCACGAATGATAAAAGTGATGCAGTTGAAGCGACAATATAATCTTTTGGCGGATTTACAAAAAAGCCACGAGTGTATCGTCCACAATAAATGGAAAGAAAACACCAACAATAGCGGCAAAAACATAAGACCAGAAGAAGATGAACGAAACCAACAAAAAGTAAAAGCAAAAAATGGCAACATACAACTAAACAACTACTCATAAGAATGGGCAAAATGTGCGTACACACACAACACAGCCGTAATAAACAGGCAGAATATGAGTGAGAGAAATAAAGCCCACGACTTTATGCGTGTTTATTATCTTGAAAAGTAGGATTTACACGAAGTTGAATCATAAAATAAGGCAACGATGCAATCTCGAATAAGAAAGACATAATACGTAATAAAAAACAAAGCTGTAATCATTTGAAGCTGATGGAAGAGCCGTGGAGAGAATATCAAGCTGAGCGCCTTGCATTGGAGAACTAGACAAACCAGATTTGTCGTGATCATTTGCTTGTTCGTTCACTAACTCAGGCGCGCGGCACATTTGTTTGTATGCGTTGCCGCTGTAATATGATTGCATGCGGGCATTTGTCTTTCTTTCTTTATATCGCTGGGTTTGTGTGTGTGTGTGTGTGTGTGTTAATTCCCTCATCCGCATTTGTTTGCCTTCAACTTATTGTGAGAGTGTGTGTTAAGCACAAACAAGTACTCAATGATTCAAGAGAATCATAATCACAGCACAAAGACTAAGACAATGCACACACACACACACACACAAACACACACAGAGAGACATTGCCAAGAGACGACGCACAACCAAGAAGACACTCCAATTCGAAACAAATTATGAAAAATTACTTGGGATAAATAATAAATTTATCAGTATGCAGAGAGACAGTTTTGTTTCGTTCAGAAGTACGTGCAAATGATTATGAAGACTGCAATCGATGAAGTAAACAAAAACAAAATCATCTATAAAGAAGTAGTTGTTTTGGTTGTTGTTGTTTCTCTTCTTAAAATCTTCTGGTTCTGCGGGTGTCGTAGGATTGGCGGCAGTTGCCGGTGCAACAGCAGCTTGAAAATCGTGTTTCAGAATTCTAGGAAGTGAACGTTTTTTACACCGATTTCCAACCAATAAAACACTTTGCGGGGGCGCACACCTAGAACTTGTTACGCTTGCATTACGTGCACGTTCATTGTCGAGTAAAAAATCGATTTTTTTTTTTGTTTTTTACTGTTCTTTGTTGATACGATGAAATTACTCATAACAAATTGCTCATATCTAGGTGGTTATTTGTTAGTTTTGCAATGTGCAAGTACATCAACCAAAATTAACTATTGATGTGATGCAAAAAAAAGCAATTGTTTTCCCTTGAGCCATTGTATCACACGGAAAAAAAATCAAATTAAAACTACCTTCTTGGGTTTTTTTGTTGTTGTTGTTGCGGATCGTTGACGAAACAACACTATTCCGAATTTTATGACCAATTACAACCAAAGCCTCAGACCTCGAGCACGATGATTTAAAATGTTCAATTACTTAACAAAATAAAACACCATCTACATCAATAACGTTTACTGGATTTTTCGTTCGCATTTTCACTGCCAATCTCAATGTGATTGTATGTATATAATTTAATGCGAAATCGGACAAACTAACACAAAACACTAAATAGACAGTGGAAGTTGCGGCTAGCGATATGACGACCAAGTTAAAGTACTAACCATAGGGTATATATATAATTACAATTTTTGATTCGAACACACACACACACACAAATAAATATGAGTCAACAAACATCTAACATGTAATTTGAGCAAAACTACCCAATAATCTTTTTTTGCGGAATGTCTCACATTATCGTCGTCAAGATCATAAATTTTGTGTGCCTATGAATCATTCCGTAATCACAAGGAAATCCAAGCAAGAAACATAGACACAATAAAAAGTGACAGACATTTGTTTTCTTCATGTGTCTGTCTGGATGATGAATTTCAAGCGGTTCGCTTGCCCATTGACTCATTTTAGAGGGCGAAAAAAAAACTCTTTCGCATTCTGTGTGTCATTTCCTCTGATAATAATTGCTGTTTTTTTTTTTTAGTTTTCTCTCGATTTTGTTTTGATTCCTATCGGGGTTGTTACATGCACGCAAAATAATTCGCATAACAAATTGCATGGCCTCCGGCAGACGCCCAAATTGCATCTATTTCATTGATTTCGATTGATTCACATTCGAAACTGTGATTTCAGCGTAAAACACTCACAAATTCTGATTTCATATTATTTCTCATAGCCATTTCGAATGCAACAATTTTTACCTAATGTTCACGAAATAAAAGGTGTTACGATATGCACTTGGCTATGCGATAACCGCATGATTTATCTTATGGCATAATAATGTCATTTAATTTCAGTCACCGTTAATTGATGCAATAAATCTCGATGTTTGTTCGGGCTCGGAGTTGATGTTTTTTTTTGTGTGTGTGTATTTTCCATTGGATTTCGGGGCATGTTATATTGTGCGGTTGCACATGCACATAGCTATTGAAATTGAACGTGGGAGCGCATTTGAGAAAAGAAAAAGAACGAATGATCGAACGAACGAAAAAAAAAACAATAAACACCAATCTTCATGGAGTAAAGCCGTTCATGAGGAACAAACAGCTAGATGGCAAACGGGCTAAAGAACTCCAAATCAATTCATGGCCTAAGATTTTCGCATATGTAAAGTGCTTTACGTGTATGTTTTCAGTTTTCGTTTGGTTTTGGTTTAGAGAGTCGTTTTCTTTGTTGTTGTGATTTGCCAGCCCATATGGTAATTGAAATGTTGTACATTTTGCGTGTTGGATGATTGTGTTCTGGAAACCACACGTTACAAAGAACGCACAAACTAAAACTGACTGAACATGGTTGTGTGCTCTGTGTAAATCAAACGTGGGCTTTTTTCCCCTACACGGCGCACAGTCTTAAATTACATGTACAAAATCAACAAACGAACGGTGCTTCGATTCGTTTTATTTCTCTGGTTTTTTGTTGTTGTTTTTTCTGCTGGTGCTATTGTTCTTTTGCATGTGCATAAGAGACAACGGGCGCATGAATGTGCCAATATATGCATTTTCCATTTATTTATGGACTTTCATCTAAAAAAAAAAAATCGTCGTTTGACTTGAAGAACTACTCGGTATAAGCTCTAGATGCTTTTCACACCTTCCTTTTGACGGATGGTTTGGCGTCTCTTTCTATCGGGTGTATGTGTGTGTGAAACTGTCAAAACCGCACAGCGAAGAGTCAACTGTCGATTATATTCATTTACGGTTTCGTTTGGGTGCTTTTCTATGGCAATGCAGACACAAACCTGAGTGCTGGTTGTGTTTACATAGTGCCCAATGTGCGACAATCAAGGCAACGTGTTACGTTATTTATGACGGTTCGATGTCAGTTTATTAACCGGATAAGGTGTCGTACATCACTTTCAACAACCAGCTTATGAAGAATCCAATATTCTATATCTTGGTGCGTGCGTCTGTGTGCGTGTATGTGTGTCTGATTCAACTCGATGTCTTCAAGCGAAAAGTGTACACATTCGTTATTTTTTTTTTTTTTTTTATTTGTTTCGTTGTTGTTAAATAATAATCGCGAGTGATTGCATGCAAACAAATCGTAAATATTCATGGAAGAAAGAGAGACGGGGAAAAGAGAAAGAGGAAGACATGTAAGGCCAACCCTTTGCACATTTATCGATAACTAGGCGACATGCTGTGTTCAAAGAGCAGAGTTTCAATAAACACCTCATAAAATTGATATTGGATCGTTTGTTATTTCGATTCACAAATTGACAACTTTTGGTTGGTGCCGAAGCCAACCAATTTGAACTTTCCAATTTGCAAAATGTCCATTTTGAACATCCCAGGTACAACATGATCAACTTGTTGTGAAGCAAACTCTATTAATGGGCTTATTTGAAATTTTTATGTTTTCAACTGTGACCATGTTCACCATGGACATTGTGACAGGCGCGCTCACAGCACAATTTCTCAGTTGTATCGATTACCGACATTTCATTATATCGACAAAACCACGCAGCCATTTTCTGTTTTTTTTTTTTCTTTTTTTTAAATCGAACATTCAAGATGCTCATATTGAATCTCAATCTCAATAAAACATTCCGTTTACGATCGATAGAGACAAAAATCAAACGGACAAGATTAATTTATACGAGATAAAAAAGATGGAATGAATTAGGCGCGGGCATTTATGACATTCGTTTGAAAATCAATTATTTATTTGTGGTGAGAAATGGTGAAAAAAAAACAACCAAAATAATATTCCAAGATAAAAATGCTCCGAGGTGATTTGCATTCGGTTAATCCAATCGTTTTCATTTCATTGACACATGGTATAATTTTGATCGATTTGGCAATTTCAAACAATAATAATAATAATTGTTTATGAATGTGACCTTAATGTGTGTAATTGCACATCCAGCGGACACACAACACAAATGACATTTTGACAATTGTGTTATTATTTCATGTGCTGGTGTTTGCGCCACTTTAGGAAGTATTACGACTGAGAAACTGTAACACATGCCACCCAAACAGTTGACGATCTTGTTGATCGGGCGAACATAAGCCGAATTTGATTTCGTGGGTGGATTAAAACACCTTGCGATCGCTTGCAAATAGTCTAGTGTCAATCTTGGGATCGTAATGAAAATGAAAATGAATCGTCATGTTATGTCGTTGTAAATGAAATTTATGCGCTTTAAATTTGTATAATTTTTTTTTTTTATCTGATTTGGTATCGGGTCTAGAGTTTCTACAACCATTTTAAGCAAGGAGATGGTGCTTGTATGAAGACAACAGCGATCAATATACGTTACACGAATAGTGCACAAAGAGAGCGAAAGACAAACCGATACGCACACACTCATGAATACACAACTATTGTGTATCAAGCGTGCTCTCCTTGTACACTATTCGTGTGAATAGTATAACTGTGTGTAAGTGTTCACTTTGCCGTTGTTGTTAAAATTCAGTTTGTTGCACTGGAACTAAATTTAGTTGGTGGATGTGAAATACGATGGCGCTGATAAGAATTCATCGCAAAAAAAAGTCTAAAATGCCATATAAGCGCCATCGGGTTGATTTTAAGTGTTTTTGAATGAGCATCACTTTCGCGACTTATATTATTTCTTCTTCTTGTGATCAAGTCCGTTACGTTTTGTACGTTAAATATACACCGACCTGGAGCCATTCATTTCAATAGCATCTTCATTACAGAAACATTCTCGTCAATTTGGTGTAATTTATAGGCGACCGGCCAAACCGAATATGTTGAAACGCTCAATTGGCTATTTGGAATTAACTAATTTGATACGACAATGGTGTGTGTGTTTGCTCATATTAATTTGCTAAATAAAATGTGTGACACGCCAAGCAGCCACGCGAAATCGACATACATGATCACATGATTGCCAATTCCGAAGTGTTGTTCTGTGGCGTTTTCAGGTTTCAATTTCACGGTGAATAAAAACGGAGCTGTATCAATGATCGTGTTGTTTTTTGTGTGTGTCTGTGTGTGTGTGGGTGTATTTATGGATAAGATTACCCAATCACGGGACAAATTAATTTGGACTTAATATGATGTGGCCAAAAATAACATCGCACAAATTCGACGGAATTTTTGTTTCATTCAAAAACAAGTAAACACACGCAAAATATGGCTCGAAATTGGATGGAACAAACTGTGTTATCTATTTTGATTTCTCTAAAAATGGCAATTTTCAACAATGCTGCACTGATTTGAAATTTCTTTGTATGGAAGAGTTCTGTTGGAGATGTATTACACTTTTTTTTCGCAACATTTGATGTTGTCTTTTTTTCTTTATTTCAATCTACAATTTCATTTGAGACTTGAAAGTCAACTGAACACTTGCATTGTTTGGTTGATTGTACGGTGTTTTTCTCTGTCAATTTTGTTAGATGTCTTTGGTCTTCGTATGTGAACCAAAATGAATCGAATGAAAGACGGCAGCAATTCAACACACACACACACATCACATTGCACTGCAATTGAGCTCTGTAATCCATTCGGTTAGCAAAAAAAAAATCTCACAGGAATTAAATTGTGATTCGCTTATTCGCATAAAATTATTTGATGTAAGATAATGAACATGGAAAGAGAGAGAGAGATTGAAATCCGGGCCGTGCTAGCGATTGAATGAACAGAGGCAGGCAACAAAAAGCAAGCCGTTCAAACAAAAAAGAAACTGTAGCTCAATGGAATGACAGAAAGGGTTCACAATGCTATAATTCAGCTTTGCTTGAGATTCAATTGCATGCACAGTTTTGCCCAGCCCAAACTGACAACGGTAAACAATCATATGTGTGCCGAGTGTGCCGTGTGTGTGTGTGTGAGAGTGAGCGTCTATGACAAGAAATGCACCGCAATTGAATCTAGGCCATTACAATTCTCATACATACGAACAGGCAACTTCCGATTGCATTTGATTGGGATCTTTCATGAAGGCAGCAAGTTATAGTAGCGGCAAGCAAAAGAAATGTGTAAGTTTTATGTCACTTGTTGCTTGTTCGGCATGATGAAAACCTACATGCCACCACTTTTGGCCGATCACAAGTGAGCCATGAATCATAGAAATCAGTCGTTGCTGTCTTGATCCGTAGCTCAACATCTGTCTCGTGTAGGTGAGGTGAGCGCTATGTCGCTTCGCGAGAATTGGCGAATGCCAAAACAAAAGCAAACGAATCTCTCACACTCTCTGCAATGTCAACTGCCAACAAAAAGATCTATCGGTGTTTGACGTTGTGGCCGTAGCACTTGTTCTGCGCTCTGCTTTCACGAATCGCACATTGTAAAACTCCGTTCATTCATCAGAATCAGAAAGAAAACAACGAAGAAAGACGTGTGCGCTGCACTGTGCACATAAACCGCCCACCACATTCATTCAATTCACTCGATGCCGTTCTTTGTTTTTGTTCTGTTATTCTCTTCATCTTGATTTTAATACATTTTTCGCGATCGTGTTCCTTTCTCTTAATTATAAATATAAATCGAAACCGCTAATTGCAATTCTAATGCCAAGCATATTTTTTTGTTGTTGTTGCTCGCTTGTTTATTGTTCTCTCGCTTAAGCCATGTTTTTATCGCCATTTGGCTTGGGCTTGGTTGAATGCAATTTTAAACAAATGTAAATGGCATAAAGAAAATACGCCGAAAATAAATATGCCGATCAAAGTGGTTCAATGCCATTCATCAGGCGATGCTAAGTTTAATTATAATGAAATAATAAAAAAAAAAACAAACACAAATTGAACAGAATTACACAAATTCTTTCGTTGATTCTGTAGCGAGCTGAGGGCAAAGGCGAACAAATGTTGACACAGTCGAAGCATATAAATTTCAAGCTAGTGAGCTGGAGCATGTTCAAAGTACAAATTACAAGCAAATCAAGAACATGAACACAGAAATAAAACTAAACGAAAAATTGGCTTACGACACAAAAACACAAAGATCAGTTACATATGGCGCTGTCGAAAAGAATACTTTCGAAAAATTGCGGCACCTTTAACGTTGGATAGTATTTTGTTTTACAATATTTCGAAAGATAAACAACCGATTTTGTTACTTTATTTTCGGCTCCGTTCTATTTGAAGCCGTAGAAATGCTTTGCATCGCACGTAAATGGTTCAGATTAAAAATGCATCTGTTTTCACTGCAAACACGAAAAAAAGCAACACACACACACACCAGAAAACAAAACATCGATCCGCTTTTGTCTAAAAAAAAAAAAATGCTTTACTTGTGCATACTTCCCATTAGGAGAGCATGTGAGTTTCGCGTAAAATTTCGACTAGACATTCAATTGTTTTGTGCTCGGGAAAAATCCGAGTGATGAAGAATGGAGCTCGGATGACGGTGGTAGCATTAGATTATCATTATAATCAATTTATGCAGCAGCGGCTGCTGTTGCTGTTGCGCTTATAAACATTGTGTCTAGATTCATTAAATTAGAGCTGTTTGTTATCATTGTGACTGTATCTCACTCTCACTGGTTGTGGGGCTCTGTATCGTTCCGAGAGCAAACACCAATTGTTTCATGATTTTCAATTATCCAATTGTCTTTTTATTTGGGTCTGATTCATTTTCATTTTTATGCTTGTTACTGTCTCTTTATTTGTCTCTCTCTCTCTCGCTTGTCGGTTGCGTTGAATTGGATTTTATTTGCTTGTTTGGTCTTTATTTTGGTTTTTGGTTTTGTTTTTATTGATTTATTTTTATTTGTTTTTCTCTGTGATTTGTGAAAGCGGCATTTTCCCGTCTTTGGTTTTCAATGCATTTTATTGATCGATATATTTCTCTTTTTTTTTGCCTCAATTGTGTCTGATTTTGTGTATACATTCGATACGGTTTGCTTGTTAATTTTTACATTTTGGTAAAATCACTAAAATTTCGACTTCACTAAAATTCGAAATCCTTGCATCCACCAAAATCACTGAAATCGAATTTTCGCTGAACGAAATCAATGAAATGCGCTGGTTTGTATATATAAATGCTCCGAAACATAAAGTTGTAATTCAATCGCATGCTATTCTTTGAATCACAAGCGATCGGTCAATTTGATTCGAAACAATTGAGACATAAATTCGATTTTAATTTTCAATTCCGTTGAAATTGGCAGATTTTTGAATCAAGCGGCAGCAGCAGCATCATTATTAGCTTCCTTCAACGAAATAACATACAGCACGAGATTCGTCTGTAGTTCGTTTCACTCGCTGCTTACTTGCATGCCGTTTGGTTGCCGTGCTGTCAATAGATATAATTATAAATTAAATTTGGACAGGGTGCGAGACGGCGCTTAAACAGCGCAAAAATCTCAACTAATCACATCGCGGTCATGATCCATACACCAGACAATCAAACAAAATAGCAAATACCAACAAAAACAACAGCCCAGAAACGACAAACAGCAACAGCTGAAAGCACACACCAACGGTGAAACGCAACCGAAAGTGATGTTGCCCGATTTGTTCAGTCTAAATTAATAAATGATGTGAAATTTTTCATCACATCTATTTTTGAAAATAGCCGCTTGCCATTCACGTGTGCTCCACTCACACTCAGCTAAATTAGCACCCGAATTAATTCACACACACAAACAACTAGAAGCACTTTTTCAAGTGGTGTAGTCAAGCGCTCCATCGAGATAAACAGGGGAAAATAGATTTATTCGATTTTTGTATCTTCAACAACAACAACAAAAATCAAAATCTAAAAATAAATCGTTTTCCATATGATAATCATATAAATAAAATGAATAACAGAACGGTTCTGTTTCAGTGAAATTCGTGGTATTTAAATACGCATGAGATTCCGATGGCTTGGAACTGAACATTTTCATTTTATGATCTCTGGCGGCAAAATTCGACAACAACAAAAAATTGCGCACGAAAAACGATTGTTGCCATTGAGCTATTTAATTTGATTTAGATTATTTTTTTAAGCCGACTAATATCACGGCTGACGTTAATGTTTTTTGGTGGTACTGAAAATGGTTCCGAGCAAAACACCATTCATTATAATTATCCGCATTTGACGGATACTTTGGTGACTCACCTGGGGAGGTGGTAGCCGAACGACTAAAGCAATGAAGGGAACAATCGCGCCAGCGGCACATCTTGCATCGATTTGGCGCGGTTGCAGTGCAAGAGCATCGGTGACTTGGTTTTGAATCGTCATGCAAAAGGGACAATAGATTTATGTTTCGTTTTAACCAAATGAAAATGAATAATTTATCGGCCTTTGCATGTTTTATGCGCAAAACAATAGAAAGCAATGATGCAAGCGATGGCACACCGGCAACACACAAAAGAAATGGTCGATGTCATTGAATATTTTCCACACACGCCTTCCCACTTTCCACACACACACACACACACACACACACACACCGCATCGAATCGCTCATGTTAATGGCAATGAATTTTTCATATGCAATTTTCAGCCGCCAGTTCATAATGAACGCAAAACGCAGGGAGCTAATATGTGGGAGCTTCTGCATTTGTATAAATTATTTGGCGGCCCTCGTGCTGCTTTGCCGTTTACTTGAGACCGAAAAGTATTTTGATTAAACATCGGGACCGTTCGATTCTATAGTCAGTAGTCGGCCATTGGCTGCCATTCGATGTTCATTTGCAAACTAGCGAATTTAAAAGGCCGAAAAATGCGATCCATTTTGATCGATATAACAATTGCATTGTTTCATCGTGAATCTTCCCATTTGTGTTTTCACCAGCGTCACATTTTGGTTAGCATCAAACAATAATGATGCTAATGTTTGATCGTTCGATACAGACTAAGCAAAAAAAGAAAATGAACATAAAAAAAAAACAAAACAAAAAAAAACAGATTTCCTTTTTCATCGAATTATCGCGGACAGTAAATTGAATGGGAAGATTAAACAACAACGACGAAAGTGAAATGGGCAAAGAGCAAACCAAATGGCTTATATTCGATTGTTCTATCGTTATGCGATGAGCATCGTCTTTTTGTTCTGCGATCAAATGAAACATAATCGCTGATCTAATTAAAATATTCCGATGTTTGGTTTGAGCTTGAGCACACCGGTTTCACACAACAACACCAACAACAACAACAACAACAAAAAACACAACTTTCAATTTATTATATCGGTTTTATGGTCGCAGTGCAATTCTGCGATTACCATCTAAAAAATGCATATTTTTTGTTTTGCCATGTCGACGAACTCTCTCATCTCAATAAGTAATTGTGTATTTTCCAATTGAATTTATTATGTGCGAAATGCTGAAGCATCAAAAGAGGGAACACCACAAATAATTGTCATGCCCATCTTCATTTTCTAATAGGAGACAATCCAATGTTGTTTTTTTTTCAGAGACAATGAATGAACATTGAACAACCACAACAACAAAAACGAAACCTGAAGCTAATTACTCAGTCGAAATTGATTTTGCTTTTGGTGTCTGCCTACCGAAAAAAAACAAGCACATTGAAATTAGCTTGAAACAAAGAAACCAAAGGTAAAAAACTATGGGCTTAATTAAAATGAAAATAAACGCATTCAATCAAATTAGTTCTGGTCCTGGCTGCTGGCATTCAACCCACCGACCGAGTAAGTGGTAACTGGAACGAAACATATACAGTGAAAACTCTTGACTGAAGAGAGCGAGAAAAAAAAAGCGCGCGCATGAGGAAAAACTTAAGCAATTTCAATGTACTCGCGACATCAATTGTTTAATGGATAATAACAACAAAAAAATCGGCTTCACTTTAATTCCATTGTCTTTGACGTGCGTGGCTGCCATTTCTTTCGGTTTTTTTTATTGTTGTTGTTGTTGTTGTTTTGAATTGATCGTCTTTTGAATAACAGTTGCTTTGTGTGCGGCGTGTTTTTTTATTTTTTGTTGTTATTTGCTTACTTTGCATGCGTTTGCCCATTGAAAAGAGTCCGCGTGCGCCATTTTCATGCCATCATCAATAAATTGGCTATTGCAACATTTTCAATGTACGGTAAATCGATCGATTTACCAATTCATTATCGACGGCACGTTTCCATCTTTTATTCGCTTGACTCATCCCACCATCGAATTAATGGTGAGAATGGTGGCTGTGAAATGGCTGCTGATACGATACGAACGAACAAGAAAATGCCTATGATTGCGACAAAACTGAATTGCGCTCACTCAAGAAAATCTTTGATTTAACAAAAGAATAGGAAGAATCACTTGAGGACTCATCGTCACATTGCAACCAAAATGTGCATACGAAGCAAACGCTTATGACAACAAAAAGAAAGAAGAATTTTGTGGGATGAATTGCTATTAAATACAATTTATTTTTATTTCGAGTGTGTGACATTTTAAAAGTTGAATCTATCCTATATGTTATTCAATCGTGACCGAATGATGCACATCAGACGCACACATACAAAAACAACAACATTGAATAGGTGAAGATGATGAATGCAGGAAAAACAAATGACTCGGAAAAATAGTGAGTGTCGAATGTCGGCCCAATGAAACTCAGGCAGCAGCAGCAGCAGCAACAAAGAGTAGAAGAAGAGAGCGACAACAGTGGCAATGGTGCAACGCATCGAAGCATCGAAATTAATGTTCCAGACCCAAAATCAAAAATGTGTATACACAACAAATAAACGAACACTAAACATCATAAGCAATTTTGTGTCAGTTTGGCATTTTCGAAATTATGTCTGTTTATTTATTTTATTTTACTGATGGGTCTGAATATAAATCAACTTATAAAAAAAAAAGAAGCACAATTTTAATTGAAATACTCACGCACTGTGTAAACTGTATGTTTGGCTTATAACCGCGTTGTGTTTTTGTTTCTTTTGAAACTTGGGCTACCTGTTCCGTTGATCGAGCAAATTTCTGTGCTCATTTATGCATTTCATTTTCCATAGTGTGTTGTAATGCGACATTTTCATTTAGTCGGTCAATGTAACATTACATATCGGTGCGTTTAACCATTCATTCCTCTTGTTCACTGCTCTTTTTAACCAGAAAAAAATATCTTTGGGCTATAGAATCCGTGCCACTATCGATGCGTTGATCATTTATATTATTTATTTTTGTTGATGATGGCCAAAAACTCAACTTTTCAATGCAATATCAAACACACACACACACACACATCTACATATGAATCATCGAATGCGTACTAATTGATGGTTTACTTGATACGCTTTGATGAGTTTTTTTTTTAGCTACTGTATTCTATTACTTCAGGTCAATTCGTCTTCAGATAGCACCACAAATTCGGTTTTCGTTCACGACACTTTTCATTCTTTAACATTCTTTTTACGGTCTTTTCAAATAATAAACCAAACAAATCACATCGAAAAATAATCAAATTTAATTCGGGCCGATTTTTTTTCTTTCGTGCTGAAATTTTCTTGTTATTGAGTAGAATTCACAATTTTAGTGTATATTTGCTAAATTTACTTGATGAAAATCACACTTTGTTGTTTGAGATCATGTTAGGCGAGAAATGATCGCCGATTGTGCACTAAATTTTTCACACTGAATTCTTTTCATTTTATTTTTTTTGTGTGTCAAACCAAAATTGTTGTTTCCTCAAATTGTCTTGTTTTTAATCCTGTTCTTAATCCGCGCCCATTTCGATCGATTCTAGCACTCAGAGAATGTTGTTTTGTTGTTCACGTCCGGTCTTTGATTCAATTAAAGCATTGTAACCACATTTTGTAGCGATCACACAGGTGGTTTGATCAAATGTGTCTCTTTCACACGCTCACCGAACACACAACACAATGATCGGGCCTGTTACACTGAATTGAATTTATTTCAACCATGCAACCGAAACGCTTCTTAAATTCTCAGTTAATCCAAATATTCTTCTTGGTTTTTCCTGCTCAACAATTTTTTTTTTTTTTTTTTTAACAAATTGCTTCACACGCAACACACACTCACACACAGGATCTTTCTTCTTTAGTTTGTCGAAAATAGAAATAAAAATATTTTTGACATACACAATATAAAACAGAAGTTTTTTTTATTCCTTTTTCACCAATTATTTGTGACACCTTTTCAATACGGTCACAAAAATCTTTTTATTAGAAAATTTATTTGAAGAAAAAAAAAAAAATAACGAAATCACAATTCATCGATTCGGTCACACTGGGTAAAAATGAAATTCAATCAAAATTCGTACACAAAACAAACGAATCCGAAATAAAGCTTGAAAACCGAATACAACAACAGAAAAAAAATCGTCTCGAGAAACGAAGCAACAAGCAGCAATATATGGCCGTTACTCTCCGTGTGCATATGTCGACTGTTGTTAGTCAGTGCCAGACAAATCAGGTAGCCGCTTCGCTACGCAACAACACATACTCACACACTCATACAGACATACAAACACACACACGCCAACACTCACAACGCATAGCGTGTCGCTCGTACGCAACATTCACTCACACTCGCACATGGTTCAGGTAAACCAAAATGGAAATGCTTTCAGAAACACATGACTATGTTTTCGTAATTCTCATCTTATTTTCTCATTTCGTTTGTATGTTTGGGTCGTTTCGGTTGTTTTTGGGTGAAAATTGTTCGTTTTCGTGCACTTTATGCAACGAAAGAAGCGCACAAAATTGAATAGATTGAATTTGAAAATGTTCAAAAATTGAGCTCTTTTTTCTCTCATTTTCTCCCTTCTTCTGTCCGTTGCCTTTTATTAGATGCATTTTTACATTAACACACACACTCACACATCCGTACACAATCTAGCACGTATATTTTGTATACACACGCACAAAATGGATGCCAACCGAGAGAGCGAAATAGAAACAGAGAAAGAAAAAAAAATACAGAAAGAAATGACGACAAAAAGAAAACACGAAAAAAAAATCGTTATACAAGTTATAAGAGAAGTGCATTGGAAAGAAGCATTATACGAAGAGAAAAATGGTCTTTCTCAAATTCGAATGCAGCGTTCAACACATAACAAACCGTACGCAGAGAAAGAGAGAGAGAGAGAGAGAGAGAGAGAGAGAGAGAGAGGTTTGGATCATGAAAGCGACGGAGAGAAGGTGAACAAGAAGAAAAATATAAATTGAATAATAACAGAAACGCGATGTGGAAGAAGACAGCTCGAATGGTTGCAATCGATCTACGGTTTAGCCGTAAAACTCTTCGACTTACTGCACACTAAAGCCCATGCACTGGTTATGCGTATTCTTCTTCTTCTTTTTCTTCGTCTGTTTCTCATTCTGTGTTGTTTTTTCTTGTATTCTTGTTTTTTATTTCATTTTATTTTACGGCAGCGCATTAATATCTCTACTACATCTTATTAACGATTCTGTTTCGTCTTCTTTTTTCAGTTCTGTTTTTTTTCTCCTTCTCTTTCTCTTGTTTGCTTCATTTTTTTTTTTTTTTTTTTTTTTTGTAAAATATAAATTTTCGTTTGACTCCTTCAACGTAATACATTGACGCGTCCAATCTGAAAGGTAGGTTTGGTGCATTAATTTCAACTTAGTGTTCTGTTTATTTCGTGTGTTCATCGCTTTCGACGATCAACATGCATAGACTCGGTTAGATCGGTTGTCGTAGTGCAAAGTGAAATCACAATAAGAAAAAAAAACACACAAAAATTGAACAGCACACGAAACAAAGTTCTCTTTTTTTTATTTAAAGAAGACGAAAAAGACCAACAAAAACACACAACGCTCAAGAAAGCCAGCAAGAGATAGAATACACATGAGAAATGAAAAACGAAGTGCATTCATCAACCCTGACTGCTGCTGTTACAGCTCAAACTGACTTATGTTATTGTATATATCCATTTTATTTATTTTCCTTTGTTTCGATTTCCAGGTTGATTTGCTATCTGCTCGAATGAATCGTGTTCGACTTTTTAACAAAAAAAGAGCAAGTAAGTGAGAGACTCGATTCAGAATTCGTCTGGACGTGAATTTTCGTTAGTTTGTTTGTTTTTATTTCGTTGTTGGAAAGACACACACAAAAAAAAACACACTCAAACACCTCGTCTCGATCGTCTTTCCGTTACGTATTTTTTAAGACGACACATTACGTGCGTTTCGACGGTTTTGAAGATCTAAAGACGGATTTCCGAATGCTTGGGCAAATGTAATTTATTCAATAAAAAAACACACAAAAACACAGCAGTAAAAAAATAACCAGGTTCAGCCCCTATGAGGAGTATGAAGAATATTTAAATTTGTGAGCATTTTCTACCCTTTGCCCTTGTTGTTCAATTTTTCAACTCATATTGCGTCTCGTGCTCAGTTCCGTGTCTCTTTCTCTATCCGCAAGTGTCATATTTCATCATCAAATACACGAGTAAAATGAAAATCTTGTGATTAAATTAAGTACATTAAATTCGTCAATCGTTTGGTGAGCTGAAGAGAAAGATCTCTACAAAGAGTCTAACAACTACATTTTTCTGTCTTTTTTAAATCAAAATTCAAAATACCAAATTCCCGTTTTTAAATCGCATTGGTATTTTAACCTGGGGGTTTGTATTTTGTTGTATTCACTTTGATTTTTGAATTTGAGCCCGCCAAACATGAATCAAGCGAATCCATAGAATCTTCTCCAAATAGAAAGAAGACTATGAAAGAAGTCTAAATTATGTGTTGTTCGTGTTGCTTGACATTTTTGCTCACAAAAAGGCGAATATAATGAATTCATCGCTTGTACGCCCCTGGTTTGTAAAACTCTTGTCATTTGACGGATTCAATCTACACTTTGTGCGGCATTGAGTTTCAATTTATGTTACAAAATTGATCATTATTACGATCGCACCGTGTTCTGATTATCTTGTTCTAGATTTTCTTGAATTTTGTTCTCTGTCGCTGCGCTTTCTTCCTTTTTTGTTTCGATGTCGGCCATTTTTTAAATCAAACCATTTAAATTGATTTTCATCACATTGTGATTTTTATGACTTTTTTCGGTTGTTGTGTGTTGTTTTCCGTTTTTTTTTTTTTTTTTTTTTTGTGAGTTGGGAAATTGAATTTTATGTGATTCTCGTCTATTTGACTCTCTATTTCTTAACGTAAATTCTAAGGTCGTGTTTCGTCGTCAATCGGAGCTTGTTGTTTTTCCCTGATTTGATTTCCAAATTATTCATTAAATGTTTGTTGTTGATGTTTTTTTTTTCGTTATTCATTTGCTCATTTGTTCATTTGTCTGTTCACATCTTTCACTTTATCGGAACTCAATCGTTCGGGATTGTTTCATGAGAAAATTACCCGGCCTTAAAAATGTTTGACTTCGATGTGCTTGTTCGATTCTCTTTTGCTCTCACTCTCTCTCTCTCTCTCTCACTCATCAAATCGATGTCATTTTTATAGCATGTAAGCAAAAGAAATCGAAATCGGAACAACGAGATGAATGAGGTCTCATCAACATGAGACTTTTGGGCTCGATTCATATTTGTCAAAGAAGAAGAAAAAAAAACAAGAGTTTCTCTGAGTGAAAAATTTTTTTGGAGGAAAAAAGCACATGGTTTTTTCGTGGTTCGATTGAACTCAACAATCATTTGTTGGATAAATTGAACGGAAATTATGCTAAAAATTCCACTGAGTACGCCACAAGAACTGTGTTCCATTCAATGCTTCTGGCTTGTACTTGAATACTTTGAGATTGTCTTGAGTTCATGGGCGACTTAACACAGCAGTAGTGCTCACAGTTTGCATATTAAAATGATTTGAAATGATTTAGCAAAGTGGCGTCATTTTTTATGTGGTAGATTGGTTTGATGGTTTGCACCAATCTCTTGGCAAAAAATTCTTTGTTTTGTGAAAAATCTTAAAGAAACGAACAGTGGCAATTTTTTTCGATTCGAAGTTTCGCATTCAATTCAATTCAGAATTAATCGCTCGTTCGATTCATTTAAATTTATAATAAAAGAAAATTGGTGGTAAACTATTGATTTGTTCGGGGCTTTATTCCATCATTTCACATCGAAAAGTAGAACAATCGAACCGAAAATGAACGCATAGAAAGAAAGATGAAAACACATCGTATCTAACTCTTCAGAATGCTATGTTTTTGTTCGTCGTTAATGGCTTTTAAATGTCTCAGATTTGTGTATTGTATTGAGCGGTTGACGGTTTCGATGTTGCTTCTCTCTCTCTCTCTCTCTCTCTGTGATGCGGTAACCGGCTCTTGGCCACTGTCTGTCTAAATGTTCTAAAGTGTCGACGCTCTCTTTGTGGTCCGTTGCACAAAGAGTTTTGTTTTCGTTCATTGGCCGCGTGGTTAAGTGCTATTTTATGCGATGCCAAACGTCTCATTTCAATCTATTTTAATGTATTCATTTTCAATTGAAATTTTCACATTCACATGGAAGAATTTTTGTTTTTGGTTTTACTGGCGGTCCCAAATGGGCAAAAAAACGATTTGTCGCTGTTTTTTTGTTTTGTTAAATTTTCGCACGCATAATACAAATGAAATGTCACAAATTTCAAGTTGTCGGTAATAATAATTAGCAAATGATGACACCAATTTTCTGAGCAATCTATTTTTTGTTTTGTTGGCGGTGAATATTGCGTACATTTTGGATCATCAATGGCATCAATCGCAGTGACGCTGCGAGCAGACGTTTCCAAGTACTACTGATCGAGTACATGTAAATAATAGCATAAAATTAATGTTGCGTCACAACATTGAATAATGGAAAGAAGAGAGAGAAAAAAGTACCAGCGCGAAAAAAAAAACAAATCATAATAATTCGTAAGCGAAAAAAAAACGACGGCCTATTGGCAAACCAAACTGCCTGGGCTTCAAAATCGATGAATCATTTTTACAATGAAACACCCGTGCAACATACAGAATGAGAAAAATCACCAACAGGAAAAACATTGAGAAACATAATTGTTTAGTGTTTTTTTTTTGCTTTTTTTCATTTGTATGTGGTTTTTTTTCTTCAATTTTTTTTTTTAATGTGTGTGTGTTTTTTTTATTGTTTCTTGTTTTCCTTCTTGACTTTTGTTCTGTGCCTGTGTGCGATGAAATTGTGCATGAAAAGCTTGAGCCCGAAAGAGACAGCGAATAAAAAAAAACAGCGCACAACGTTTTGCGCGCGCGCACACACACATTCAATTGTCGAAAATGTTTAATAATGAATAATTAAGCACATTACTCATTTGATCATATGGCCAATCGAGCTGAAGGAGAATGAGACTAAAACTACAAAGAAAAACCCAAACAACGGCTGAGCAAAAACCATTTCATATGCTGAGGTTAATGAGAGTATCAAATCCATAAGCGCAAGCGGGCAAAACAGAAAAAAAAACACGCCAGCAAACTGAAGACAAAAACAACAAGTAATACTGGCGGAGAATTGGTAAACATCGCTTTAGATCGATTCATGTCTGGCCCAGCAAACCACCGAGTCCAAGAATCGTTTCGATCAAATATAGACAATTTTGCACAAAAAAAAAAGAAGAAAAACCAAAAACAACGGTTTGCAAAGCACGAACCAATTTTCGTAGTCACAACTATTATTACTTAATAGCAAAATAGCAAACGAAAAATCGCTTTTTATATGCCAAAACTGAATCACACGAAAATGTATGGACTTTGTTTGATTCGTGTGGTCAGAGCACACATTCGCTCTCGTTTGAAATCAAAACGAAACAAAAAAAAATCAGTTTTGATTGAATGTGTGGTGAAATCCCGAGGGTCTGTACATATGCGTGCATGAATAGTATACAAATAGTTTTTTCTTCGCTTTTTCGTGGTGGCTTATTATGGCTTCAAGCACATGCAATGGCTGAGAAAAAAGAAGGGCCCTGTACTGTCCCCCTTCCCCCAAAAAAATGAATAAAATTCAATTATCGGCGCTTATTTGTACAAATTTGGAATTACATCTCATTGAAATTGGGCTGCGATCGTGTTTTTATGCTGCTGCTGCTGCTGCCGCTGTGCATATATATAAAAATTTGCACAAATCACAAATGGTTTTATCGTAATAGTAAAATATACAATGTGCAATCGTTGAAGCACACCAAAGCACACCAAAATGGATACTGTGCGGTGGCACTATGATTTTTGTGTAAGAGCGTGTGCGCCACAATTTAAAATGTTTCGATTGTCTTAATTAGGCGTCTAGTAAAATCTGCATGTACCTAGAGTCTGAATGATTACTTAATCGTTACGAAAATGGCATTTCGTCGTAAAGCCGATAAATGTCGAACCAGAAGTACCATCGGTAGCCAAATCCTTGGATTTTGGTTGTAAGTAACAAGACCTTGTTTGCGTCTATGTTTTTGTTGGTTATTGTTACTGGTGACGGACACGATGTTCGCTAAAGGGTAACACCGTTGGGTGTTTTTAGAAGGTTAGCACCGGATATTTCCTCACTTAGAATGTCCATTTATGGATTCCATTTGAATTCGACAATTGACATTATGATCGTAACAATTCAAACGGAGGTGAAAAAACTAGAAAACCAGACAGCAACACTGAACAGAAGAAGAAAAAAACAAAAAACAAACGATGCCAAGAAAATAACGGTCTAAATTCCAGCTATAAAATTCCAAATCGTTCAATTTGCGCGCGCTATTTCTGTAGCTTTAAATACGTTACGCTCGATTCTTTAATTGTAACAAACAATGTGTCACAGTGTTCCGTTACGACAGCTACATAGCCACAACACATCGTATGGATATTGTATTGGCCTAAGAGCAGCGACAACGACCGTGCGCGCGCGTCAATATGTCTCTTGCATGTATTGAAATGTGCAGCGGCACACATGAATTGCGAGTGCTTACTTGTGAGTGTTTGAGTTTAGATCGTTTGAATGAATCGTATTTAGTGGTAAATATCACGCCAAAACATTTTTTTCAAACTCTTTTGAGCCAGCTCTGTTCTACTCTTTGGCCGGAAAATATGGAGCCATTTCTACCACTGTGATATTATTATTTTTTTTTTCACGCCTTTATTCTGCATTAATCTACATAAATGTTTTTATTGATGCCATTACAAAAATGGGATCGAAACGAATTGTAAATGGTGTTTTTTATTTCTTACACATATGCAAATTGTCGAGTACATGCCACATTCGAATGGGACTCGTTTGGATCGGGTATTGCTTTGAATTGGCTAATCGAGAGAGCGTTACATGTTTATATGGAGCAGAAACACAGTCACACGGGCCAATCGAGAATAATGGAAAGAGACAAATACAATCCAAAAACCAAAACTCTGGCAGCAGCAAGTAATAAAAAAAAGCAAGACAAGTTCGAATTGCTAACAACTGATCCGTAACTACTCTTTGGAATCGGTGAATTAGTCAAGAGGAGTTACTAAAATATTTGAATCACAAAAAAAGAAGTGAAGCTGCGTCGCTCGTGCACGTCACTTCTTACATGAAATCGCGGCCACGATAAATCGCTGGAAATACTCAATTGGGTAACATTCAAATGTTGTAAAATTGGAGACAAATTGTCGTCGAACAAGAAAAAAAAAACAAAAATAATTTATGCTGGGTCGCTATGACTTCGGTTAATGTCACCGAATAAAATTTCGATTAAGTCCAGCTCTTTCAACACACACATACAGAACATTTTTTTACCCGTACATACACCGCACGGTATCTGGATTAGCGGCTGGTTCGTTGATAAATTGGTTGTTGTTGTCTATTTATGCTCTTAAATATTCTGTTACTGTCAAATGTGTGTATTAAGATGAATCGATTTCAATAGCCAATTCGAGAGATGATCACCACAATCACATAGATTCAGATGTGATGCTGAAAACGATGACATGAAAATTCTACAGTTCAACCAATATTTTCGAATATTTTCCATGTCTGGTTTTAACATCGACGATTTTGCATTTAAAGCAAACTTACAGCTCATAAATGGCCAAATGGGCCCATTCAAACCAAGTGTCGAACATCAATTAGGATGGAAAAGTGCTTAGGCAAGAGTTATAGAGGCGGACAAATGGACACCTTTAAAAAGTTCAATTGGCTTTTCGGTTTGAGTTGTTGTTTTTAGTTTGTTAACTGATACTGTTTGATTGTTGCTAATGTTTGATGGTGTTGGCGGGTTATTACCAGCGGCCAAATGGACAAACGATTTCATAGCACTACGATCATTCACACGTTGTGGCCCGTGACATTCTGAAAAAGTACTCAACCTCTCCAATTCAATGGGCAAAACGCATGGCACGTACACCGCGAGCCTGTTACTTGTCTAATTGTAAATTATTTCATTGTTCGAACCGGGATTGTTTGGCATGGCATTTCAATCGATAGAATCGTTCTTAGGCTTTTGAAGTGTATGTGTGTGTGTTTTTCTCTCTGTTTTTTTTGTTGTTGTTTTTGTTTTGACAGCATGCGGGTCTACGGTCCACGGTCCATTCACGGTGCTTCTAATCATCCAATGAATTGAAGTGTTATGCCATTGAATTTCCATCGTCAAAACCGAGAAAAATATTTATGGTTTGCGTTCTATCGCAACATAAAATACACATAGACAAACACCAACACCAACCGCACACTCATTGAAACCGTACAGTGAATGATGAATAATTGAAGTGCTTCAATAGCACAACAACACATTCACCACGAAGAATTATCAAGCACGTCTTCACGTTTCATCGGCCAAAGCCACATTTCACCGTTGCTTATATTGGCTGTGTCACTGCGCCCGACAAACTTCTCTCAATTTACAATCCTGTCTCTTTCGATTCCTCTGGACTCTTTTTAATGCAATTCAAACACGATAAATTACTTCGATGAGAACAAAACACACAAAAAACAAGAGAAGTGAATGCCCCAAAATGGTCAACGGAATATGATTCAACTGTCACAAAACGCTAAATTACATGCCCGTAATTTCTTGAGCATGCGAAATGTTAAATAATCATTTTCAATTTGACGGCATTTTACCAAATCAGCATTGACATTTTTGTCAGTTTGAATCGAGAAATTCCTTCTCGTTTTGTTTGCTTGAGTGCAATTTGTTGATTGAATGTGATCGCAAACAACACCGAAAACCGTTTTTTTTTTCTTCATTCTTTGAGGTTGTTTCAATGCGTCGTTGTCTTACTGTACTGAATATCGACAGTCACTTATGACAGCGCAATCGTTATCAGTATCAACATCACAATGAACTCACTCATTCGGTCTGAAATTGTTCAAATACAATTTACGCAATTGCATTTTCCCCCACAATGAAATGGGCAACAAACCAGCAAATCAAAACACAAGTTTCTAGTTCTCGAACTGAAAATGCTGGATATGTGATCGGGACATTTTGCGCCAACTACCTGATAGAATGTTTAACTGCGCCACGTAATGATCGTTTCATTGTTGGTCTCTGAATAGAGTCTGTTTTAGCCCGCTACAATGCATTGCGATTGATGTGTGCAGTACGAAGAAACAATTTGGTTGGCATGTTTCTTTCCGCAAATTGTTGACATGTTAACATGTGCATGAGAACTTTGCCTCACTGAATTGCAAGCAAGTGTTGAAATTATGAGAACGTAATGCTAAAATGAGCTTAGGAGCAACCAGCCAGATTTAACAACAACGAACACACACACAAACACACACTCACAAATATTTACAGCCCATAATTTGTTGGCTGTTGCTGATTCTGACATAAATTCTGTCATTTCATTCTCAATAAATTTGTTTTTAATCGCGTTGTGCTGCAGATCGCTACCTGAGATTTATAGACCTTTTTTCACATTTGAATGGTGTCCACGTGTGTAAGTGTGTCGGTATTTTACCTGGTCAGGTAATTCTCTGAAAAATACAGTAGCCACTTTGTTTTACATCATTTGGGTCAGAAACATTTGAGTCGCGTTTGTATGCAAAAATCTCATAAAATCGATAGATTCCCGTGTGGCAAAAAAAAACGGTTGACTAAAAGTAAACTTTGCAAAGTTATTTTCGCCAGCTTAGCCGATTGAAGTCGATTGTTTTTCATGTGAAAATTCAATCCTATCACAGTTGATTGATTTGGAACGATTTTCTAATAACAGAAGATTTTATAGCTAACTAGTTGACTGTAGTTACTCTGCTCGGGATAATCACTTTCAGTCGTCAGTCCAAATGTACCGCAAGTTAGCATCGACTGACTGACCCGTCAAAATATTTGCACACGGGTTTGTGGTGTGTTTCAACGTCGTTGTGCCAGAGACTCGATAAAATATTGAAAAAATTGTATCTGAACGATCGCTTATACTGACCAGGTGACAGCAATACAGTACATTTTGGTTGGGCTGCATATAAACCATTGTGTGCTTTGAAAATGAATCGAATGAAACAAAAATGTGACCTATGCGAACCCAACTTTTAATTACACAAGTTTTTGTTGGTGTTCTTGTTGTTGTTGTTTGTTCGGTGTGTCCGTCTTTTGTCTTTTCTTCTCACTCTCATTGTAAAGTTGCATTGTTAGCATTTTCGTGTTTGTATGGCTATGTGTGATCGCAGACCATTGAGGCCCGCATTCAATGAATGTCAACCATTAATTAGCTGAAAAACACTATTGTGTGTTTTAACTTATAGACAAAACACACTTGAGGCCTGAAATTCTGAAACGGTTGATGCGATGGACGTTGAAAAACTGGGGAAAAAAAAAACAACCTATTCTGCACTTTGAATCTTGATCATAGCATACGGAATTTCACAGTACACACCATTCATAGTGTGGATAAGCGCACGCGAGTTGTGCCAATGCGCAACAAATGAGCACGTTGATCGTGGTGTGTGTTGTGTGATCTCTCTGTTTTTAATTTTCCTCTGCGAAGAGCGTTTGGCGGCAATTCTTTTCGGGCATTCAAACAGCCAACATTTGTTTAAATGAATGAAAAAAACCGGCCCCGTTCATATAAATTCGAAGTATATAAATATATCAGATATCTGCACCAACTGAAATATCTCACGTACGTGAAATGCAATTCCGGCTATTCGCTGTTTGATGTTTGTGTTTTCATTTCGGAGTCTATCTCTCTCTCTCTCTCTCTCTCTCTGTGTTCATGTTGATCCTACCTTTCGGGCAATCACACGCATTTTCTACGATTCGATTTTTCTGTTAACAATCCCAAAATCGGACAAAATATCGAAACGCACACGCATTTTACAGTGGAAAAATGTTAGTTAATGTGCGTGTCAGTTCACGTTTAGTTTTCTTCGGGTGTTTCTCAACTCCTGGGCAATAAATATTTGTTTTCATCGAACGTTTCATTTCAACCTTTATTTGTCCTGCTGCTTTGAAAAGCGTTCACAAGAATTCTAATCATTAAGCACGTAATTCAATGCTGTCGATATATAAAACGTATAAATGCTGAGTAAAATGTTGTATTAAAAAAAAAACTAGAATCTGTACAGAAAAAAAAACACGGCAGAATGACGACAATTGCGACGATACAGGTGATCTTTTTGTGTGTGTGTGTGAAGAGAGAAAGAGAGAAACTAAGAAAGCATTTTTTTAGCAGTGATTAATTTTGAGTTGCGCTGTGTTCACAATTGTCAACATTTTCCAAGTCAATATATTTCTTTCTTTTTTGATTTTGTTTGTGTTATTTGAGCGCCTTTTGTGTACGCTGAACAACAATTATTTGTGTGCATGCTTTCTGTAAATTGTCATTTAGATGCGGCGAAAGAGAGAAAAATAGCGGGAAAAGGGAGAGAAACGTGAGCGCATCTGAATGGGAGTCAATTCATTTTTCGCAATCACGTACACACATTTTCAATCCCATTCGATGTGGCTGGCTTTGTTTGCACGGTAAACACAGAAAATGCTTGTTATTTTACCATTTATGCTCTGCCGAAAACGTGCACCTTGGCTCAATAACCAGTTCAATGGAAGCCTCTGCTCGCTCAACACTCCGCCGACTTTCAATACACAACTGAACACAACGATGGCGTATGTGTGACAAAGTCAACAGCCAGGCCCAACAAAAGTGACTGAATCGCATAAATAATTCTTCATAATATGAATCAATGGCGAATGGCATCCAGACAAATAAATCTTGTTTGTTAAACGTAATCCAGAACACTTTATTTTAGCAGTTCAATACTTTTTGTTCTCCCGCATAATTTCGGAATTTTATTCAATTGAGGGGCAACATATTTTTTTTTCACACCACATTTTCAGTCGATCATTAACTAGTCATCCACCAGCTTAACCAACGTGACACGCACATGTACATATGTTTTGGCCAGAAAAAAAAAATTGCGTTGTAATGATTTTCAGCGCAATTGTAAGCCTGAACGAAAAAAAAAATCCACTCGAAATTGGTGTTTGACAACAATTTATCTCGTTCTAGTTTAGTTCGACAGCTATAACGACTCTCATAGAGACCAGCCCGTCCTTTTCGCACAAATGTAGAGTGATTTTGGTTCCTTTTTTTTTAAAACACTCATTTACTTAGTCATTTTCGATTTCAATGATTTCAATGCTCTCTGCATGATTTTCCATTATTCAACTGTGCCAGTATGCTAACGCAGCGAGAACAATTACGTCTATTCGGGAATGGCGTGAAGTGGCCATGAATGTCGATTATTTGATTAGTTGTTAATAGTTTGACTAGTATATTACCAGGTTGTTGTTGTTGTTTTTTTGTTGTTGCATATTTCTTAGTTTTTGCCCAGTCGCACACACATGTGCCAATTGAGACGTGACTTTGTTGTTGTTGCTTTTGTTTTACCTCGATATAAATGGTCTAATCTAACAAACTACATGTAGTTTAATAAAAAGAAAAACAAATGCGCACACACATGGATTTATGCTGTATTTCACTGTCCAGATTTCCAGATTGAGCCATAATTTACAGCACCGAAAAAAAAACGATTCACGAAATACGCCACACTGCGAAATAGCTCATATTCCATATCCAAGTGTAGAAAAAAACATCTTAATATGTAATGGAAGATTTAATTTTTCGTACAGAACCATCGGTAACTTCTGAACCTAGAGAGTTCATATAGATGTTTGCATAATTTCATCCAATTGTCTCATTTGGTCGAAAATCAAATACAATTTTTTGCTATACATTTTAAGTGACTTTGATCTTTAGATCAATTCCAATACCTTTCCTTTACGTAGTGAGTATGCGAAAAAGTAAAATGAAAAATTGAATATTATTCTACAAAGCGAACAAGAGAAGAGCACCTAGAGACGTACAGAGCACAAGACGTGTGCACATTTTCGTAATAGACACGTAATCGTTAAAACGTCTTTGTAACGGACAGACGCTTAACGATTCAAGTAAAGGCGAGAAGTTAAAAAAACAAACAAAAGAAAATAAGTTAAACTACAAAATAAGGAAAGACTATAAAATGCCCAAAATAACAAAAAAAAAAAAAATTGCCAATGAAACAAGATAAACACACAAAAAAAAATAATGAAATTTTTTACTTACTTTTTGATGGTCGTTGCAAGAGACTTGTTCGAAACCCTCCCGACACTTGGTTGCCTCAATTTGATATTTTAACCAAATGTGCTCGTCTCCACGACGGTAGAATCCGTCTAGTTCTCTATCCCGACAAAATTGAACTCGTCTACAGCAAGGGTAATGTTTCAACAAATATCTATGACGTCTCGAAAACGAAACAAACACACAAAAAAAACCGTCTGAAAAAAAAAATCAGGAAAAAAATAGAAAAGTCAGAAAAAGAGCACATTGTAGAAATAAACGTTGTTCTAAGTTTGAATAATAAATGAGATTTTCAATGAAAAGTGACCATGAATCTGTTCTTAAACATTAGATGTGTACAAAGACTATTCACTCTCATTCGTCTTTGTAATCGCTCAACAATACACACATTTGTTTCGTTTCTCTCTCTCTCTCTCTCTCTCTCTCTCTCTCTCTCTTTCTGATCTGTTGACCATTCCAAATATTCTTCGAGCAATTTCATTTCATTCATTCTTTTGCATTTCGAGTCGTGTTGTTGGTACTTTTATTTTGTCGATAATCTTTCACATCGTACAACATTCTTAAGCGTATCCTTTTTGCCTTCGTTTGTCTTGTTCCTTATTTTCGCATTCTTTTATTTGTCAGTTGCATCCTTAATTCCAGGGACTCGAGTCGATCGATATTGTGACCCATACTGGGCTGATAAATTGACAAAATTTTAACGGAAGATAAACTTTTTCGAACCGAAAAAAGTAAAAATATATTTATAAATCGATATGTTTTCTGCCGAATCACAGTTCTCTAGTTGACATTTGAAAAAAAAAAAACAAAAAAGTAGATTGATGTTTTTTTGTTGTTGTTGTTGCTGGTTAAGCATGATGCTATCTTTCATAAAGTGTGCGTCTCCTCATAGCTCAATATTTACATTTTTGGACGATACACCATTGATTTTACTGTGTTTGTGTGTTTTTTGTGTGTCTCGAATCAGCAAATCATATAAATCATTTCCAAAATTGAAAATGACACACCAAACCAAATGGATTGTTTGTTACGTTACTCTTATCGTTTTGAGCACACATTCATTTTTCGTTTTATGTTCGTTTAACATTTTTGGTTAAATGTTATTTGCAGTACGTTGGCGAAGGGCGAATTGGATATCAGCCTCATCCATATGCGTTAATGTAAATATTTGTTAAAATGTTGAAGGTAGAGGTAGAAAGACCAAAAAAGTGCATGGCAAAAGAAATCGATACGGTCGTGCACAGGCACACACACACACACACAATCAACGCAAATGGCTTTTTGTGCAATTTATTTTAGAGAAAAGAAGAGCCAATTCTTGGGTGACTACCTCATTGAATTAACTAAATACCACTATCTTTTGCATTGTAACTGTGTTTAAGTTTCTATTTGGCTTTTGTGTCGCACGCGCAAAAACCATAAACAAAACAAGGCAAGCGAAGTGCCTGGAGTAACGAAGGGTACAAAGCAAAAACCAAAACGGAACGGAAATGAAGCAGCAGTGACTGCAGTTGTCCAACACTCAAAACTGCTTAGCAACTCAATCGATTAGTACCCTTGATGGCGTCAGCCACATCGTCGCGTGTGCATGCACAATAATTGCCAACATACAATTCCATATCGTTTGAGGCGCATAGACGAATTTCCAACCGGCACTTCACATTTTGGATGACACACGATCTGTTATTGTGTTTATGATCAACCGAAATCGACCTACAGCCGATTCACTTTCAAAGTCACTCGCACACACTTCACATTCGGTTGCGTGTCTTTGCGTATGTGTGGTCGTCTCTCAGTAGATATTATATTGAAATGGCATTTTGAATTTTGAAATTTCGTTACATTTTATTCAATTGATTATTAAATCAATAATAAAGTCAATCACATCAATAATGGTTCAATCGAGAAAAAAAAACTGCAAATTGATTGAATTGAATCTATCAGCAAGTGAATCGGCACCACGGCGACAATATGACCAAGTATTATTTATGTTTCTCACCACGTAATTACCAAAAATGTCTCTTTCTGTCTCGTTTTTTTTTTTCAAATTCCAATCGTCACAATCGTAAAAACGGTTGATGGCTTGTGCGTTTCACGTTTGTTTTTGTTGTTGTTGTTGTTGTCGTCGTCATTCTGTCAATACCATTTCGTTTTGGGTGTTGTTAATACATTCTGTTTTACTTTTTTTGGTCATCTATTTTTGGTATTCGATGTTTTCGGACCGAGAGAGCAACAAAGACGAACAGAAAAAAAACCATTTAAGATTAGCTAAAAGCATTTTAATTACAGTCATAATCGGGTAAATGTTTAAGATTTCAGCTTGATTGTATGCATTTCGATTGAATGTTTGTGTTTGTGTGTGTGTGTTTGCTGTCGTGCTATAAGTTGTCTGTTTTGAGTGTACTCGCCCTCTTTCTCTCTCTCTCTTTCTTCATCTGAACGGAATTTTCGCTGATGGGCATTTTGTGTTGTTAATCGAACTGACTAGATAAACTAGAAGCAAAACTATTAAATTGAATGAAAAATCATAACATGAGAAGTGAACCCGATGTTTCAATCGATTTTGATAAAGTGTGAGAAAGAAACAGAGCGCAAGCGCACATCATACCAAAAGTCGTTACCATCGGCTTAACGAACCCCGCACATTTAAAAGCAAATACAATATGAATTGAAAAGTGCTTTAACCTTGATTTGGTTTCATCTTTAAATATTGGACGATTGATGGCTTGTGAGTGCTGATGATGATACACTGACAAGGAAGTTAAACATCGGCAATCGGCCACGTACCAAATAGATCGATGCTGGCCATCGGCCATCAATCGACCATTTCAAACCAACGTACTCAAAATGCCTACGCAATTGCCCAAAGCAATTGCAAATATGCTTGAAGTTGAATTCAGCTTCTGTCATGTCAATCTTTATTTTATTGGCATGTCATTTTTGTTGAGTCCATTTTGAGGTTTGTTTAGACCGTGTGTTTGAAACATTGACCGTTGAATGACCAAATTGTCCATTTGAAGTGAACGAAGCGCCCGCCCATTCAAGAGAAATGATCAGAATTAAATTTAAACGAAAAGGATGATTCAAGAGGAAAGAACCGTTTGATGTTGTCTTACACAAAACAATTGATTGACGTAGTACGGATCAGCAATGCTTAGCAGCCATTGAAAAAATGACAAATGTCTATTAAAATGGTAGAAGAAGAAAAACAAACATCGAAACGACATAATGTGTGTAAATTTTGCACATTCAAACAATTGCCCGTTTAATAAAAACAATGAAAATGAAATAGGATTGGAATTAGATAAAAAAAAAAGCAAACATCTGCACGAAAAGGTGCTGGAGGAACAGAAGTTCAGAATTGGTTTACAAAAAGAGACAACAACGAAACAGAGAAAACCGAATGGGATTTTTTGCTATGAGAAATTGTACAGAAACGCACAACAGCCAAGAGAAAATCTATAGAACGTAAGAATCATAATGAGAAGTATCCAGCGGACAAAAACATTGGCGGAATTGACACAAGAGATGAAGAAAAAAACAAAAATCGCTCGGAACAATGATGATGATGATAATGTCGAACAACAAAAACGATGACTTCTTCAAATTGCTTGTTTGTTAGATCGTTTCGTTAGAGACGTTAAACGCGAGCGAACATCTTTTTTTTGTTGTTGTCTCGAGCTGTCATTTTTCGCTTTTGAACTTCGATTTCCAATCCACTGAGCATTGAGCACTATTTTTGTTTATGTGTTTGCGCTGGTTCGGTTTCGTTTGACTGTTTCACCCGTCGAGAGAGTGTGCGTGCGCGCGCTCTCACTTCTTTCTCAACCAAGTGTTCTCGATCGGGCTCTGAGACCACACACCAAATTCCGACCCGATTCCGTTCGGACACTTAAACAAAGTTCACTCGCGATTCGAGAGATTTTTTTCAATTTTTTTTTTCGGCCCCGGATCGAATAGAATATTTTCAGAAAAATTCGGTCGAACTTCGGGTTAAATTTTTAGTGCCAATCTAGAACCCTATTTTCAACAAATGTCTTCTCTTTGTTCTGAATTGCCATTTGTTTTTTTTTTTCGTACTCAGAGCGTTTTTGTGACCATTTTGCTCAAATCCATTTTCAAATGGCGCATTAATATTGTAAGAAGAGAGCAAAAAAGCGGCCATTTAGCCGCGATCGAGGACCGAGAAAGGTAACAAACAAACAAAAACAAGCAAACGAAGCAATAAGATGTGATTAATCACATACTGTTGCACGTATATAGAGCCTAGGTGGCTCTAACACACAAACCTAAAACATGAAGTAAACGTAAATTCGCAAATGTGTTTCAATTCCTGTGTTCGTTATTACGTTGGTCATGCTCATGGAGTAAATAATCATAATAGTTAATATTCCTGGGCTTTAAAATTTATTTATTTATTTATTTTTATTTTTTTTTTTTCTTGATTTGATGCTGTTATGTTCGATTTGCGGCTCTTTCGATCATTTTGGCTGGGAAGAATTGGTTGCGGCGGCAATTATTTTGTTGTTGTTGTTGCTGCTGCTGAAACGGTTAAAGTTTACGCAATTCCAAGACCCATGTCTCAATATTTCGTACATTTTCGATTTTCACTCCATTCAATATTTTCAACACATCATTAAATTTAATAATCAGAATTTAAGTCCATCTTTTGCGTGTGAGAGTGAGTTTGTGTGTTTTGTATGGGTGCCTTTTAAAAATCACTTTTCGATCGAATGTCGTGTGTGTGTGTGTGTGTGTATGAGTTGTGCCATTGGCTTTGTTCTCGTTTGACAGTTGCGACTATTAAATTCACACACAAACAACACACGACACAAGAAAAAGAAGTTCGAAAGAAAAACGAAAGAATTATGAATACATTTTTAAAAGCGTTCAAAAAGTTCGCGAACTGGAAACATTGTGAATGTGAATATAAAGAGAAAAAAAAAATCGTGTATACAATAAAAGTTCAGCATTAGCATCGTAATGTGGCGTACGCCGGGTACATAAATGCTTGTGAATGCTTCAATGTCTCTCTGTGTGTACACTGTACAGTGTAACACATGTAATAATACAAAATTTGTTAGTTTTCTTCTCATCTGTTATTTTTTTTCTTGTTGCTGTGCTGCGGTTGCTGGATGGCTGACTCTTTTTTTTTCTTCAAATTTGTCTTCTCGCCTTTTTTTTGCACCCAATTCTTTGCGATCGCTGACATTGTGCGATTGCACGCATATGCTCTTTATTAATTTGCATCGTACCAAACAATGAAATGAATACTATTAGCATATTAAACAACCACAAAAAAAAAATACAAATGATTGCACACTGCACAGTGGTGATCGGTACATTGTTCAATGTGTTCATTGTAGAGTTTTGCAGCACCTTGAAAATATCAATATGTGTTGGATTGTTGAAATGTGTAAACCAGAAGTGTGCTAAATTACCAGAAATCAACACACACACACACACACACAAACATATGCCAATAAATTATGAACAAATGAATAATAAGGTTCGGGTAAAAATAGTTCACAATCACAAATCGCAAAATTGCATTGTTGAGTCTAGAGTCCATGGTTGCGAGCGCGAGCACGAGCACGAGCGCAATCTATGCCGCGACGTCTCGAGACCCTGTTCATTTCTGACCAAATCACATAACACAAAACATAACGCCACACCATGTCAATTTTTTCCACGTGTATTAATATGATTATTGGGTTGGGCTCCAGTTGAGCTCACAAAATAATGCTGATGACGAAATGTTCGTGATTGCAATTGAATTTAATGCCAATTTTCAATTGGACACTGTTATTTACTTTGTGCCTTTACACATTTTTCCCCGTGTGTGTGTGTGTGTATAGTGTTTTTTGTTGTTGTTGTTTGCAATTGAAACCAATTTGGCCGGACTCTGTGTGTGGTTAACAATGAAAAAAAAAAAAAGTGGGCTAATGAGTTCCCGCCGAAAAGGTCGCATTGGCTCAATGTAAATAGATATTTTTGTTGTTGTTCGATCGAAAAATCACTACAATGAATGTCAAAGTTTGAAGAACAATTGCCATTTCGTAATCGAAAATTCGTCGTCAAATTCATACAATTCGTTTTCGTTTCGGGAAAAATCGTAGCGGTTATTGTAGACACCAGAAATCACTTGAAATATGTAAACAAATCTGGACAAATAAATGCAAAACATTGTTGAAGCTATCGCTTGTCAGTCAGTTGTTATAACGGAAAATCGTATGAAACGCGTATCGATATCTTAATTAGGTGCATTTTAAAACAATAGACCCGTGCATTCGATCAATATGGCGCATAGTACGCATTGCGTGTACACAATTGGCTGAGAGAATCTTCCGAGAGAGAGAGAGAGATAGAGAGTGAGAGAGACGAGAGAAAGAAGCATTCATGTCTTGGACATTCAAAGAATACAACGCATTATAATTACGATTCTTTTAAGCTCATAATAAGCCAAAGCACATCTGCGCTCTGACGAGCCCATGTGAATAATTAAGTATGTTAATTGATGTTATGCACGGTCATCATACTCATTTTGAATAGTTTATACACTGCGTACAACATTGACGAGCGTTGTGTACAACACGAGAATAAATGGCGGCAACAACATTGTGCCGACTCGAAACGAACAACAGAATCTGCTCTTGTTCCCAAAACTCACCACAGAGCACCAACAACTCAAAACAAATTAGCTATTGAAACGACGCGAGGTGATTTAATATAATTGAACTTTCTGCCCGCTTTTTGGCGGGGGCAATAAATATATCAAAACTATACAGAACGTGAAAAAAAAAATTCAACAAGATAATTTTATTTGAATTACTTTATTACTTGATATGAACATTTGAATGTGGAGGCCACCACAGCATGTGCTGTGCCAAGTAGTATTCTTGGCCATTGTTCATTGGAAGCGCACACAGAACCGCACAAATGCTCATGTTCCAGCTTCCTAGTCAGCTTCAATCGATTTATCTAGAGATGTCAGATGTATAGAAATATACTTGGGCCTTTCGTTATGTCTTCCATCAAAGTCGTATTTTTTTTTTGTTTCCAGCTGATGCAGAAAAACTCACCACTCTCAATTTAATGGTTTGTTTTGAACCTTAGTATTTAAAGACCTGTTTCTTTAATTTGAATGGAAATCAAACGAGCTTCGAGATTCAAATTCCATTTCTCAACAAAATAATCAAATGCAATTCGGCATGAATGGAAAGATTGGATGAATTCCATCGAATCGAATGAATGAATGAAGAATGCATGTGAATCGTTCCGTAATAAATTGAGTTTGGGCTGGTGTATGCATTGAATGATGAATTGGATTGGTGCGTATTTGTGTGGAATACACTTGTGTGAGTTGATTGGCGGCGATGTTACCATCGGATCTGGATTAAGAATGTTTCATTCAATCCACTGTGCGATTGGTATCATTATTATTATCGTTGTCGACGTCGCCGTTGCCACTGATGTCGTCGTCATTCTTTTTGATTGCATGCTCGTTTTACATTCATATGAATGGATCACTTAATGCATTTGGAACGTTCAATTGAACCTTTTAATTTAATCAAACGATACGAAACAGCAACTTCGGTCTTATTGCATTCGAACGGCTTACTTTAATATTCATTTTGTTTTGTCGTCGATTCCATTCTTTCAGCTCGATTAAGCGATTGAATGAGTAAGTGAAATGCGTTCTCTTCGCTTTCAGGTTGGTGTGGATTGTTAAAACGGTACTCGATAATCAAAAAACGTCCATGAAAATGCAAACCCAATAACAACGGCAATAAAAAACGTATAGAGAGAGAGAGAGAGAGAGAGAGAGAGAGAGAGAGAAAGAGGCCACAGTCTTTTGGTGAAATGAAATTCTAATTCAAAGCTAAAGCTTTTCAATTTAAAATATTATCCATGCATTGGATACGAAAATCAAAAGGCAAGCACAACATCTGTTTTAGGAGCTAATAAAATGTGTCGACATCGTAATCAGACAGTTTGACATGAACACCTCGTTTACATTTCCCTCTCGCTCTCTCGCTCTCTCTCTCTCTCTCTCTCTCTCTCTCTGGAGAATTAACCATTCCAATTTGCCTAGCAAGTGATCTGTCAATTTTGGACTAGTGCCTGTTCGTTTGCACTTATCGAAATTCACCAGCTTTTTTTTTCATCGCTTGAACAAACGTGCAAAGGCAGACGATAGCTTGAGAGTGAGGTAATCGAATCCGATTACCACATATTTCTATGATTACCACACCATTGCCAGTATCTAGCTCAGTCAGTCATTCAAATATCATAGTATCCAGTGTACTGAACACACATTCGAACTAAAAACATAAAACTGGTCGAAATAAACGAGGCAAATCGATTAACTCCGTCCATGTATGATTCTCAATAAAAATCGTTAAAATATGAAAATAAAAAAAAAAAAAAACATTTCACAAGTAAAATGAGTGCGTAGTAAAGATTGTGTGATGCAAAGTGATCACACCGATCGCATGCAAACGCACAATACTTCACTTCAATGTCATTTTGCAAAAGTAAAAAAAAAACAACAAAAATCTTTTACTGTTATTTGTCATACAATAAATTGTGTAAATTCGACCGCAAGCAGAGCTCAGCGCTCAGGCAATCGTGCAAATCACAAAACAGGCAGACAGAACGACAGCAAACACATATAATTCGCCTTATATTCAGATTAATCTGTTTCATCAGCTCGAAACATTGCGCAGCGTACCGCACTTATGAATAGATTAAACGGACAAAGTTTTCAATTCAACTTGACGAAACTTGTTTCAACTATTGTCGTTGCCCTCGGTACAACAACAAATCGCGTTTCGCCTTAAATACAATTCTCGAGCTACGGGACATTTGCAAGACTTACACATCTTTCTTCACAAAACACGCAGATATACGTTCATTGCGCACATCATGTTTGATCAACAAGCATTTAACGGACAAATTTATTTGAAACGCAACACTCTCTTGCGGCCACAAATCGCTTTAATCTTTTGCATTTTTAACATCAACAAGAGCCACAATTTCCTGTGTGATTGTGTGTGCGCTAATTTCCTCAATTTCGCCGCGCATTTACATTACTCCTCGTCTATGGTTAGACGAAAGAAACATAAAACAAAAACCAAAACCAAAATCAACAATATATTGAAGAGAATTTCAAACTTTTCGTCCATCATGTTTTGTCTTATAAATGTATAAATTTTCATATGCATCCAAATGACGCGAATTATTCACCTCTTTTAATAGGCGAAAACCCTTGAAAATTTATACATTTATAAGACAAAACGGAATAACATGAACATTCAGAACTCACAGAGTAGACAACGGTTGTGTGTCTACACTGTATAGGTTCACAAAATTGCTTAGTGTCAGTGAAATTTTTTGAAAGCGCACGGATCAAATTGCATTTGCTCATTCACACTTGCAAAAAATAACAAAAAATAACAATCGGGTTCAATGGCTTGTTTACCATTTGTTCATTTAAATAGCATGTCATCTAACTATGAATTTGTTGTCAATTTTGATCTCTTTGCAATATTCATTTCTCATTGTAATTGTTAAGTAGCCATGTTGACACAATTATGTAAAACAATCGGTTTTCAAACTCGCCTGACGAATTCAATTGACTGATACAGTGTTCCACAAATAAAACATGACAACAAACATTGTTGTTTGCTTCTACTCACTTTTATTTTCTTATTTTCCTGCTGCAGCATAGGAAAAACTTGTGACTAAGGAGCTGAAAACGATTGTAAGAGCTAAAAACCGCGGTTTCTCTCACACTCATTCAAAAATCAATACAAAAATTAAATGCGGTAAAAAATTTGCGGTTTTTTGCATTCAAAGTTTGATGAACTGCGTTAAATCCTGACTTGCCTTACTTGCTACTTCAGCGATTGGAATCGCTCGCGATTACCCTATCAAAGTTATATGGATAAGGAATCGCGCCGCGATTGTATTTATATGCGAAATCGCAGCGCGATCACAATCGCTGAAGTAGCAAGTAACGCCTTTAAACGTAATCAAATGACGAATGCAAACGTTATCATTTTGTGCGCCGCACGTGCATTCATTTCATTTGTAATGGAATGCCATTTTGCATTTTATATTGTAATGGAATCAATATGTATGTGAGGTCTTTTAATGAATCGATTCCGTTTAGTTCAATTACGAAATTCATTTGGTGAACAGTTGATTTGAGATTTGTGTTTAAATTATTCGTAATGAATACGTTAAAACTTGGGTGTTTTATTTTTGGCATTATATGCCTAGCTTATGCAGCATACAATCCATCAACATGTAAGATTGCATTTCTGGTTCGAATTTTAAGAAAATAAGTTTTTATTCGATCATATTCTATCCCATTCATGTGAATCATGTGTTTAAATATTTAAATTATTAATTCATGGATTAATCCATATAATCAATCAATATGACAATTTGTTTGTTTTTTCTCTCACACCAGATGCACCACAATATTCACAAGTATTTTATGGACATAATTTAGTAATTTCATGTCAACCGTTTGCTTATTCAGCTCTCTACTCAGTCCAAAATTTACAACCTCCTTATGTTGCTCAATCACCGCCAAGCTATGCACAGAACCTGAATTACCGTACTGAAGAAGAACAAAATTTGGAACAAGATTATTCACATGCTGAACAAGAGTAAGTTCAAATCATTACCAACTAGCAAGCCAACAATCAAGAAAAACGGCCATCGGCAGTGTGTTATATCAAATAAAAAACCTCTCAACGAGCTAAAAATCGAGTGAAAAAAGCAAATACAAAACACAAAATTTGTGATATGAAATTTGTGCCAAAAAAAAAAGTCATTTGAATTTTGTAAACAATTTTTCAGTGGATTTGTTCATTCGGTGCGTTGCGATGTGTTCTTGACAGCCAATGAGAATGTAAACAAAACACAATTTCAGCAACGCTCCGAACGCACTAATGCACTAAAAAATTGTTTGCAAAATTCAAATGACTTTTTTTTTCGGCACAAATTTCATATCACAAATTTTGTGTTTTGTATTTGCTTTTTTCACTCGATTTTTAGCTCGTTGAGAGGTGTTTTATTTGATATCATAGATTTTTTGGCAATGCATACAATTTCAATGTGCGCACACATTGAAATTATATTAAATGAGACCACAAACTGAATATTGACAATGAATGTCTTGCATTTCCGAATTTTTGCTATTATTTTGCATTGTACGAGTGAAAATTTATTGAAATTACTGATTACTTTGGATGAACATTTAATTTGGCTCTCTTTAAAAATCAAATTAAATATTATTACAAGTATTTGATCCCCGAAATTAGGGTGTATATGTGCCAAAAAATGCATTTTTCGATGTTTTCAGGGTGATTTTTGAATAATTATGCCAATATCTCGAAAAAACGAATTTTGTGGGATATATGCAATATGGCTTTTTTTAGACCAGGGTTAGGGCCAATAACTCTGGAAATATGAATCAAAATTCTCGGGCCATTTTCGAACAAATGGCCAAAAAGTGGAGAAAAAATCGCCAAAAAGTGGCGGTTTTTTAGTTTTTGGCCAAGAATGGCCTACCAAGTTGAAAATTTAAAATTCAAGTGGGTGTCATTTGGAAGCTTATCTCAATACCTTTCCAACGATATGCGTATGTCTGAGAAATATCAAGTGGTTCGGCCTCAGTGGCTGTGGCCGTGGTGGTCACTTTTTGGCCTTTAGAGGCCGGCCACGGCCAAGATGGCGGCCAAATCAAAAACTTCCAGAACAAAAGTTGCTTAGTTTTTCATGTACTACAATCCCTGAAAGTTTGAAAAAAATCGGGAGATGGTACGAACATACATGCATACATACATACATCACAGTGGACGGCAGTCAACACGAGTGACGAAAGCACCTCTAGTGCGAAAAGTCTACTCAGTATATATGCAGCAAGTTTCGAACTTTGTATCTATGAGTCCGAGCGATTTGTGTCATATACCATCTGAAAGGTCTTTGAAAATTAGCCCAAAAAAGTATACACACTCGAAATTTTACAAACCACAAGTGGAGATATCGCGGTGGGAAAATTTCGACCAATTTTCAGTTTTTCGGGCATAACCCGGGTAAAAATAGATTAAATATTTTTGAACCTGATATTTTATGATTCTACGCGTCAATACAAATCCAACGACATCTCAACCATTAAAATCGGATCATACGTTGAGAAGTTATGGCCATTTGAAATTTATTCGTGGCGCCTCCATCTATCAATTTATAATATTTTTTGGGTATGTATGTATGTTCGTACCATTGCTCGATTTTTTTCAAACTTTCAGGGTTTGTAGTACATGAAAAACTAAGCAAATTTTGTTCTAAAAGTTTTTAATTTGGCCGCCATCTTGGCCGTGGCCGGCCTCTGAAGGCCAAAAAGTGACCACCACGGCCACAGCCACTGAGGCCGAACCACCTGACATTTCTCAGACATACGCATATCGTTGGATAGGTATTGAGATAAGCTTTCAAATGACAACCATTTGAATTTTAAATTTTTAAGTTGGGAGGCCATTTTTGGCCAAAAACTGAAAAACGGCCACTTTTTGGCCATTTTCTCGCCACCTTCGTCTCTGCTTTGCATAATGAAATATTCTCTGGAATAATCTATATTATAGTCTATAATATAGTGTGCGTATTATAGTATGTAGCGATACGTATCGATAATATTTCTATAGTCAGCCCAGTGTCTGATTTCCACGCATTTTTGTGTTGGGAAACGTGCCCAAGTAAACGTGATTTTTTCACAAAATAATTGTCAGATATAACTTTCAAACGATTCCATGCGATGGCAAAATCGAAGAAAATCGGTTTTCGATGATGTCGAAAAACATGGATTCAGTAATTTAATGTTTATCAAACTTTGTGGATCTTATTTTTATCCCGAATGGTGATGTCTCGGTGAATATGAACTTGTTCCCTTGAAAACTAACTTATTTTCCACCCGAACGTCTCAAAATGTTGTCTGCATTATTTATCCACGAAGAAAACAATGTTCTACGCTTTTTATAGCGATAAGATGAGAAATAGGCATAGTTTCCATACAAAATGTCCATATCTCCACAACAGTTATATTAATTACGAATCTGTGTATTTTTTTTATTTCGACCAATAGTGTTTTAACGCAGCAACAGAACAGACCGGAAATTAAATCGGAGAACGTTAGTTTTTCTACACTCGATGCATTCTATGTACATGAGGATTTTCAGAAGAAACTGGAAGAAGTTATGGAATCAACTACCAATATACTTGGGGATCCGACATTCACGTTTCCAATAAAGTTTGAATCGTCAATTTTATCTTGTATCGATGGACCCATAAGTTTTTTTGGCGCGGTTGCTCCTGTTTTGATTGATGCTTTTGCAGAAAAATTTGAGAATAAGCATTTGTTCGTGCAAACTTTAGAGAACATGGGAATTTGGCAATATCTTCGAAGAGATTTGATTAAAAAAGGAATCACAATTTCTAAAACGTACAATTCGATGAGAAAATTAAAAGAAGTTCCAACAAGGTTCTGCTCGGTAATGGAAAACGCCCATAGGGATCTCTACCCCATCATTTTACACTTTTCATCTCAGGATTTAGATTACCGAAATCTCCCATCTTCCATATCTCAAATGATGCTAGCAATAGCGCCCGTATCATCTGTAATAGCGCATTCATTGCCATATCTGGAACAAGAAACTGACATGAATTGTCGTTTGAGAGATCTATTTGACGACCTATTCGAAATAGCTCTATTCCATCGATTGCTGAAAATCGATGTGATTCATTCAGACGTTATTATCCAACGACAAAAATTAATTTTATCCACAATCGGAGGTGAAATTGATAAAAAGATGAACACCACGGAAATCGAATGTAAAATGGGTTCGGATGGAAAAATAACAATTCATGACAAATTGGAATTTGTGAAGGACACCTTTTATACTGGGGAAATGAAATGTGCTGAAGACTATTTTGCTCTAGTAAGACACAGACTTGCGATAGAGTTCGTCAGAGCAAAAAATATGCTTAACACGAGCTGTGACAACGCTAGACAAAAAATAGACACTGAAAATGGTTGGCTGAGAGTCTATATAACAGACGTTTATTCACCTGGTGTCGATATGTTTGGATCGTTTAGAGCAAAAGTAAAAATTTACTTTGAATCGGAGGACAAGCCTCCAATTTATGAGTCACAAACAATAATGGAATCCAGCAATAAATACTGGTTCCAAATTGAAGAGACCTTTCGAATCCTCACCAACAAAAAAACAGTAATGATAATTACTATATGTGACGTGAATGAAGTAAAAAGGCGCCTCCGAATGAATATCCAAGATCTTTTGACTTCTCCCAGATTTAGTCATGGAGACCCAGACCTACCAAGTGTTGTATTATATCCATTTTGGGAAGAATTATATGAAAATGCAGACTACCGACAAACACTGAATAAGGCAACCGGTACTGCAATGGTGAAACGAACAATTCATGATCATTGTTCAGTAAACGTCACCGCCTTAAGAGAACTATTAAATAATAAAACTGCGACATTTTAAAAAAAAAAACATAAATTTAAGAAATGAATCAACAAATACCGATTTGGTCGCCTTTAGAAGAACTGAAAAAACTAAGTTTATTTAATTAACATGGAATTAAAATTGTTGAATTATGAAAAATCGCTCACTTTTTTAAACAAATTTATTCTTGAGAATGTACATTTCAAATAAATGCTATTTCTATGTCAAAAATACTGTTGTTCGGATTTCGGTGCACACTTCACAGCATTGGGAGATTGTTCTGCTAACAGAATGTTTATGAATCGGTTTGTATAATAAATGTCTAATCCGTATCACACACTAATTATATGACTTTTTTTTTTAAATTCTTTGTATTTTAGCGTTTTAAATGTTCCCAAGAGTCGTTATTTCAATGTAAGTTTACAAAATACTGTCTGCTTCCGTACAAATAAGACTGAAAATTTCAATGCGATAAGTTTAATAAGATATCAACGCAATACTTTTGATTAAAGATTTTTGTCTATTTAAGATTAAACTCTCACCAATGCAGTTTCAACCTCTGTTCGATTTCCATAGATCATACGATATAAACTGATAATTCGAGAAACAGTGTCTGGAGCTAGTTTCTGGGATAGATCCATTTCAAATAGTTCGAGACATTCGTAATAATTTTCACGAAGAAATGCATAGTTCTCCTGGCCCATTTCATTTGCAAAATCTTTAATTTGTTGTTCCACGTATGTTGCATTCAGTATAAACCGTTGGATTCCCCATAATTTTAATTGACTGAACATCTATTAAAATGATGGATATTGACATAGCATGAAGTAGGACAATTGATTATAAAAAGATTTTTTCTGAAACAACTCACATCCCCAAGCGTATGACAGATTGCTTTATCATTGAAATAATTGAAAGCACAGTCTACCAAGTCTTCTGTTAGTTGTGAACTGAAATTCTTGAACCTCCCTTTTATTTCCCTACGTAGTGCCAATCTACTCCTAATTGTCCTGTCTTCATTCATGATCTGTCCTCTCTTTAATAAGTATACTTCCTTGAAACATAGCAAGGATTCTTTTTCATTCTTAAAAAATGACTTGATAAACATCTGGTAAATAGGAAAATAAATAATTTATCGTATGAAACAAATTAAACACTGTAAATGAAGAATAAAGAATATCTCCTTAAAATCGACAAAATAAATGTGAAGTGTAATTACAACAACAACTCCATATTTAAAAAAAATTCATGTTTCACTTTAATTTTGACGATTTGAAGGAAGTATTTTTCATTCTTACTGATCCAAATCCATTTTAATTATAATCATACCTCTTTTGAATCTTCTTTTGGAATCAATGGTGTCAAGTATTTGAATATAACATCGACTTGATTTTGTAGTTTATGGATTGGATCTACCAAAGTCCTATTTCTGTCATGGTCTGACAATCTTTGTAAACTTACATATTCCAAAGAAATGCAGATTAAGACAACAAACGAAAGTAGCTTCATTTTTCTATGTTTTTTCTCGTATCACGTCCAAATCGCTTTTGGAGTACGATTTTAACTGTTGTTGTCAGATTAATATGTAAGGTCTTATAAGGCCAGTCGTTGCACATCAACTAAGCATAATTGTAGAGAGATACACGATATGAATTCAAAAAATTCCCACCAATAACCACTCTCAATGTTATCATCATATTCTATTCTTAAGGCTGATGTTTTGAATCAATTTCAATCAAACCAAGTCTATTGTATCAATGATCAAGATTCTGTTTGTTACAATGAATACATTGAAATGATACCAAATTACTCATTATTTAACACATCACATGTAGTAATAAGAGTATGCTAAAATAAGAGTGAAAGAGAGGATGCTATATCAGTTGTCCACGAAAAGCGTAAACAGCTACTCTGTATCATTTCAAATGTCCAGAATATGTTCATCGAGTACTGATGCTCCGATTTAATGGCCAATTTTCTATATTATTATCTCGTTAACGATAATTTGATCGGTTTACATCACCAAAATGAGGAAATTAAATCACATCCCGTATATCGTCACTCGTAATTTCATTAAACTTTAACTTAAATGAAAAAGAATCCTTGTTATGTTTCAAGGAGATATAATTATTAAGAAGAGAACAGATCCAGAATAATAACGGTGAATTGATGATTAGATTCAAACTACATAACGAAATAAAAATGATGTACACAAATTTTAGTTCACAACTAACAGAAGACTTGGTAGACTGTGCTTTGAATTATTTCAATGATGAAGCAATCTCCCAATGAGGAAAAATGTAACGAAATTGGCATTTAGGCCTATTTTAGGCCTACTTCATATACAATTCATATGGAGTATGCCTAAAATAGGCCTAATTGCCAATTTCGTTACATTTTTCCCCGGGCTGTCATACTCTTGGGGATGTGAGTTGTTTCAGAAAAAATCTTTTTTATAATCAATTGTCCTACTTCATGCTATGTCAATATCCATCATTTTAATAGATGTTCAGTCAATTAAAATGATGGGGAATCCAACGGTTTATACTGAATGCAACATACGTGGAACAACAAATTAAAGATTTTGCAAATGAAATGGGCCAGGAGAACTATGCATTTCTTCGTGAAAATTATTACGAATGTCTCGAACTATTTGAAATGGATATATCCCAGAAACTAGCTCCAGACACTGTTTCTCGAATTATCAGTTTATATCGTATGATCTATGGAAATCGAACAGAGGTTGAAACTGCATTGGTGAGAGTTTAATCTTAAATAGACAAAAATCTTTAATCAAAAGTATTGCGTTGATATCTTATTAAACTTATCTCATTGAAATTTTCAGTCTTATTTGTACGGAAGCAGACACTATTTTGTAAACTTACATTGAAATAACGACTCTTGGGAATATTTAAAACGCTAAAATACAAAGAATTCAAAAAAAACGACGAAAAAGATATAAGTATACTACTCATGTGTGCCTAACAAATTACGAGAGCACCGAAAACCAAAATAAAACCACTAAGACTACGACGACAACGACAACGACAACGACAAGAAAAAACTGATGTACGCATGCGAAAGATATTGCGCACATCATGTTTGATCAACAAGCATTTAACGGACAAATTTATTTGAAACGCAACACTCTCTTGCGGCCACAAATCGCTTTAATCTTTTGCATTTTTAACATCAACAAGAGCCACAATTTCCTGTGTGATTGTGTGTGCGCTAATTTCCTCAATTTCGCCGCGCATTTACATTACCCCTCGTCTATGGTTAGACGAAAGAAACAGAAGTACGCAATTCTTTAATTAAAACAAAAACCAAAATCAACACATTTTTGCCGGGTTGTTTACATAGCAGTTTCGAGCATCCACAATTTCCCTATTCCAAATTTGATCATGCAGATTCAAGACTACAAGGTGTTGTATTATAAAATAATAAATAATCAATCAAACTGCGACATATAAAAAATATAAAGAATGATGAACACTTTGGAATCATTTTACAAATATATGAGAAATACATCAGTGTTGCCACTGTTTTTACATAGTGTTGAATGATTCCAATTTCGGCTAAAAATGAACATTAATCTTTAAGAAATGCATCAACAAATACCGATTTGGTCGGTTTTAGAAGAACTGAAAAAACTAAGTTTATTTAATTAACATGGAATTAAAATTGTTGAATTATGAAAAATCGCTCACTTTTTTAAACAAATTTATTCTTGAGAATGTACATTTTAAATAAATGCTATTTCTATGTCAAAAATACTGTTGTTCGGATTTCGGTGCACACTTCACAGCATTGGGAGATTGTTCTGCTAACAGAATGTTTATGAATCGGTTTGTATAATAAATGTCTAATCCGTATCACACACTAATTATATGACTTTTTTTTAATTCTTTGTATTTTAGCGTTTCAAATGTTCCCAAGAGTCGTTATTTCAATGTAAGTTTACAAAATACTGTCTGCTTCCGTGCAAATAAGACTGAAAATTTCAATGCGATAAGTTTAATAAGATATCAACTAAGATTTTGTCTATTTAAGATTAAACTCTCACCAATGCAGTTTCAACCTCTGTTCGATTTCCATAAATCATACGATATAAACTGATAATTCGCGAAACAGTGTCTGGAGCTAGTTTCTGGGATATATCCATTTCAAATAGTTCGAGACATTCGTAATAATCTTCACGAAGAAATGCATAGTTCTCCTGGCCCATTTCATTTGCAAAATCTTTAATTTGTTGTTCCACGTATGTTGCATTCAGTATAAACCGTTGGATTCCCCATAAATTTAATTGACTTAACATCTATTAAAATTATGGATATTGACATAGCATGAAGTAGGACAATTGATTATAAAAAGATTTTTTCTGAAACAACTCACATCCCCAAGAGTATGAAAGATTGCTTTATCATTGAAATAATTTAAAACACAGTCTACGAAGTCTTCTGTTAGTTGTGAACTGAAATTCTTGAACTTCCCTTTTATTTCCCCACGTATTGCCAATCTACTCATAATTGTCTTGTCTTCATTCATGATCTGTCCTCTCTTTAATAAGTATACTTCCTTGAAACATAGCAAGGATTCTTTTTCAATCTTAAAAAATGACTTGATAAACATCTGGTAAATAGGAAAATAAATAATTTATCGTATGAAACAAATTAAACACTGTAAATGAAGAATAAAGAATATCTCCTTAAAATCGACAAAATAAATGTGAAGTGTAATTACAACAACAACTCCATATTTAAAAAAATTCATGTTTCACTTTAATTTTGACGATTTGAAGGAAGTATTTTTCATTCTTACTGATCCAAATCCATTTTAATTATAATCATACCTCTTTTGAATCTTCTTTTGGAATCAATGGTGTCAAGTATTTGAATATAACATCGACTTGATTTTGTAGTTTATGGATTGGATCTACCAAAGTCCTATTTCTGTCATGGTCTGACAATCTTTGTAAACTTACATATTCCAAAGAAATGCAGATTAAGACAACAAACGAAAGTAGCTTCATTTTTCTATGTTTTATCTCGTATCACGTCCAAATCGCTTTTGGAGTACGATTTTAACTGTTGTTATCAGATTAATATGTAAGGTCTTATAAGGCCAGTCGTTGCACATCAACTAAGCATAATTGTAGAGAGATACACGATATGAATTCAAAAAATTCCCACCAATAACCACTCTCAATGTTATCATCATATTCTATTCTTAAGGCTGATGTTTTGAATCAATTTCAATCAAACCAAGTCTATTGTATCAATGATCAAGATTCTGTTTGTTACAATGAATACATTCGTACATGTTGTTCATTTGAAATGATACCAAATTACTCATTATTTAACACATCATATGTAGTAATAAGAGTATGCTAAAATAAGAGTGAAAGAGAGGATGCTATAACAGTTGTCCACGAAAAGCGTAAAACAGCTACTCTGTATCATTTCAAATGTCCAGAATATGTTCATCGAGTACTGATGCTCCAATTTAATGGCCAATTTTCTATATTATTATCTCGTTAACGACAATTTGATCGGTTTACATCATCAAAATGAGGAAATTAAATCACATCCCGTATATCTTCACTCGTAATTTCATTAAACTTTAACTTAAATGAAAAAGAATCCTTGTTATGTTTCAAGGAGATATATTTATTAAGAAGTGAACAGATCCAGAATAATAACGGTGAATTGATGATTAGATTCAAACTACATAACGAAATAAAAATGATGTACACAAATTTTAGTTCACAACTAACAGAAGACTTGGTAGACTGTGCTTTGAATTATTTCAATGATGAAGCAATCTGTCATACTCTTGGGGATGTGAGTTGTTTCAGAAAAAATCTTTTTATAATCAATTGTCCTACTTCATGCTATGTCAATATCCATCATTTTAATAGATGTTCAGTCAATTAAATTCATGGGGAATCCAACGGTTTATACTGAATGCAACATACGTGGAACAACAAATTAAAGATTTTGCAAATTAAATGGGCCAGAAGAACTATGCATTTCTTCGTGAAAATTATTACGAATGTCTCGAACTATTTGAAATGGATCTATCCCAGAAACTAGCTCCAGACACTGTTTCTCGAATTATCAGTTTATATCGTATGATCTATGAAAATCGAACAGAGGTTGAAACTGCATTGGTGAGAGTTTAATCTTAAATAGACAAAAATCTTTAATCAAAAGTATCGCGTTGATATCTTATTAAACTTATCGCATTGAAATTTCCAGTCTTATTTGCACGGAAGCAGACAGTATTTTGTAAACTTACATTGAAATAACGACTCTTGGAAACATTTGATACGCTTAAATATAAAGAATTAAAAAAAAAAACGACGAAAAAGATATAAGTATACTACTCATGTGTGTCTAACAAATTACGAGAGCACCGAAAACCAAAATTACACCACTACGACTACGACGACAACGACAACGACAAAAAAAACTGATGTATGCATGCGAATGATATCAGATTAAGTGGTTTGTTGACAATTGTAACGATTTTTTTTTTTCACTCGTTGCTCATGTTCAAGCGAATCAACTGTTCGCTGAGTTTGTTTTGCTTTCATTCTACGCATAAAACGTCCATTACAATATTATTGCTGATGCTTACGCAAAAATGGATCTATAAAATCCGAGGGAAAAAAAAGCGTTATTGCTTAGTGAGTAAAACATTGCCTTGAGCGCCACTTGGACCATTTAATAATTCAACCGTCTGCATACATTCATTTCGCGCTTCATAATTTGTCGCAAAAACAATTTCCCTGTTTGTTTTTGCTCACTGAAAAACACTTTATACGAAATGTTTGTATTCAAAATGACTCGGTTCTTTTTCATTTCATTCTCTCTCTCTCTCTCTCTCTCTCTCTCTCTCTCTGGCTCGTTTGCGGCAGAGCTCTAAAGTGGCTGTTGCCAATGACTTACCATGTAAATTACGTGATTAAAACCATTTCCATTTGTGGCTATTAAATAAAAAAAGAGCTGGAGCAGATTTTTAAATGATTTTCATTTGTCATGCTACTGAAAATTGCCACAAGCCAACCAATAAATGGAAAATTGTTTAGGACGTTTGTTTGTTTGTTTTTTTTTTCTCAATGATCATTGCTTTGATTTGTTCGATCAATTTTTATAACGATCATGTTGAAACAATGCACTTTGCTCATGTTTTCCATTTGAATGGCATATAAAACAATGGATAAAAATCATTAGAAGACAATGGGTAGGCCTTAAACAAAGCGACCAAACAAGACAAAAATGCCCTTCATTGCCAAATTGACTGATCATTGCCATTGATATTGATTATCGTAAAACGAGATCAAAGTTAATGTGTGTGAGTGATTTTGTAGGTAATTAACAAACGGTTTAATAAAAGTCACCTATTAAAAATGAATTTCTAAATCAAACATTGAACAAATTGGGGCCGCAAATCGATTAATTTCCACTTTCGAACCCGATAATTATGCGGCACATTACTTATTTTTGGTCACTTTCGGTTCAGTTCAAAGGCTTAACATTTACTCCAAATATGGTGAAGTGCACTTGTGCCCGGAGACAAAGAAAGAGGTAAATGTGTTACGGGTGTTCTGTTTGTGGTTTCTTTTCATTTTCTTTTTGTTTTTTTTTTTTTTCACTTTAGATTTATTGACACTGCACTTTGTGCCAGTCTTACTTGTTTTCGGTTTTTGGTGCACAACGCGGTGCACTTTTTTTTTTTATTTGCAGCAGTAGCATATACGTTTATCGATGATACCGTAAACATTCAAATCAATGCCCATGAAATGATCAGGTTCGTTTGAATTTGCAACGGTTCAGCATTCACAAAACAACGGCTCAATTTGGTGTCATATTTAATTTCATATACTTTTAAAAAGAGACGAGTTGAGCTACAACGAACGCAAAAAAAAAAACTGTACAATGATTTGATCTCTTTTCTCAATCTGGTATGCAATGGCGATGTTGAAATTGTGCGCGTTTTCCATAGCAAAATTCACTCATGCACAAAAATAAAAGCGGTTTAGCACATACAATAATCATTGACCGTCACATGCAGGTCATATTATGTTGCGATAACGGACTCTGTTGAACATTAAAGTGTAGAAGAAGATGAAGAATATGGCAAGAGCAGTCCAAATTTGATGCAAAATCAGAAAATAACAACGGTCAACATCACACCCAAAACAACGACACAGTTACAGCAGCAACAAACGCCACTTTAAAAAAATAAAACAAAATAAAAATAAAATCCGCCGAATGAACACAGACCAGATTGGTTCGAAATAAAATACAATGTCATATCTTTTCACGCATAACGGTACTGTTACGATATTCGTTGTCGATAAGTGTGTGCTTATGATCATTACGTTTTGTCCACTAAAACGTGTAACGTTTACACTACACACAATATCGGCCAATGTATCGATGATGCCTGTTGGCCAATTGGGAGTGGCGCACGGACACAAACATCAACAAACGACAGTGTTATTATGATTGACGATTTGTATGTGTTGGCTGAACCTTTTTGGTTTTTTTTTTCCCCGCTATTGCCGATGAAACACACATATGACGATAATGCGACGGTGAAAGAATCGATGAGACTCGAATATTGAGAACAAGAGACAACGCACAGAGAAGAGAAATGCGAAACGCAAAACATGACCCAAAACGAATTTAAAATAAAATTTCAATTCATCGCATGTAAAAATACACATGGCCTAGTGTAGTTTTGTAGTAATGCTTGATGTATTGAATTGCAATGCGTTTGTAGTTGATCATTCAGATCTCCGAATCACAATTGTGATGTTAGAGTTTGTTCAAATTTGAAGAATATTTCACGAAAACGCTTGATAAATCAATGATCCATTTAATTGATCAACTTTTTTTTTACTTTCACAATGTACAAAAATTCATAAATTTCGTGAAAATGAGAAAAACCCGCGAACTAGCGGACTAGGTACCTACTCTTTTACATTGGCCATATTTTACCGAATCTAGATGTTTGTGTCCAGAATTCAATCAGAAACTCTAAATTCAACAAAATGATTTTTATGGCTTGATGTTGATACATTAAATAAATCGAGTTTGGGATGTGCAAAAGTGGTCGAATGTTGAGTGAATGAGAAAAAACACCGAACACCCGATTAAATTGATCGGATAAATAGAGGCAGAAAATCCAACGGTAATCTTTTCAATGACGTTGAACTCAAATAAATATATGGATATACGTTTAATATTTTTTTGTAGCAACTAGACGATATTTGACTGACTGATTGGTTGGCTGGCCTGAATCAAATGTCTAAAAAATGATATCGAAATGGTGGTGATTGCTTTTTTTTTGTCATGGCACACCGTAAAGTTCATCTAATCAGTTAAATCGACACCATAAAAAATTTATCATTAAAATTTTTGCACACAAATTATTGGCCCATCAAATCGAAATGAACTCTAATCGATGGAAACCAGTTTTCAGGTTCATCATTCTCTCTCTCTCTCTCTCTCTCTCTCCCTTGATCCGATGGAATATGTTTATTAAGCTTCGGACATTCGATTTTTTTTTGTTATTGTTGTATATTCATAAAAAAGTTATTTGTTTGCAAGTCACCAATCTCCAAATGGAATCTTTCAAAACATTCAATTTAGATAAAACGCGTGCACAAATGGACATTTTCACTAAAAGCCTTTGAAATATCGACAATTATTTGCTGGGTGAAGATTTATGCGATTTTGTTGGAAAAGAGATTTGTTTTCTTTCTTCATCTCAAATAAATAATTGAACCTTTGACTTTGCCCTATTGAATCGAACCGATCGAGCTTTCGAAATGTACAGAAGAAAACAACAAACACCGAAAAAAGAAATCGGATTCCCTTGATGGTGATTAATTTCAGTATTTTGTTTCTTCTTCTTCTTCTTCTTCTTCTTCTTATATTGTAAGCTATAATTAATTGAATCATTACAGTTTGAATGGTGGTGTTGAGCATCTTTTGTGATCTTTCATGATCGCCAGACGGGTGGCGCAATGAACTTCCGCAATGAAACGCACTCTTGTGCTTAACTCTTTAATCTCATGTGAGTTTATGAGTTGTTGGACTTGTGGGCAGACAAGAAAAATGCCAGTTTATGATTGTGTTTCGCCCATCGCACACAGAAAAGCAATAATGATAGTTTTTATTCATTGGGATTTGATATGATGGCGCATTGCATCGCTCAAAAAAATGCAATAGACACGGCTGTTTATTTATTATTATTATTTGAATCCATCAATTTTACTGTGAGATGTGTACGACATCAATTTCCACTCTGTTGACAATCAGTACACTCATTTGGGGGCTACAGTCATACGTAACAAACACAAACTCACTTAATAGCTGAAATAAAAAGCAAGAGTTACACGTCAAAACGCAAATATACATGCACAAAACTGCTTGAACTCTTTCAAATGCAGCAAAATTCAAAAAGAAACACACTGCCGAATTCGGTTACGAAAAAGCCGTATTCATTTTGTATCTATTCGTGCGTTTGCTAATATTGAGTGAGTCCATCGCGTGGCGACAACACCACAAACCGAACGTATGCAATATTTATTGTCGTCTTGATGTCATGATGCATGTCCAACGTACGCGAACGAACGACGAAAAAACACGACACACTCAAAACAAATCATAATTTCATCGGATTTCTCTATTTCTCTGTCTTATTCAACAGGAAGCGTCAATTTTAATGTTTAGTTATAATATTTGTTTTTCATACTCGATCGCTCTCCAGCGGCTATATTTTTGCGACGAATGGTTTCTCTCTCTCTCTCTCTCTCTCTCTCTCTCTCTCTCTCTCTCTCTCTCTCTCTCTCTCTCCATAAATAACAATTCACACAGAGACCCACAGCGACCAAACATTAGATGTTTTGAAGAAAGCATTCGGCCTAACTCTTGCAATTACAATAAATGTTCACATTTTAAACCAAAAAAAAAAACAAAAAAAAAACACCACATTCCTTGTGCACACCGAAAACTGATCATAAAAATATTAATGCACACATGAAATGTACACAAATTTCATGGCATCACAGCATACACTGGCTTTCTTGTGTAAGTTATTGTATGCAACTCATGGACAATTTATGATCATCATTTAAATTTCGAGAACATAATCAAGTATGAATATTTTGAATGCGTTTAATTTGTCGATTGGCAAAATTAAGACATGACCCTGTTATGTCTCTGATTTAACGAAAAATCGATGAATTCAAAGGAATTTGCAATTGGTGCGAAATATTGTGTCTTTTGCTCGGTGAATTGATTGACGATGGTCGAAAAATCGATATCAAATACCGGTTTTTGTATTGAATAAATCATAAAAATTCCAAATAACCAAGACAATTTCTAGTCCAGTGATTCCGTGCGCGATATCCATGTTGTGAAAGACTGGATTATAATGATGTTTGAGAAAAAAAAGAAAGTTCTCCATTTTTTTTTTTATTTTGTATAATCAAATTGCGGCGCTTGAATTTCGCTTCTCTTGAACAATTTTCCTTTTATTTTCTTTTCTCATCGTGCATCAGGCTAAGAAAACTAGAAGCATTTATTAATTATTATCAAAGTCCATGTGCGTTACGTGTTCGCACATTGTTTTCATGCTTCGTTAACAACCACTGGAATACGTAAATAGCGGTATGAACGCGGAAAAGCAAAAGCAGTAGCAGCAGCTAACACACACACACACACACGTGGCTGTGAATAAACGAAAAATTCGAACAATTCGCGTTCAGCAGAATGAGAGAGATTAGTGCACCGCATTTCAAATAAAGTGCATACAATGTACACTGCACAGTATGCATACTGCATTCGATTACATATTAATTATAGTATGAATGGAATTGTTCGGCGCTGAGTGTTGGTGTTGTTTTGTTAGATTCCTATTTAGTCATCCAATAGCGCGCGCATATGAGTCATCCAACATTGTGATGATGGTTTCGTGGCGATGAGTGTTTTATGCGTCATTAACTTCACGACAAGTGCTTATGAATTAAGAAAGAATGTTTCTTTTTTGGCGTGTTGTTTGATTAAATAAGGCATACGGCATACGCTACCCAGTGGGTAGTATCCACGCATATTGGTGAATGTGTAGAAATAGAACAAATGATAATCAGCACACACTGTTCCTGTTTCATATCGCAAAAAATATGACAAATTTTCGATAGGAAAATCGAAGTGATAAGAGAATCAACTGAGAAACATTGTAAACATACGTAATATTATTTTTTTTCTTTTTGTAAGCCAAGGTCTATTAATGACAACCATTCTAAATAACAATTCAGAGCGCTTAAATAACAACGGAAACTGAGTAAATAACGGGTTTTCACTGCAAATTTTTCAAGCAATTTTGTTTGCAGCCAATGGGCTAAGTCCAAGCCAATGGGCTAAGCTGAGTGTTTATGGAAATGGCTATGGGCCAAGCACCTTCGTTCACATTTTTACTCGGATTCAATCGAATCGATTGGTTTATTTGTTTTCACTGCGAAAACAAGCGAAAAAAGCGAAAATTTCATGTGATTATATTATTATTATGTGTTTGCTCACGTAATCGCACATGTGTAAAGTTTTGTGCCAATGATTTCATGTGGTTGCTAAGTCTTTTTTCACTTTTTTTGCGCGTTTTTGTTTTCTCTCTTCTCCACATTGGTTTGAGTTTTATCGGTTTTTATTGACTAGGTTTTTTTTTTAGCGTTTGTGTGCGGTATCGGTTACGTGCAAGATTAAGAGTTCTGTTGATTTACTTTATTCAATCGACCATCTTCTATTGCCACATTTTGTGGCATCAACACACATGGCACACGAGCTCCGTGCGCTGATTTCACGCGCCTGATCTTCGTCGAAATGTGCAGCACTTAAAAAAAAAACTCAATCTAATGCATGTGTTGCTCGAATTTGTTTGGTTGGTTGTATTTTTTTCTCGTTTCATACTTTTCACCGCGGCCAACATACTCACATACCACCAATTAAATTACATCTTATTTTATTTTTATATACACAATATTTTCCGAGCCCATCGCTAATAATAAATGTTTAATCGAACTCAATGAATTTCGACCGTGATGATGAAGAAAATCCAATGCGAAGAGAGAGAGAGAGCGAAAGAATAAAAAAAGGAGACGAAACAAGTGAAAAACCATTTTGTTTACTATTCAATGGTTGTGGTTAGTGTGAATGCTCATGAGTTGAGAGCACGGCCAAACACATTGCATGCTGAATGCTAATGTTTCAGATTACATGTTTGCATTCTCGGTTTTTTTTTCCATCTCTTTTCGCTCATATTTGTTTAGTTTTTTTTTTTATTTTGTTGTTGAAAATGATTTATTAAATGATGTAAAATGGCGTGAAGAAAAATATGGACAAGATACAAGCCAGCACACAATGCCATTGCAAAAAAAAAAATAAAATCAAGCATCGAAATTAATTCGGGCATTGCCATTGTAACCACACGAAACGATGCTTGATTTAGTTTCGCAATGTGCTATTTTGTGCATTAGATAAATGATGGTGATGGCGTTGTGGCTTTCACGAGCAACAGCAGCAGCAAATAAACAAGGCTATGGCTATTGGCTCGTGTTTCCTGATTTCCAAATCAATTGATATTGCCCAGGCAGCCGCCATACATGGAAAAAGCGAATACAAACAATTGCCACTATTTTATTTACACAATTGACTTTCGACATTACATCGAATCGCGTTAATCTGTGCATTTTTGTCATAATATTGGTTGTAATGTTATTTTTTTTTTTTTTTTTTGCTTCTCTGCTATTTGATCAACCGTCAGGTGTTTATTTGATTCGTGTTATGTGTGAGCACACTGCATACGGTTAAATGAAGGGAAGAAAAAGTAGCGGCGCAATGACCACGTGTGATTAAATCCATGTTCAATTAACCATTCAAATGCGCACATTTATGATGCTTTTTCACGCATTTTTTGTTGTTTTTTTCTTTTTGCTTTCGCTGCCTCTATTTTTTTCCATCTCGTTCATACTATTGGCCGGTGCGGTGTGCAATAAATGAAGTCGTACTCATAACTTTGATTTATTTATTGGTCATTGGTCAATCTAATTCCATGCTTTAAATTGAGCACGAGCTCGATCTCACTCCAGCGCGATGTTAAAAACACACACACATTTTAAACGATTATCCATTGATTCGAAATATATTCGCATAAATTTAAACCAGCTTTAGCCTTTAAGCAGCATTTAATGCAAAGTAAAAAGTAAAAATGCCACAGCTAAGAGCACAAAAAACCAAATCAATATGCGAACACGCGACATGCATGCGTTTCAATCAATCTATTTGCGTCGGTCACTTTAATTAATTAAATTGCAAGTGAAATTAACATCTCGTGTTGTTGGTTTTTTGTTTGTTTTTTTTTTTTTTTAATATATATTTTTATTTGTCATCGCCATCGTCGTCTGCATCAAAAATGGTTGAAACATCAATTGCATCATGTTGGCGATCGGTTTATTAGCTGACAATATTTGACATTCATCGATGAAACCTATGCCCGGCTGAAATGTGCGACACGACAAAAGGAAACAGGAATTTTTGCCTGATTTTAAATTCAATTTTCATGTATAAAAAGTAATTTAATGATCGTTTTCAGTCTTCATGAGTTTTTTTGTTGTTGTTGTGTTCAAACCGTTGAATATCACAAATTAGCGCTCGCAACTGTTGTTTTACGATCATTTAATTGGTATAATTAAAGCAATGCACTGCACTGCACTCACGTTTTAGATGTGTTCCAATGGCTGGATCACCTTTGAGAATTGGCTCAACGCTTGCATATCTGTCATTAAATTGGGAGCAAATGCTGCTGAAAACCGATGTCTATAACTATAATTAGTCTCGATGTGCTGTGGATGCTATGCAAGCAAATCACACTATTCACGAATGGGATTAACTGATGAGTGTGTCTGTTCAGTGTTCATACAACATGAAAAAAATTCCTTTGGGGTTAGCTTATACACACACATAAATCAGAAATGGACAAACCTATTGTAAATAACGCTGGCTTAATTTCATTAATATTAATACCTATGTGGTTATTTGCCTGTTTATCATTCAAAGGTGTTTGAAATGTGCAAATTTAACACAAACATTACGATTCCATTTTGATGAATCGAGTTTAAATCTTTTTGACTGTAGTCCAGCTAATTGGAGTCCAACAATGAAAAAAAAAATGAATCAAGAAAATGAAAATAAAATCACAAACACAATGCGAATGGATTGCTGATGAAGGTGAATAATAAACTGTTCAAAGTGATTGAAATCACATTGTTGGTTGAATTTTATTCCAATTCAAACAGCCTTTTCGCCTACTTGCGAATCCTTTGCAAAAATGTTCTTCATCTGATCTCATATTAAATTACTTGAAAAACGGCTAGCTTGGTATCATGCAAGGTTTGCAGATCTCCGAAAGCAATCTTACCACATATGCAATTAATGGTAATCTCAAACGACGAACGCATCTTAAATGAGACAACGCAAAGTGCACAAATAAATTGCGCACAAATAAAATACTTTGTCCACTAAAATTACGAACTCAAATGAAACATTCTTAATTCACTATCATGGCATCGTTTATATTCTAAGCAATGCTCACAGCTACATACACACATTGGCGGCTTGGATGTGTGATTTAAAACTTTTTCTTTTTCTTTTTTTATAAAGTGAGACGCAAATGCTCAAGGCATGTGAATTAGTTGCTCAGAATCTATTGGATGGTTATTCAGCCTGCTCTGCACCAGAAAATCCACTCGCAGGAGGGAACTCTGCACACACAGTATACTCTATACATTTACATACAAAATGAATGCAAACAACAATATGACATAGCACTTGCGCTCTACACATCACTCCGCGCGTGGATGTGTTCTTGTTGGAGTATCTGTATTCAGTGGATGCAGAGCAGCTAATTCGCATGCCTTGCAAATGCTTCGAGTCATTGTCTCAATGCAAACATAATGGTGTTTTTCGTTTTTTTTATACATTTACGGATTGAATTGTGGCGTGATTAACATTCCTTGATTTAATTTGATGCGAAAACAGGTGAGTATATGTTTCACAATTTACAATGATTGAGCAGAGTTGGGTATTGGTGAAACAAAGGAGCGGCAAATGTGAATTAGTTACTACTCAATTTCATTTAATTAGCTGAAAGGAATTTAATCAGTCCGACCCAATGGCTTATAAATCCTTTGTCAGTACCCAATACTTTGGCATGCGGTTGAAGTTCAAATTGCCAATTGCTGCACAACAAATGATAAAGCTACGATCGTTGTCGTTCGATTTTGCACGAATGTGCACGGGGTGCGCATGCAACGATAAAACATACAATTGTATTGCAACTGATTGCATGATGTCACACGAATTGTCAAATAAAATTCTATAACATTCCATACGAGATACGCCGAAACTAAGAACAAAACTCTGTTTGTGTGCGTCTGTGTGTGTGTGTGTGCGCGCCCCAAGGATTTATTGTTAAACATCAACACAACAGCAAACCGCAACAACAACGATTCGATCAGTGTCACGATTCTCGTTCAGCTGCTTTAATTGCACTTCAATCAGAAAAGTAGCGGCTTAGCTAATCGTGAATAAAGATGGCTCATGAATCATGACATGATATCGATTTGCAATACAAGTGAAACTCGATAAAAACAACAAGAGTAGTGAGTGGCTCTGAGTCTGCCATCCAAAAGGCGCAGTGTGCATCCGATAGAGCGAATGCTATTCAACCAAAATAATAATAATAATAATGATAAAAAAAAACTGGCATAAATTCAGTTAGATGTCAGATTACATTCATTTAATAATGGTCATTCGTTGGCATAGCACATTTTATAGAAGCCACGATGCAATCAATTGTTGCCGTGTCGATGCGCACTTTTTTATTTTTAGCCAATTGGATGAGTTTTTGTGTGCTTCTCGTTTGAAATTCAAAGAGCCCCCCTCATTTGCTAGAAGCTGAACACAAAACAAAAAACTCTATGGTAAGCGTTTATTAAATCGCATTTAAGCATATTCAATCCGAATCGTTTCCATTACTTTGAAGTAGCATCGTGTTTCGAATGAAAATGCTACTTTGCAACGATATTCAATCATCGAACTATAATCACAATTCAATTAATATTATTACCATTGAGATGAGTGTTCCCGTTTAATTTTTTTTTTTTATCACTCAGCGCACACTAGAGCGCTCATGCCAACTTATGCGCCAACTGTGCCACACCTTGAGCACACACACACACACACCATGTTTTTGCTATTGAATTAAACTCCTGAAAAGCATTGAAATAAATGTTGGTTGTGTGTAAGTGGCCGAATAATATCGCCAACCATATGATACCAATGAAGCCGCTAAAATAATTTGCCACTTTCAATGCCTCGCCTAGTGAATCAACTGTTGTTTTGTTCAATGGGTCTGTTGCATCGAACCAAATCAACACCAACTAACTGTATGAACAGTTGATTTTATGTTTTCACTCTCTCAACGCCATAATCATTCAATATACAGCTCAGGTACAGTTCGCTGTATGAATTTCGAAAAGCGACTTATTTAATGTCATGCTGCTCTGAACCTCTGGATTCAAATAAACACAGAAAAATAAAACGACACGTGTGCGCCTTTTAATATTCACAGAAATTGCAATCGATTGGATTGATCGATTCTAAATCAATGCACGTTCACTACACCTGTTTTGCACCTCTTTAAATTGCCTGCTCTTTTCGTTGTTCATTTTTTTTTTCTGAATTCATTTACGTCGTTTCAAAGATTTGACTGTTTTTTTTTTTCAAATTGAAATAACATCGTCGATGTTACAACGATATCGACCGATTTTGGAAGTGTGTTTTTGTTCAATTGATGCTTCAATAAACCGCATCAACAATTGTGCAGTGTGGTAAGTATGCTCCCATTGAGGGGTGCACAATTGTTCAATTGTGCATGAAATTCCATAGAAACATCCTTTTGTGATTTAGCCAATATTAATGGTGAGTCCCAGTCGATATTAAAAAATGTTGAATAGATTTTCTCTCTTTTGACAGTGCACGCTTTTGAATTCAAAAATACAAAGACAAAAAAAAGTCCCGTCGATTATTGTACACTTGTAGAGTGGACGCGGTCGCGAGCACACGCATCACATTCAGAATCTTAATGTCTTATTTTTGTTATTCACTTTCTCATTTTGATGTGTGGTTTTTGTGTGTTTTTATTTATTTGTTTATCATTGTTTAGTGTTGGCATTGTGTAATTGTATACTTTATTAGCATCGAACCGAAAACAATATTCAATATTCGACCGGTTTCATTATGCGAGAAGCTCGCGACAAAGGTGTGCGCAATCCCTTTGAAATCAGCATGCATTTTTTTGTTGAAATGAAATACAATGAATAAACAAGGTAAAAAAAAAAACTTCGATGGAATGATAAAAGAAAAAAAAATTTTTTTTAAAACAATCATTCGATTCAAAAGCCGTTGAGCCATTATATTTACGAAACAAAACCAAAATAATAAACTAACATTTATTTGAGCGAATGGATTTTTGTTCGGTTTTGGCTGAGATTCAATGAATTTCAAATTAATATCGCTTAAATTATTGATATTTTATTCATTTCACGTTGCATAATCGTTGCGGGCCTGCAAACACTTGACAACCATCGAGTGTGTGTGTTGTTGTTGTTCGATTTCATCGAATTTTCTGTGTCATTTTGTTTATTCTGCGCTGTTCATTTTTTTTGGAAAATCAATCTGATGAAACAACAACAACAACAAAATAACATTTACTTCAATTCAACTTTTCCATTACAACAAGCCATTTCAGGCAGTAGCAAACCGATGGAGCTGAGTGACAAAACAGGAAAATAAGCGCACGTAAACAATAAACGAATCGTTTGCATTTTATATACGTATGTTTTGATTTGTTGCGATCGTTCGGAAATATTGAACAATCGACACACACACATCGAGAGTGAGAGAGAGAGAGAGAGAGAGAGAGAGAGCGGCAGTGGTTGCCCAAATAAACGTCAATTCAAATAAATAAGATGAATGAAATTCGTTTGAATTGAATCGATACTCGATCGAAATGAGTGATTGAGTCAGTGTATATGATTGAGCACAAGCATCAGCCGAAGCACAACAAGCGTTCGATTGTCAGCATATTGCAAAATTGATTGGAGAGCATTTGACAAGAGGCTATTTTGCAATTGAGCCACGACCTTAGAATTGATGTTTTATTTTTTTGCTCTGCTGTTAGTTCGAAACAGGTTTTTTTTCTCCTTATTCTCAATAGCACTATATTATTCCAGTGAATCGCCGTAATTGCGTACTCTGTACGCACTGAAAATGTGTTCAAAATTCTATGTTTAAATGCCAATCACAACAAAACCAAAAATCTCCGAAAATAGAATCCAGCTACTCAAAGCCATTTAATATCAAATTACATTGCGCGATGTTCGCGTATTAACGGTAAATATAATATTCCACCGATTGAAAACAACATTCAGAAAATGAAAGAGACGAAAACCAATCGTTATTCAATTTATAATGTAAAGATATGGAATTGAAGCGTTCCATTCAGTATAAGTAATTGATTAATTGACAGACAAGCGGCTGCGATGTGATGGCAAAACGCAAAAGAGATGCGAATGAAAAACAAAACACACACACACACAGAGAGAGAGAGAGAGAGAGAAAGATAGACGTAAGAAAAAAACAAACTGCGTGACCATTCTTCAGAGCTTGGTAACAATAAAAGGCGATCATAAGTGATTATTGAAATGTCATAAACGAATAATTGAATTCGATGTTATATTTTCGATTGGCATCGGTCATTGAGGAAGACTCGTTGAATTTAAATGGGCTTGTTTAGTTGATATGCGATACTCTGAAATCCGCACGTTTGACATTGCATGAATATAATTTGATTTTTCGGCTCCAGAGTGGACGATAGCCCACGAAACGGCCGAATGAGTTTTGTTTTTTTTTGTCTTATTATTTATGTTTGCAACATGTCAAGAGTAATTTGTACTTTGTTGATGGAATATCAAAATATATATATGACTGACAAACACAACCGTGAACAAACAATAAAACAAAAAAAAAAAACACAGTCAGAAATAGAGCTGAAAAAGGCAGCAATGACAGTAAACCGAACCACCAAACACAAAATAATATAATCGTTTTCATCGAAATGGATCGCGGCTAATAACAATATACAAATGGCATAAAATCATTGGCATTCGAATATTGTGTTGCTGACAAATACACGGAATGGAAATAATCAGGAACATGAACGCTTTCATGTCCGCGGGATTGGGTTTTTCATTTATTTTTTGTGGTTTTTTTTTGCAATTTACTTTTCTCTTTCTCTTTTTCTCTCTCTCTCTCTGTTGTTTTTTATTCTCATGCATTCGCCATAATTCATTTCATGTGTCAAGTTTTGCATCTAATTTTATCGCATAGCTTGTCTTAATCCGATAACGTTAAAACTTAAACATTTTATAAATTGATTAGCATTTTGAAAGACAAACTCATTTTGTGACGTTTGAGTGGTTGGTGTGTGCATTTTGTGGTCTTTGAATAGGCTTCATTTTAATTCAAACAATCTTATGGCTCATAAGTTATGGGTGATCATTTTTTACTGACTCTGGCTTCAGTACATTTTGTATGGCGATCGCATAATATTTCGCTCTCATTCGCTTATTTACGCACATATGTCATCACATTCATTTGAAATGCATATCACATTGACACACACACACACACACACACACACACATTGAACCCCAGAAGCAAAAATACGTTTACAACGAATCGACGAATACTCAACAGACCAACGAACGTGACGTGCGTTTTGAAGATGTCTTCATTTCAATTGACCGATCTCTAACCGAATCTTCTTTTATTGTCAAAATTTCAGCCCAAACAAAACTTGTGTGTGTGGCGCGCGCGCGTTTTCATGACATTTCAAAATAAGGATGATCAACCTAAGACACAATTTCGGTGTGCGGTCAAAAGAGAGAAAGAGAAAGAGAAATGAAAAATAACAACCACACGTAATGAATTCATTTGGCATGGCCAAATGTTACAGATCGACAGAGAACAGAGAACCAGCAAAATAAATTACACAAGCGAAAATGATTTAATTTCTGGTGTTCCTTTTGGCGTTGTACTCTCGTTGAAATGGTTAAAAATTAAATTGGTCATATCTTTAGCTTAAATGGTTCTTTGACCACTTTTTCCATCACATACCATCGGCGTTGTCTTTAATGTTCTCTTCGGTCAAACGATCGACCATTTTTTTCCGTTTTTTTTTCGTTTTCAGAAATGTAGTTGCGATGCAAAACACCACCGATTCTTTTTATTCTCTCAACGTAATTAAATGCACAAATGAAATGCATGTAATTAAAACAGCACAGTGAAATGGACGATCATTAAGTGCAAAGCAGAAACATTGGAGCATTTCTCATATTTTTTTTTCGTTCGTTCGTTCGTTCGTTCGTTCGTTCGTTCGTTCGCAGTTCATTGCAACGGTTTTTTTTTCGTGTGTGCCTGTGTCAAACATAAACAATCTTATTATTTTACTATCAACAGTTGTGCAATAGTTTCAATAAAAAATCTTAACTACTTCATCGCGGTAGTATAGCATACCTCATATGGAATGTACCGAGGTACCATGAACCTGAAAACTTTGCAACGATTCCATATGATTGATCCAAGTAGTCGCATACCAATTAAGTAATTGAATATATAATAAACACCATCTTAAGGACTTTTTAATATCACCGAAAAAAAACAACAACAACCACAACAACAACTAATGAAGGCAACAAAAACAAAAACTGGATGAAAATACATAAAATTAAAGCAACACGTAAAGTTAGAGAAAGAGTAGAAAATCACAAGAATTAGCATTCGATGGTTGTTAAAATGTGCTTGCAGCACAAGTAATTCGATATTCACGCGGCATTGGTGAGTAAATAGTAGAAAAGTGCGCGCGCGCGCGCGCGAATATTCCATTGAATTGGGAATGTGCGATTTTATTTGCACCGCCAATTTGCGTAGTGGCAACGGTTATTTTGATCATTGTTGATTTTATTACGTTGCACATTTGCACAAAATTGCAAGCACGTTTCATTTGTTGGCGTCGGTGTATCGACGTTCATCGTTGACCATCACGTATGGGAATTGCCCGAATGTATGCGATTGACGGTTATTTCATCGAATTTAATTTGCATGGCCAACAACGGTTCCAGCGATCATAAAATGAAATTGACTTGACTGTACTGGAAATTGTGACACAGTCAAAAATATAAAAACAAATGGACAATTGCAACCGAAGATGGGATGTGTCATTTAAAGTCCAAAATGAAACGAAAAACATGGCAAATCCCCATCGATTGGCGTAAAATATAAATCCAACCGGGCTAAGAGGTTAATTTCCAATTTTTCATTCTTTATCGGCACACAGCCAGGGTCGCAGCATTAATGTCATGAGCAACAACAGTGATTTGTTGTCTTTCTCTCTTTCGATCTTATTTGTGCTTTCGCATCGACGAAAACATGGATATTCATTTCATTTCATTTTTTTTTTTTGCGACGACGCCAACATTTTCTGTTTATGCATGAGGCGCATATGGTGCGCTCTTCAATTCGATTGACAAATGAAACGCAGCAGCCAACCAACCAACCAAAAAAAAAACTCATCGACCAAACTCACACCAATTAAAATTCAAATTCACCATCAAAGACGACTCGCATCACACATGTGCGGTGCCGTACAAAGCCTAAATCCACTGGATTATAAGTCAAAATGTATTTCAATTTAAAAATGCTACAATAAAAAAAAAAAAAAAAAATGTATACTGTTTGGCACAATTATTAATGTTCACCTCACGCAAATGTGTTTTTATTTGGTTTATTTTTAGCCATCGACCATTTAACGATTGTTGCTACATGGTACGCACACGGTGTGTGTGTGTTTGTCTGTTTGGTCTTTAGTAGCCATCCAGCCACGTATTTTCCCTTCTGTGTTGAGCTCTGATTTGATTTCGGCGGTTCGTTTACTTAACCAAGATTCATCGAATGTATGCTGGATTTTTTTTTTAGATGTCAAATTGCTCGGAACATATACATACCTAAAAGAGAGGAAGAAAAACGACAAAATAAATAATAATGTTAATAAGAAAGATTATGGACATTGAATAAATAAAGAAGATGAATAAAATTAACGAAAAGAGACGGGAAAATAATACGAATCGAAGAAGAAGAAAAGACCACGTGCATAAATGATTGCTGTTTATGATAAACACACACACAAACAGAGAAAGAGAGAGAGAGAGAGGCACACACGCAACTGTACGACTGTACGATCATCGAATTCATTGGGATATGTTTTGGTTTTTCGTTGACTTTTTGGGTTTTGGAGAATAAATTAAAAGCCGAAGTGGCGAGAAAAAGAGAGAAAGAGAGAGGGAGAAGAGTAAGACGACCAAGATAAAATTAGATGCATTTATATTTTCTCTATCATGTGTCACGTTTGCTACGCGTACTCGTAAGTGTGATGACTGTCGAATTGTTAATATTCGTTTTTTTTTCTATCTCTGTCTTCTTCTGAATTTTTGGTTTTTTGTGAATTTATTGATCGCTCATTCTCTACACAATTTGATGCGCTTAGGCTCAGTTTTGTTGTTGTTTCTTTGTTCAAATTTTTCTTCATTTCATTAATTTCGTTTTTTTTGTTGTTGAATTTTTTTTATATATTTTTTTTCAATTCGAATATTGTGTGTAGTGTCGCCTAATGCGTCCCATTATTTCGCATTTGTGGCTTTGATGTTCAAATCTAAAGCTGATAATAATTTTTCAAATAATGCTGTTGTTGTTGACTTATGTTTATGTCTGTTCAATCGGTCGCCGTATCGTTTGTCGTGTTTAGTTATTTTTTGGTGTCGTTCACCACGAACCTTAGGTCAGCCTGATGACAAGTGATGCCCCACACAATGTGTGTGACCAATGACGATGATGATGATGATGGTGATCGACGACAACCAAGCAAAATCTTAATCGTGAAAAATGCATTTACATATAAATAAATACATTTTAATCGGATGAATTTCGTTCCGTGTGTGTTTATGCTGTATGCTTTGCTGTTTACCATCAATTTTATCTAGGAGCTCAAAACTGTTAAATAATAAGCGAAAATATGATTGTTCACTGAGCCCGAACACATTGAATATTCAGCCTTCATATTCGATTAATTCGATATATTGTTGCGTTGTGTGGTGTTGAACTTCTTAGAACGGCGACAAAATCAAATTGAGCAATAATAAAAATCAAACAATCCTTTAAAAACCCATTGACATCATTCTATTTCATTCGTCTAGGCACTTTCAATCGCATTTTTTCCCCCAAATGCTTCGTTTCACGTTTCAAATTCAATATAAAATCGTTCACAAAACTTTTAATCTCTTTATGCCATATAATTTATCAGAATGAAGCAGATAATTGAAATTTTTTTTTCTTACAACTCGTAGGTTGTTTTTTTTTTCTTAATTGAATTTTCAATTTTTGAATTATGATTTGATCAGGGTCGGTTTCTATTGTGTCAGCATACCGAAAACAGAAACCCAATAAGAAGTTGAAATTGTTTGTCAAAGATTTTGAGGGGAAGAGAACCATTGATCGATCGATGGTGCGAGACCAAGTGAGCAACAGATTGTTGCACAGAGAGACTCTTGAATGGTTTACACTAGGTCGACAAAAGAGGTGCTTTCAAATAAAAGGCCAGTTAATCAGTTTGAACGATGGTGTTCGTGTGAAGGAAGAAAACGCACATAAACATGACATGAAATTTTTTGGTATTCGAAGTTCGAAGGCAACAATCTGATTCTTTCTTTCTTTTTTTTTTGTACTTCATTTTTTTCCATCATTCGCTTCAGAACGGCTTTATATGTATTAAAATGTAATACAAAAATATCGGTTGACCATACTCCGAAAAATAAAACCAGTTCAAAACAGTCAGCTCATTCTCTCTCTCTCTCTCTCTCTCTCTCTCTCTCTCTCTCTCTCTCTCACTCTCTCTCTTTCCCTCTCTCGGACAGCCTTAATGATGCTCAATGATGCTGTGTGTATCTTTATCTCTTAACACAAATTCTTTTTTAAATTGAAATCTATATGTATCTACCGGACGAAAGCCCTAACAAACACCTCGTTTCGCTCCCGCACAAAACATTTTTCTGATTCCATTTGAGATTGCATGAATTAAATAATTTGCTGGATGAAATGAACTACGTAAATTATAGATGGATCTTGATGTGTGCGAGCGCGCGCCTTTTTTTTCTTCGTTTGCGGTCTTATTCGAGCTCGCATTATGTTTTTTTTATGGTGCGCAATCAAACTTTCTATATAGAAAATATGCTAAGGCTCTCACATGAAAGTACTCTTGTATGCTGAACACTGTATAAGTCCAAGACACAGTTGCACTTATCACGCTGGTACCTGAAATGCATTAATATGCATATAATTATTATGTGGTATCTTTGTCATGGTTCTCTTACTTCATTTGAGAAATCTATCGTGTGTATCGCGCTCTTATTTTCCATATCAATTGTTTGGTTTGCCGTATACATTCGTTCGAATGGAAGTGATTGTATGTTTAAATCTTAGAACTTCTTTCTTCCATTTTTTTTGTTTGTTCGTTTTTGGTTTTGGTTTTGTGGTGTATTTAATATTTGGTGTCACACACATAGCACACCAAGTACACACACACACCGCGTATACGCCAAACCCGTGTGATAATTTCAGAGAAAACGCAATTACATCTTTATCATCAGTAATAAAATTAATGTGAGTTTCGGTAAGCCTTTTATTTATCTAAAATGAAATGTGAAAAAAAAATTAACAACAACAACAACAACAACAACAAAAATCAAGCACACGCCTAGAATCTATTGAAATTTATGCTACAGCAGCAGCAACACCATTCGGCGGCATTAATCCTCACGAGAGATGAAAACATCAACAACAAAAAGCACCCAAACTCTCAGAATTCGAAACACATTGAAATGCTTTCTTTTGAACATAACAACAACAAAAAAAAAAATTAGAGAAAAGAGAGAAAATATAAAATTCATTTTAGTATTTCGGTGTAAAAACAGCAGTTTTCATGCCTTTTCATGCCACAAACTGGCGGAACCCAATAGCCATTTTGGTTTAGCTTTCGCACGCTGATGAATTTCTTTTTGCTTAAATTAGATCTCATAAAATTTTGTGCAACAATTTTGATTTAGTGGTTTTTATCACATAATCGAATCGAACGATAATATTTTCGTTTCTTATTCACATTTCCAAGTGGCTACCACTGAGCACGCTTGCTCGCTCTCACTCCAGCCCGACAACCGGGTGTGAGTCTTTCTCTTGAATTGGTTGATTTGATTTATGTAAACTAAAGTGAAATAAATTCGAGAGAGAGTGCCAATAACAATAAATGGAAGATTCAAAAGAAGAAAGAAAAACAAAATTGGAAAACCACGGAAAAGTTGCCAAAGCCCTTTATCAAACATTTTACATTTACAAAAATAGAAATTTATAAATTTGCGCTATAGCACATTACTGATCCAAAATGCAATAGAAACAGTGAATTTTGATTTTAGTTTTTTTTTTATCGCGAACATGCACGAGTTTATTTACCCGATGATTGAATGAATTTTACATTATGTTCACTATGAAATATCTCGTAAAAATTGAATGAACTGAAAATTAAAATTGATTTTTTTTTTCTTTCTTTCTTTCTATCTCTTCGTGTTGTCTCACTGTTTGCAATTGAGCTTAAGCTCAACATAACAGAATACGGTTAAATGTGAACGTTCGCCCAACTATTTTCGATACATTTGAACTAATTTCATATGTATGTTGTTATTTTTTTGGTATTTTATGTGCATTCGTGTGCCAGACCCCGGCTAGCCGTTTGAAAATGTGAATTGGTCCATTTTAAATATGCAAAATAGTAAAAATAAAACACACACACACACACACAAACTGCAATTTAAATCAGACGGAAAAAAATTGGACGACGGACGCAAAAGAGATGGAATTCATTTTCACTGAATGCAAGAGAAGGAGAATTGTGGAGCAAAGAAAGGAATATAAATTTAAAAAAAACAAAAATCGGGCAAAATCGATGTTGTTGCATTTGCAATTGGAATGCCGCGAAAAACATGTCGTGTTAAAGTACATGTTTTTGGTTGAATATGGACGGGAGAGTGGCGCACGGCCTAACGCTTTTTGGTTTGTTAATTTAACAGCGACCATGTCGATCTAGATGAAGTCGTTGTGTGTCATGATTTTAAAATGAATTTTTCGCAAATTCATTCCAATTAATTGCAATTTAAATGCAGAAAAAAATAGTGTCGATGACTGTGGTGGTGGCGGCGGCAACGATGCTGGCGCAACGAATTACGCATACTTCGTTTAAAATAATAAAATCGATCAATACTTTTTTTTTGTTTTTTTTTTTTCAAATTCATAGTTTCGATGTGACATGAATCATTGTTTTTCACGAAAACTAAGTTACATTAACCTTTTCACCCGAAAAACCGATGAAAAATTCAATTTGTTGAAGATTTATTTCAATTCAATTTAACTTCAACACACACAAAAAATGATGAGGATGGAAGTATTGCTTCCGAATATTTGAGTAAATCTCAATAAAATGAAATTAATTGTTGTTATTACTACAAATTTTACGGAAAAATGGCCAAACATAAATAAATAAATGGTTTGCTTTTATTGTGCAATCAATTTGAGATGCACCAAACAGATTGTTAAATTGGAACTCTCAACTTGAATGTTGAATCGCGTGAAGCAGTCAAATTTCACGAAAATGATGATCTTTCTTTACGGTTAGAGTTGGTTTGGTTGGCGTTTTTAAAAGAAAAACGATGTGTTGATGAAACATCGAGCGAGGTCGATTCAGGAAGCTTTGCGCTTGATTTATGTACATGAATCGCCTGTACATGAAAGCAATGCTATTTTAGTTAAATTTGCATGCAAGAATCATTGAAAATGGAAATGCAATTTACTTCATCAACACCAGTTGCATGGCGTTGTCTACGATCATTTACACGAAATGCAGTATGCACACAAACAAACACACACACACACACACACACATGTCTGCCAAATAGGCAGACTAGTAGGTGCAGTGCATAAATTAAGCCCAAAGACATGTGTAAAAATTACATGTGCTATCTCGAATTTCTATGATTTGTTTGGTGAAAATGTCGAAATTGTGCGCGAAACGTGAAACCTTTAACATTAGCACGTCTTATGAGCGCCAGCTGAGAGCCGTCCGTACATCGTATTTATATAACCCGTTCACAAATTCTAGCTTGTGTGTGTGTGTGTGTGTGTTCGTCTGTGATGGAAATGGCGTCATGGCATGCCAAACAGTCGTTTGCATTTGGTGTTCCATTTGATGTGTCTGTTATCATCGCAAAAGAAAAACAAGTAAGCCGATTTCATTTTCTCGCGATTATCGCGTTTGCCCTTTTTCTGCCGCTAATTTATCAATTGTAACGCGCATACTTAGGCGCTTGCGTTCACCAATTACCGAATAATGTGTGCGGCTCACAGACAGAGAAAGAGTCAGGTGAGTGAAAACCTAACATGTATTTGTTAGATTTTGGTGAAATCACATTTTGGGAAAATAGGAAATTTTATGTATGCACGAATTGATGGTTCACATGTACATGAATTCAATCAATTATGATTTTTTTTTTTGAAGTGTAATCTGATAGAGAGGCTTTGGCCTATTTAAAATGGAAATTTTACGTCAAATGTTTTGAACGATGTGCCATAAATTGCCGGAGTTTGCTTTGAAGTTGTGTGTGTGTGTGTTTTTTTTTCTCTCTTTTGAATTCAAATGAGAAATTTCTTGACCGAATTCAGTGTTTTTTTTTTCTGTTGCTTACCGCAGATATATTTCGAATTAATCACAATATTCAAATGCTGCGTAAGTTATATTTTAACCTATTGCTTGGTTGGTGTGCCATTGGTCATAATACATGACATATAAATTCACACTTAAAACGCCAAAACATTGAACGATCGATTTGTGTATCGTCCGCAGTTTTATTGCTTTGCTCTTTTTATACTTTGAAATTATATATTGCTGAAGCAATTAATTGTATTACCAACTCTTTCGAGAGAAAAAAAAATAACCGAAAGTTGAATGAACAAAGTAAAACCAAGCAAAGTTTAAAAAAAAAACACATAACACAATATATGAATTTAAGAAAAAAATTATATACACAAAACCAGAAATGGCGAATGATTTATTGCAGTTCAAATTACAGCAAATCATGAATTCATTTTCATTTGAATTTTTCTCTCCTTCTCTTTGTCTCCTGTTTTCCCTCTTTCTCTCTCTCTCTCTTTTATTTATATATTCAGTTTGTTTATGCACATTCATATTCCTTCCTGATGGGTTTTGTCACACGGAATATGATTCTTCTCGGCATCTTTTTTTAAAAATCAAAATACAGGTTTGTTTGTTATGTTCAAATATGATTCAAAAAAAAAAAAAACAATGTGACGATGTTGCAACGAAATTAGATTCAGACACTTGATGGTGTTTTTTTTTGTGTCTGATTGAAAATCTGACAATCGTCAAGATTTGTAATACAAACTCCAAACGATTCGCAAAGAATATATTAAATTTATTATGAGAGATGTGCATGTGATTCTTAAAAAAGACAATCTAATTTTAAGAACGATGAATTTCGAATGTTCCTTCAGCAGTTTTGGTTTAATGAAATTTTGGTTTGTCAGCCATTTACGAATTAAAAATCAGACACACCTTTTAAGGTTCGGATCAGATTGAGTCTATTCGATCTACGGAGATAAACATTGAAATTTTGGGGGATTTATATATCTCAAAACTCTTCGTACTGTGACTGTTAACGAAGCGAATATATTGCAAAGGCAAAGTCGCGAGTGTGAGGCGAATGTGGGACAGAGTATTTTGACGATTGAACGGCGCATTTTCACCTTGGTTACAATTCAATAAATGATTGATATTCATCGATTTCAGTGTCGAAATTGAAACAGACTTCGATTGACTTGACCAAACGTAATATAAATTTAAAAAAAAAAAAAAAAAAAAAATCCCTTGAAATGTTCTTTTTACATCAGACTTCATTAGTCTGCATAATTCTTTTTGTCTTTTATAAAATGTCAATAACGTTTCGTTACTGTTGCTGTTGCTAGTTATTATTTTTTTTTTTTTTATTCTGCCTACTATATTCTGCCTGTATTTGCAATGTATTTGTTGTATACGCTATAAATAAATGCGATATATCTCGTGTATATTGTGCAGTTAACCTTTAGGCGCTAGTAATACCACTTAAATCGATTCCCGTATATGTTTTTGTATTTCATGTTTGGGTGACGGTGAAACGTATTGGTTTAAGAGCTACCACAAAATGCTACAACTATACTTAAACGATCGAACACATTGAGGAAACGAGAATCTAGGGTTGAATGTAAGACCCGGTCACCAATTTTTTGGTAAAACTGGAAGAATTTCAGGGAAAATCGTGCAGAAATGTTCGTAAATGTGTCAATTTTGATTAGAATTTTCAAACATTTTGACGAAGTTTGGTCCACTTTGGAGATTGAGGTGTACGCCTTGGGCTCATTCCACATACGAGTTGCAATATTTTGTCAATAATTTTGTTTTGAAAATTGATATTGGATGGTGATCATTTTACAGATATTCGGATTGAATCACTCACAAAACCAGCTAAACATATGGAATATGCATATATATTATATATTTGTATATTGTTGGAGACAAAACGCACAAACAACGCCATAAATTAAAGTAGAACCTTTGATCTTTTCAACAACAACAAAAAAAATCATTATTGCAATGAGGAGACAATACCAAATGAGATACAGTTCGTTCTAGAGTTCGCTTTGCGAAGTAGCAACGTAACAAAGGACTGATTTAAATAAAACAAAAGCACAATCACATAAAAGTTGCATTCGAAAAACCGGGTTCAAAATTGAAAGGTAAGCGATTGCATGCATTGGAAATAAATTAAAGTGCCAAAATAAAACGAGATTTAAAATCATTAAAATTGTTAATCAGCTTGATTCCGACATTTCTGCAGAAAAAATCAACAAGCGACTGCTCAATTTTTCTTCTTTTTTTTTTGCTTGAGCAATGGTTTTATGGTCGTATATTGTGCTGGATTGATTGCAGGTAAAATGATTTTAAATCGCAATGAAATGAAGAAGGAAATTAGTTTTTGCGGATGAAATGAAATGGGCTGCAATGGGAAATCTGATATGAAAGCATATATTGATGTGGGGGAAAAAAAAACTCCTTGTGCGCACAAACTAGGCGAATTGCAATTAATGCACGCGCCTGTGCTTCGGTTTGCATCGTTGACGCGGAGCATAAATTAATAGAGAGACAGACAAAAAATGGCCGTCTGGACATGATACGTAAAAGAGAACAAAAAAGACGAGCAACACCAACAAAAACCAGCTTCACATTTATTATTCATTACATTTATTCACCTGCGCGCGCGTTCAGCTCGAGACTTTTGTTTCGCAAATGCGCATAATTTGTGCGTTTAAAACGAATACGCATGCAATTTTTGTGGCAATTGGTTGGTTCGCGCGCGCTCATTTCGCCTTGCAATCTGCAATTTTGGTATCGAGCAGACGAGCCAGAGTGCTGACAAACAAACGCAACCATATATATATATATAAAAAAAAGAGCTCGATGCGCACATGCGAACAGGCTCACACATCCTAATTGAAATGCGATCTGACCTTTGAATAAAATTGATATTAAAACTGATGTACACGCAAACCAAGGTCGATTAAAATTTATGAGCAAATAGTAAAACAAGAATGAAACCAGCAATAATGAGCGTCTTAGGGTCTTTTGTTAAAATTCCGAATTGAGAACACATAAAAAACACTAAGGAAAAGTTAGCGTCACAACATTGAAAGTCTAGCAAAGACACACGGCCCGCAAACACATTTTATCCATCTGATTTATTTAAAAATCAATTAACACACCAATAAAAATGATTCTCAAAGCGATTAAACAATAATAATGCTGCTGCTGCTGCTGTGTTAAATAAGCATTACCAGTTTTCAAGCACGCGGCGATACAAATGTCAGCTGTTATCTTGATCATGTCTCTATTCTGGCTCGCAAGGTAAAAATCCAAACAAAAACTGTTTGGGTGGATATTTGGCGTTTAATGGTATGATTTGGTCATTGGTTGTTGGTGAAATGTCAAATTTCAAATTTCAAATTTCAACACCAAACAGAGAGCCCAGGAGTCGTGAGGACAGCCACGCCGACTGAGCCGGGTCGTCATTTTTCTATGTCACATGCGCTCATGTTTTTTTTTCTTGGTCAATAATTTTGATATCTATGTTTTGATTTGTTCGTGTGTGTTTTTTTTTTTTTTTTTGGTATTCAGTCAAAAACGCACCACTCTCAATGACAGCCAACCAGTTTTTCGCGGTTTGGCCTTTCTCACTTTCAAACAAAAGATTCAACAAAACTAACGAAATGAAACGAAAACTGGACTGAAACAAGTCTATTGTCTTAATTAGTATACACAATAAATCGTGAACGGTATAAAAGCAACCAATTTGGCCAAGAAAACCAACAACAACAACAACGAATTGAAAACGATCATCATACACAATATATCCACATCGTGCATATGGACAGCCAGAATACATGGCGCGATGAAATAAAACACAAACCGTTTATAAATTGCTGTAAATAAGGTTGGCCATTTTGGTGGCGGTTTTTTCTTTTTCATTTTTGGCTACAATGTTTATATATGCCAAACATTTTTGTTTGAAATGCTCGAGCCATTGTGTGTATTGTGGTTGCTCGACCAAAAATGTGTGCCAAATGAATCAAAATATGTAAACGCTTCTTTATTTTATTTGGCTAGGCTAAAATTCGAATGAACTATATGATTCTGTTATTCTTCATGCACGATGCGCTTGCGCTACTATTTCACTTTACAATTTCTGGTTTCCAGCACGGTTAATCTTATTTACGTTTTAGTTTTAGTTTTGTTTTTTCTGTTATATTCACCTAAAAACGTCACAACGAACTGCATATTGAATATGAATGCTCAGTCAAATCCCATTTTGCATGTTCCAACAACGTTTTTATTTCATTTTAAATTGTGCATATTTATTTGCAGCTCACAAAGAGCAGAAAGAAATTAACCATGACATAAAAAAATATAAACACCGACAATCGGCCGGAATCATAACAAACAACGTAGTTTTGATATTATTATTTTTTACAATTTCAAAGGCAGCAGAAAAAACAGCAGAAAGAAACAGAAGAGGAGAGAAAAAAATGAAAATCCGAACCAACAACAACAACAACAACAACAAAAGCCAGACGAATATTGTAAACGCACTCAAAAACAATATGGTGCGTGCGTGCGCTTTGGCCCCAAACCGAGAGTCCATTTCAATCTCGTTCTGGTTCTTAACACATTTGGTTTTACTTGTTTTAGTGATTTTTGCCGTTGTTGCTTTTTATTTGCAGAGTTCTAGACTGAATGAGCACAAGAGTATAAGTAAGAGTATGAATTGTTTTTCAGCTGGTCGTTGTAAATATCATTCAATTTCAACAAAATGAAGCAAACAAACCAACGAACGAAAAAAAAAAATCGAAAGGAAAAAGAAAACAAAAACATGCATACAAAAATGGAGTCGATAATGTTGAGAATGAGCGGTTTATGTTCTTATGGGGCAGTCGTCAGCAATGCCATTTCAAGCCATCTGAAAACACCATTTGCTCTGTGGCTACTCTTGCCGGCATCAAAATGGACCGTGTGCGTGCCTAACTAGCGAAAGTGAGTAATTCATCGTAAATTAAGATATGTCATGTTCATTTTTATTTGTGATTATTGTGTTTTGTATGTTTCCGTCAATGTTTTTTTCTATCTAAAACACTGCCGATTATCGAACTGTCGGCAACAGCTTGTGTTCATTAGGTTTACCGTAAATTTTCATTTTTAAATGAGAGAATTCTACGTTTTATTATCTTAAACAACTTCTGTTTCGGCCCTAGCAGCATGAAACACACAAACACACACACATGCCGCCACCAACCTGATCGCCAAATAACCAGTCGAATCAAAAATAGACATATCCAATGATTACGAACATGATCTTCAAAATTCGATAATTCTTTTTTTTTTTGCTTTTTTTAACCGTACAAAACCTCCGAGCGTTTAGTTTTGAGAAAACAATCGTGTAAACTGGACTAAACATCGATAGTTTAGCTACGTATGCACAACAACAACAACAACAACAAACGACCGAAGGCGAAAAAAAAAGATTGTCAATTCGGATTAATCAAAGCGATCAAAATACGGCAGCTAAAAATGGGCAATCGATGACTTGTGACGAATTTATTAAATTTGATTTTTCGACCTGGAGGCGTCGAGTGAATTTGTCAAGAGCCGCCATAATGCCTGTAAGCTTTAACGGCGTGTCATAGCACAGCACGAATTGATTCTTCGATTTGAAAAATGTTTATCGAGAGACATAGAGATGATAGAGGCGATAGAGGCGAAGAGGTGCGATTGTGTGAATACGCCGCAATCCACCAACGCCATACACCAATTTGACAAGATAATTATCGTTAACAATCAGAGCTGCTTTCGGCACCGAAACAGAACGGCACTTGGAAGAGAGCGTGCGAAATTTTCCCGGTTTTTAATTGTTTGCGATTTGCATGAATGGGTCCATTTAAATTGATTGAAATGCGACATATGAACATATGAACAGTCACGGATTGTGTGCGCTAAAAACAAGTGTAAGTTGTTAGGTTTTGTGTTTGTTGCACTACACATATACAATCATTTATGGTGTTTTGTTGTCATTTATATTCTAGACATATTACTGTAGATTTCATGACTGATAGAAAATTGGTATATTTTTTTTAAATTGTTGGGAATTTTCTCCAAACTGCTTTCATTATTATGAATTCCATTACATTTGCTTACGAAAATCCAAACGAAACAAAAATTTGTGAAAAATACAAATTTCTGCATCAATAAATAAAGAATACTGAATTGATTTTGTGTTGCATAGAATAACCTCTTGTATAAAATATCTGTTAGCCTAACATACGATTTCAGATATAACTTAGAATGGTTTTTACAGTTGTGACCGCGATAAACGATATCGATCGATCGACGAAACGATTTCAAATCGATAAAGAGTTGTATTGCTATAGCAGGCGCTTCAGTGAATTGAATTACTTTGAATTCGGTCAATCTGCATAATGCATTCGGAGCGCAAACTTCATGCAAATCACATCAATTGTGTTTGTTTAAGCGTCGCTAAATCGACGAAACGGTTTTTTGTGTTCGTTTTTTCTTTTCTTCGCCGCATTCTTTGCATCAATTCATTTTGATCGTTTCGATAATCGACGATTGCCGACGGTCATTCAATGTGAGTGGATATTGTTTGTATATCGATGTAATCGAAACACGCTTAGCGTGAGGCCCCCGAAATATGTGTTTATGTTTCGTTTTGATAACAAACCATTCAATTCTTTCGCTTGACTTCATCTAGAGAAGAAAAATGCGAAGAATTTTATTGCGTCTCGATTCAAATGCTCATTTAATGTCTCACTATTCGTGTGTTTCACTGTCTCCCAATTCCCAACATCAAAATGATATTTAGATGGTTTTTTTTGTCATATAAATTGATTTTTTTTTTAATAAATCGAAAAAATTTCATTTCGAAACAATTCAAAACAATGGATTTTTGACGGCGCAACAGGTTTATCCATTTAATAAAAAATTAATAAATTTCGACACGGGAAGCCATAGTCGCGCGTTCACTCAATTTGGAAACATTTCAAACGGAATCACCAGGGAGTGTGAGTGCATTATTAATTTTCCTCACTTTTTTTATCACAACTTTAAAGAACACTTTCGTGCATTAAGTGGACCCCGATATGGACGATATGGACCAGATGGAAATGGAAAAGAAAGTTTTCGATATCCAAAAAATAAAACAGATACAATAAAAAATGATTCGATTTATTTCAATTTTGTCACTTTGCATTTCATATTATCAACATAGAGTCGATGGGTACGTGTGCTCATCGGTGCGTGTCATTCTATTTTAAAATGTACATCAATGGAATACGAAGAGAATATAAAACTGATTAATCGATGAAGACGAAGAAGAAAAAAAAAACAACCAAGCGAATTAGAAGTAGTACGATGAACGGGAGACAGAGAAATCATATCGCCCATTTAGATCGTTCGGTTATTGCTTTCCCCCTTCATTTGCATGTGGCTAACGCAAAATTTGACGAAAACAAAATACAACGAGCCAAAACCAGAAGAAGAAATGATAATTACGGAATGGGAAAGCACACAAAAAGACTTAATTAAGGCGCCACTCGTAAATGGACACAAACCACAAAAGTGAGCAATCGTGCGCTCAGCAGTGAATAACTTTTAAGACAATTCATTCTCATAATCTGATTTCAAAAATAGTGACCAAATTTAACTCAAATACGTCGGTTTCAACTCGTTTTCATTGTAATTTAGTTTTTTTTTTCGCGCATTTTGCACATCTTCCGCATCGTTTGTGTGTTAATTTTTGTGTACGAATGACAGCCAAGCACATCCACAAATTTGCTGCCTAATGGCTAAGAAAACTTTTGCACGCTCGCACACAAAAACACAAATAAACCATCACAAGAAAGACACCGAGAGCAGAATAAAAGTCTTCGTCAATTATGACATATCCATATTTATGCAGCACAGCATCAGCCAATATCCATTCATTTAAACATGCTCAAATAATCTATAAAAAATAAAATTGTAGATGTCTTGCGGTTTGATTATCATTGAAGGAGAAAAGAAATTGAGAAACGAAAGGAAACGCAACATTTAAAACCACTAAAACAGTTCGAAGAACGAAGCACCGACTTTAATTTTCAGTTCAAGACAATGAATGAAAACAGACAAGATGAAACCTGAAGATCTGTTGCGAAAGAAGCCCAACCGTATTCGTATATATACATTTATACATGTATGTTAAGCATGGCTATTTGTTTAAATGGCTATAATAATAAGTATATGTATCATACGTATCAAGCGATAGGCTTTAATTCTGTATAATGTATAATGTATAGTGTTACGGGGCATTGGATTGAAAAGCGAGAGAAAAAGAAAGTCTCTGTAAATGAGAGAGATTGAATGTGACATTCAATAAGATTTGGTGTGCATTTATTTTGTTTTACAACCAAAAACCACAATTTTGCCAACCAAATACATTTCTCCTCCTCTCTCATTTTGATTGGGCAGAATTTACATTTTCCAAAGTGATACGGATTTTGAGTAAAATTGCATCCCAAAAATATCTCATATATGTTTGAACATGACCATCAACGGTAGGTGCAAAATGTAAACGATTGGACAGGCCGTATCGAAATGCACGAGATTTTGCACTCGAAGCGTTTATGTTTTAACTCTCATCTGGATGTTATGCGCTTCACTGCGCACAGATGGGTGCTGTATTTTTGCGATTCCGACGTTTTATTTCTATGTCATGAATGGTGATAATGTGCCTAATTACGCCCAGCCCGATTCCAAATGCTGTCAAAGTGAATGGTATATTCGCGCACGCTCTAGCGCCGAAGCACCGTGACATTTTTGTCACACAACCATTTTCGAATCATTATTTCAATTTTTTCGCTTTTAAATTTCATTTCGGTTCGGTTCATTTCAGATCATTTTCAAAAGTCGCACGAAACATTCACTACTACGGAAGGTGGTTACATGAGTCCGGTCACCACACTTTCGGTCGGTTATTGTCCGTGCAAAACTGCGTCAATTTCTGTGTGTGTGTTTTTTTTCCGCTCATGTTTTTCAATTTAAAAAACTGTTCAAGTTTTTCTCTTTCGATGTTGAACTTAATGAGAATTACTTTCATTACGCGTATGTACCACAAAAACATCCCGAGGAGAGTGTGTACGGGTGCGTAACGAACTGGCCGACCACTTTGAAATTAGCAGTGAAAAGTTGAGATGAAATTGAAGCCAGACACGAAACCACAACGCAAACGCAATGTGTCGCAAACAGCGACAACAAGCGACGACAACATTAGCAGGCAGTAGCAATATAGCCAAGTATAGAAGCAAAAGGTGGTCGATCACAAAGAAGTAAATAACCAAATAAATGGAATCACATTTCAATCGTTCGGGTTTTATTGGTGTCCGGTTTTCATTCGGTAATATATATCGTTGTTTTGTTTTTTACTCTCGTCGTTCGTTAATCGCAAACGACAACAATAGTGACATGCACAATGTGCATTAAACAGATCGTTATTTGACGTTGTGTAATGGTGATTCGATGTCTGTTGCGGATTTTTCTATGGCGAATATTTCGATTCGATTTGTTTGGATGCTTGTCAATTCGGTTCAATGGTCGTTCGACTGAAAATTTACCATCTAAAGTCACAATGTGAATAAAAAAGGTGTAGACTTCCGCCAACATTTCAAATGTGAGAGAAACGAGACAAATCACACCACATCCCATCCCATCCCATTGATGGTTGAACGAGAGAAATGATTGTTATTCGATGGACTGGTGAATTACGGAATATGTGACATGAGATTCAATTTGCTACAACAACGAAGACCAACGACAGCGATAGCGACAATCAACAAATACACGGATCATGATCATTCGATTTTCTTCCGTCTGATGTGATAGTTTGCAATTTGCAGCGCTTGATCTTTCACCAAACCCGCACAGGGTTCAGTCATTCTTTCAACTCGTTGACTGTTGAATAATCGGTTTTTCTTTCAACACAGCGATAACATTCACAAAAATTTCGCATTTTCTACGCCATCTCTAGCATATTAAAATGCACATTCAATGGTCATCGATCATGACATCGTCAACAGATGATGGTGGAATGAAAAATTACCCGTAAAAAAACCACCATCTTCAATTGATCATTTTCCGCGTGGAATCACTTAAAATGCCATTGTTTTTTTTTTTTGTTTTTTCTTGTGCTGTTCAATTTACGCAATCAATCGTTTCGCAAAACGAAACGGACCGCAAATCGCACACCACACACCACTGAACTGAAGATGAGATTTTTGCCATGTGATTAAATGATGACGACGAAGTGCAAAAACTAACACCATCTAATGATAATTATCAAATAATTTCTCTTTTACGCGGCTGGCCAGTTACCGGAAAATGGCAATCAACCAATTGAAATTCGGACGAACGCATCAGCAAATCCAGATGTAAAATATTGGCCAGAGTGAGAGCGATATCGAGAGACTAGCAAATGAAATGAGCAAATCACAAATAAAAGTCGTGAAGAACATGTAATTGATGAGAGTCTCCTGCGACTGATGATGATGTTGATGTTGATGCCATATACGAATTTACACGTATCGTCACTTGGCGATCTCACTTTCATCTTTTCATTCGATTTGGGTGCAGCGGGTTACTGCTACTTGTTTATTTTCTGTGCGTCTGGTTTAGAAACCCAGGTCTTTAGATTATTTTAAATAAATTGTTATTTGATTTGGTCTGACGGCAACAATTTTCGTGCTTCTCGCACAGTTTTCGCACATTGCAAACGAGATTCTGTTGTTATGCGCGCACGCCATTTCAATGGCGAATGAAATTTGTTATGCTTGAAGTTTGTTGAATAGACGAGAATGCGAAAATGTGTGAAACGATTTATGGCAGTGATGATGGAATCGTCTCGCAGTCGACGAATCACTTTCGGTCAAAAGTCGTTTGCATTGTATTCCGTTTGAAATTGAAATTTGGAAACCTAATTAATGTGCTACTGTGCTGTTGCTGCTGGTTTGGCTGCTTCTGGTAAATGCAGACGATTCAGTTGGTCGCCAATTTATTATATCTAATCACCATTTACCATTGGTGTCAATCTCTCAATGGTAGCCAACAAATACCAATACCTTTGTACCCTTTGCTCCGATTCCCACCTAATCTTCATGCACTAATTTATGTGATTGCTTCGGTTATTTTATTGAAAAAAAACCAAACTAAACTAAACAAAACAATAACAAGCAACAAAATTCGTTTCCGGATGTTACTCACCATCTCCATGAAAATGGTAAAACAAAACCCAAAAAGCTAAAACGGTTTACTTCAATTTATTTCACTATTTGATTCTATTCAAATTGATTTGTTTTCGACTTCCTGCGTGTGTCCGATATTGTTTTCCGTGGAAGTGTTCATGTTTTAAACAAAAACGCGGCCGCGCGTGTATTAGCTTCCCACTATCATTTTGGGGGCTACTACCGCTGACTCGCTGATGTTGCAAAAAAAAAAAAAATACTTGCCTTGCACTTTGCTTTGCTATGTGCACCAGCCAAAGACTATTTGCAGTACATTTTGCACATTTTGTGCAGTTTTGTATGCACAATGAATGTAAATATACGATTCAATACGATTCATTGCAACAATCTCATTAGAGTGTGGCGGCCGACAAACTGAACAGTGCACGGATTTTGATTTGCATTGTTGTTCGACTATGGGCTGTGATAACGTCACGCTATTATCATGCTATCTGTAATCTGCTCGAGGTTGCCCGCTGTTGCCGTTTGCCTTTGCCTGTTATTTTGCTTCCTTTTCATTTCTTAAATAAACTTTTAATATTTTGCGACAAAACAACAAACATCACGTCCACACACCACACACATTGATATATTATAACGTTAAAAATGTACACCGTTTGTTAGCATGTGTGTTAAAGGCATTGTAAGTTGTGGGATTTTGAATTCGTGCAAATCATTAGAATGTTTCACACAACCAAAATCAAACAGCAGCCAAGTGAAACAGAACAGCATAGAAAATGCAGTCGATTTTGCACTTGAATTTCCTCGTTCGTTTGAATCACGAAAATGTCAAACATTGGCTAGAGAGAGAGAGAGAGAGAGAGAGCGCACAATCGTGCGCCCGCATACATTTACAAAGCATAGAAATAATAAAAAAAAATGCCAACGAATGCATTGAACGTTTGCTCTAATGCTGCACATATATCGTGTGCACTTGTAAGATTACGTTGCAGTGATTCGGTTTTGTTGATTTTTGTCGCAAATTCGATGCTTTTCCTTTGTTGTTGTGCAAAAAACCGTTAAACACAATACGATGAGAAGACATATACGGAAAGCAAAGTTAAAAGTATTTTACGACTTACGGGATCGGCTTTGGCCAATTGTATTTCACAACACAGAGATTAGCCGAGGCAGTCAATGACAATGCCATGATATTGTGGGCAACATTCATTTCAAAGGCGCAACGTTGCACCGCAAAAACCCTCCGAGCAAAAACCGATTTTTTCTTTCGTCGATGTGACGCGATGTGGTGACTTTAAACTGACAAGTTACCACACTTCACAGCTTCTGCTTTTCCACGCATTTAGATTTTAGCTCAAATTTACCGAGCAGACGATATCATGTTGACAAATCCAAATCACAGTTTTATTGTTTCGGTTTGCATGTTTCAGCGACGCTTAATAAGCGTATGATGAATGGTTTTTTTTTTAAAGACCGCCCAAGTCACATCGTCAATGGAATAGACGACTGAACTATTTCTCAATTTGTTTGCTGTTTTCTCAAGATCACCTTTGATTTCATTTTATGATCAAATAGTAAATTCACACATTTGCTGCTTGAATCTCGTGACAATAATTTGATTATTATTATAAAAATACTTGAATTTAAAAAAAAAAAAGTGCGACCGATTAAAAACATTCTTGAAATTCACACAATTGATTAGAAGTTTCAAAGAAGGTTTGCATCATTAGAATGTTCGTATAAAAATTAAGTCATTTTATCTGTAAGCAAGCGGTTGACCGACAGTGGCTGAAGTTTAACCGTGAAGTCTGTGGGAAATTGTAAGCTCTAGCTTTTTGGTTCTCATACAATTGAGCAAAAGGTAAACGCCACATTTCTTCTTTCATCGGAAAGTGCCAATTCATTGCAAAAAAATATGACAGAATTATAACGAAACCAAGTCAAGTCGAGTAAAAGCACAATTTTATCATCTTCTTCGCCGCGTGATATTTATATTCTAAGTGTTAATTACCTGAATTCTGTTGTTGCTGGCGTTGTTGTTGTTTTTTTTTTAGCCGCTCTTCTCTATTTGTTCTTCGTTCCCTCGGCGATGTGTATGTTTATGCTTAAAAAACTTATGTTCTCGCTGTAAATTTCCATAGGATTATAGTTGAGTTGTTTTGTTGTGCGGCGCTTCCATTGCGTTGCGTTGCGCTACACTGATTTGCTTAGTGCTTTCTTTTTGTTTTTTTTTTCTACACATTCGGATTAGTGTCGTGGTTGGATTTATTTCTGCACAATTTCTTCTTTTTCCCTTTCTTTCTCTTTTTCGCTCGCGAACTTTATACTTCGGGCAAGATAACCGTTCAACAACTCTGTGCCAACTGTTTACACCGTATCAATTTGCAAAATGGGGCTGGATCAATTTCAAGGCACTAACACACACACAGCGCATTTGTTTGTTTCCATTCCACATTTAATTATAATATTTATTTATTCAATTTAATGCTGCGGTAATTTATAATTATTTAACGACATGCAAACCAAAACGGCATATGTTTACGTTTTTGTGTGTGTGCGCGCGCGCGCGTATTCAATGGAATGAGGGGCTGGTTATGCACACAGAAAAAAAGAATGAAGAAAAAAAAAACGCCAGCATTGGTCGCGGTTTCCACCTTGAAATGTTCAAATGACGACGATTCTTTTTCCCATGCACAAGAAAATCCAAATCGGTGCTTATGCTAAATAGCCTACAAGAAAATGGAAAAAAAATAATAAAAAGAAGCGGAAATATGTTCATAAGAATATTGTGGGTAGTGGGAAAACTTAATTATTATATTTATCAAGTGTGATCAGAAAAGTTTTTTCGGTATAGATTTGAGCATTGTTAATTTGAATTTTGTATTTTATTTTATTTATGTGTTGTGGACACGATTTTAATAAAAAAAAAAGATCGTGTCAAAACAAGTGAATCATCGCATTTGAATGGGATTTAATATGTTGAACACACAACGTGTGAAATGAGTGTTTTACACCCTTCGGTCAATTCAATTGCTTGTTTCACATGACCAATCGACAAATAACAAAGACCACACTCGGACCATTCCGAGAGTGCCTGCTTCACCTGTGTGTGTGTGTGCGCGCATCAAAAGTAAATCTATGAATCGCAGAAAGGTGTTTCCCATTGTAAGCACAATTAAGCCACTTACAGCGTAAAACAACTCGACAATGTAATTAGAACGATATTTAATTTATGGCTTGAATGCATGAAAATGCCATTAGCGTTCTAAACCAAACCAAACAAACCACATAAACAAATTCTAACGGCAGCTCACCCGAACAGTCAAAATTGATTGCAATTCTTCCACCTACTCACTTACGCGACTACGGTAAATTCTTTTGATGATGATTTCATGGCGCGGCAAGTAAAGTGTTTTGCTCCAATTTTTTTCTCGTGCTATCTCAAAATCCGTACACACCACCGTCTCACACACTCGCACACCACAAACCGACAAAAATCTGCATAGAAAATTGAAACGCGCTAAAACATCTTGATTGATACGTTTGCAAGAAAACCGCAAACTCAAAATAACTGTTCTGCTCGTGTATTATGTAATTCGATGGCATTCTGTGCGAATCCAATTCATAGAGCGATTTACATTTTGTAGATAACAAACAAACAAACAAACAAACAAACAAAAAATCAAGAATCACACCGAAAACAAACCAAATGAACCGGTTTGTTTTCAAAACATTTTGAATTGATTGTCTTATGCAATCGGCAATTGTTCGGCACATCGATCACATTCTAGCAAAATATGTGTGCTAATTTATCGGCTTTTGTTTTGTTGTTGTTGTTATTTCAATTGCAATTTGATCTTATTCTCGGCATGCAATTTGAAAATCAATCAGCATAAGCGCAATTATAATAGAGTCCAAGGTGAAGGAAAAACAACACACAGAAAATTATATCCAATTGCTGGATTTGATGCTATTGGCCAACTACAATATCGATGAGATAAGCGAAGGCAAGCAAAGAACACATATAAATGTACAAAACACCACAAACCAGAGAACATCTTACCGCACAAGATCAATCACGTGTATCATCTGGATGGTAAAGAGTCGAGATCTTATGGATTTATTATGGATCGATAAAATTAATAAATCTGCATAATTGAATGGCTGAGAATAATAGAGAGTAGATCGGAGCTATGTAGAAGTAAAAAACATGTATTTCGAAAACGCCATATGCAGTTGAAATATGGAGATTTTCGAAATGGCTTTTGTGTTGAGCATTAGGATAACTCGGGCTCTGCAACATCGATACCAACTCCACATTTTTTTTTCTCAATCATTCGAATATTTTCGCTACATTTCGTTTCATAGGCCGAACAGTGTGTATAATAAATCTTAAGAAAAATCGAAGTTCTTAGTTGTTATTTGCCTGAAGCATCAAATGCAATTGCAAACCATATCGACCAATCGTGATCTATTCAACTAATGATTCTTGGTGATAAAAATTCAATTTGTACTTGAAGTTGTTTGTCTTCAAATACAACCGCCAAGTGCGCGTGCATCGTGCAAACACACACACACACACACACACCCAAACACACATCAACCAATTAACTAAGGAATTGATTAAGGTAGCGAGTTTACAGTGCAAAACATGAAGAATTAGTGTGTTAAACTTTTAAACTTATTATCCATTTTGATGGCGGTATTTTCATGGCTCCCTAACATTAATCTCTTGTAAATTGCATTATAATTTCTATGAATTGGCTTGTCTACTTAAAAAAAAATGCTCACTAGAGAGTATGAAACGCGAACAAATAAAGAGAATTCAATGTGGCAAAAGAAAAAAACAAAACAAAATGAAACAACATACACACCAAATTGCAGCGTACAGTGAAAACGATGAAAATAAATCTCAATAATAAATTTAATTAAAATAATGATCGTGTTAAATGCTGTTATAATTTTATTAGAAATGAAACAAGTGCAATATGCAAACGGTTTAGGCAGTGAGTGCTTTTGCAAAAATATCAGACAGAACGGGGTCATTTATACTGTAGGAAAAAAAAAACAACACATACACACCCAACGAAACACACACAGAAACACAAAATGATTTCATGATTTTGGTATGAAACGAAAATGTGAACACTGTACCTGTACATTCACACACAAAAAAAAGCCAGTTCAAAACCAGCAATTCGAGAGACGAAGCGGCGAAGGGATCCGTAGAGCAAGTACAACGAGAGAAACAAAACACACACAAAAAAAACGTGCAGCACACGAACAGGTTTGGTTAACTGTAGCGAACAGGTATAAATGAAATGGTAATACCACCGGATTGCGCAAGCTAAAATAGGAAAGCATGTGCAATGGAGATATCAGTTGTTCGATGTACATTGCGCTTTGGTATTGAGTTCAGTTCATTGCATTCAATTTATATGTTTTCGGAAAGAGAGAGAGAGAGAGAGAGAGAACAAGATCGAGCAATTGTTGGGCAGATCAGAAACGAAGCTGCCACAAGTACTACACGGCCGCAACATGCAAAACGGGCTCTTTTTTTAGCGTTCGATGTATGGAGGTTTTTTTTGTCTCTCTTCAAAATTGGTGCTGTGCGCGCATTCTTCGCAAGCATCCAACACACAGCCAGAAAAATCTAATAGTTGATTCATTACAGTTGGTCTCTTGTCTCGTGTGCAAATAAACGAAATTAAAGAATGAACAGTAAACGAATGATCAACAATAACACTAAGAAAAAGCAGCAACAACTGAACCGTATGTAAAAAAACGCTGCTTCATAATGTTTTTAAATTGGTTGGGGAGTGCATATAATAGAAATGCACAATGATGACAGGTGCGCGATTAGACATCGACACAGCAAACAGCTTGCACAGCTTTGAGATTTTTGTGCCGTTTTTTTTTTTTTTGCAACTAGCATTGATCTAATTAACACGAACACAAATCGCTGCTATGCAACCTGATATGTACGATTTTATACGCGCGCGCGCGAGCGTTCACATATTTTCAAGTGGATCCAATTAAAAGCAACGAAACTGAGCTACAATTTGTTATTATCGAAAAACAAAACACGATAGAAAAATCGATGTCGAACGAAAGAGATGAAAGAAATGAAAACCATGATAACCTTTCCTTCAGCTAAATCACAATTTTGACTAAGATTAAGCAGTGGCCCGATACTGCCATAGCGCGGCTGCTGTAAAATGGCCAAAGTAGTACTGTCTCTCAGTTCAAGTTTTGTTCACCATGTTTATTTTTTTATTTTATTCCATAGCCCGATCAAATCCAACAAATCATAATAATTAAAGCGAGAAGTTGAAAACGAACAAGAATGTTATACTCGACACACCAAAAATGGTGTTTATAAAACTGGAAATTGATAGAGAGAACAAAAAAATATGCACACACATTTCGAGCTCGTTTCCAAAATGGTTCTTGTTCGCAGTAAAAAAAAAATATATTATTTGATTCTAAATTGAAAATGTGCGCCGGACGAAACGAAAACAAATTCTGAAAGGATTTTTTTTTTTTGAATATGCTTCCAACACATCTTGAGTAACCGGCTGCTTTCGACCGACCACATGTACATTCGAAAAAAGAAAGAAAAAAAAAAGAAATTCGACGATGCGCTTTTTCCATTAGCCCGTAGCACCGTAGGCTGTATAGTATTTGTTTATGTTCACTTCCATCATCACCATATCTGTTCATTTATAGGCTATACATAAATATTGAGCCGATTTTTACCATCTTTTTCGACGGTTGCGACACGGAAGTGGAAGAGAGTATAAGAGTGTGCATAATGAGCTAGGGATTTTTCGATCTTCAGCTAAATTGCCTCTACACACACATCCAAAGAGTTGATCTAAATGCTAATTTTAAGAACCATTTCCATTGTATGCCATTGTATTCGAATGAAACGCCACGCATGTTATATGCTGCATTTTATTTTGTATGGCATTTTATCGTTTATATGCTTCAGTCATTGAAAATTGGCGTGTGTCGAAGTGAGCGCTCTGTTTTTAACTTTTATCAATGTATAAAACAGACGATCGTCTGGCATTTTGAACGCTTAAGCTCGCTTGGTTTGTTGTCGGTGATTTTGTTGTTTATACAATTTGACAGCCATTGGAGCAATTTATCGACACAGTTCAAAGTTTCCGGGACTTGAAAAACACACACACACACACAAATAGGCTTGATAGCTCAATGGTTAGATGTGCTCAACGGTATAACATTTGATTCTTGATGTTCAACGATACGATGTTGGATACTCGTGAGACAGCATAAGAAAATTTCATACAACAAAATAAAACTAGATTTCATTGCTGCGGCGACTGCAGAGAGTTGCTATTTTGCTACTCAGACAACAAAATCAAAGCGATTTGAATTGAATATCAATTGAAATGCATAACACACAAACGAAAAGAGTGAAAGAGTGAAAGAGAGCAAAAACAATCACATTCTAAATGATTTCATAATGATTTCACAATCAAAAAGCCGGATTAAATTACCACATCAGGCGAATATTGACAGATTGCGAGCGATCGTCAAAATGGAATTTTCATTTGTATGGACTTGCATGGACTTGGTGCTTGGTTTATGTATGTGTGCGCTACATTATAGACAATGCAACTCTCAACAATCGATTGTTTTTGTGTATTGAACGAAAAACAAAAACAAAAACGTTGAACCATTGGAATGGTTTTTCGAGCACATCTGCAATGGTGGCCATAAATTTTCATTCAGTTGCAGTGGCAACTTTTTGTTGTTGTTCTTGACGGTGTATGCTGTTTGTTTTTTTTTTTCGTTGTGAATGTGTGTAGGAGAGAGAATGTCTGTAAATTATATTGGCAATTTCCATGCATTTCACGAAAGAGCATTTTCGGAAACGCTTCATGGGATCCCTTGGATTCGTTTCATTAGAAACAACAGCCGCGCGCGCGCGCACACACACACGAAACAACCCAACATTTATGCGAAGTTGATTCTTAAAAATAGCACCGTTGCGATCGTGCATACAAAATATAGCCACTTAAATTCGTACATTCGACATAGTAATATGAAAATGTAAATGTGTTTAGAAAATGTGCATTTGGTTTATTTTCGTTGCACGTATGGCTTATTAAAAAAAAAAAAGTCGAGCAAAAAACAAAAAAGATTGAATGAAAAATGGAAGAGGGAAAGAGAGAGAGAGAGAGCGAGAGAGAACAAAAATAATCTGAGAAGAAGAAAACAACGTTGATGTTTTCGCTTGATTTTATTTTCAGTCGGGATTTCATCATTTCGTGCTTGTTCACTCATTGAACTTCTCGAATTGCATTTTTTTGTGTGGCTCTTCTTCTTCGTCTCGATTGGTTGTTTTTGGTTGAAATTTGTTCGATTTTCCATACGCACGATAGCATCGTAAAAGTGTAACACATCTGAACGCAATCTGCAAAGCAACCAGATGTGCTAAACGATGAAAAAAAACAACAACTACAACAACAGCAGAACGTGCTAGAGGTCCAAGAACAGAGAGCGAGTCTATTCGGCAGACGGATCACATTGAACGATAGGGACGATGATTTGTTGTTGTTACTCTCTTTCTCTCTGTCATATTTGTATGAACTGCTGATTGCTGATGATGTTTAGCAACAGACACATCAGTTTGCAGCTTTTCAATTTCCATATATTGATTAATGACTCGAGCCAGGAAGAAGCAAAAATTGGACAAATATTTATTCATTTCGGTTGACAACCAGTAGATATAAACCGATGTCATTGGTGGTGCTGTCGGTTTATTCAATAAACATTAACACAAACACACACTTCTCGATTTGTCCCCTGATGAAATGCGTTCAGTGTGCGCTGTGTCTCGTATGTCATGCGACTGCATCGTCGATTTTTCCAATGAAAAATGCTAAATTGTGATCGCATTGAACACCTTGTCCAGTCAGCCAAAGCATATGCCACTATCGATGATTTCTTTTCGATATTACATTCTTCTTCCCTAGGTCGTCAGCAACAACAACAACAACAAAAAATCATCATTTTTTTTTCTCTATATATTTAATTTGCCATTTCGAAGAATCGATTGGAAATGATCAGTTCAAACGTAGCAGGCTCAATGAGCAAATGCGATAACACCTTCTATTTTCAATTGCGATATACGGATAATGAGACAGATGAAGAGCCTGAACGAGACAGCGATTGAAACAAAACAACAAAAAAACAGTTGATTGAATAAATCAGTATATATTGTTTTGTTGTGTTCGTGTGTGCTTCATCCTCGACTAGTAGAAGTGCAAGCAAGTAAGTCGAATACATGTCATGTACCGTGTACACAAATCAATCTTAAAACAAGATTTATTAATTGCGTTTGGATGTATGTGTGTGAGCTGGAGTGTTTTAAAATGTGTACACACATAACTTGCATCGACAAACAAGCAACGTTACGGCAAGAATAATCACATGTTTTGCTGCGATTAAAATTGTGGCTTGCATTGGAAAAATGCATTAGCATTTGACGCAATTCATTGTTTAGCTTTAGATCGCATTCTTTTTTTCTCTCTCTCTGCTCTCTGTAATCGTAATCGCTAAGCATGTTCGGTTGTTTATCTTGAGTTGTTTTTTTTTGTATTTTATTTTTAAGCCAAAGAAAAATGGTTGACAATGTTCTTGATCGAGGCGATAAATGTCATTGCAAAAGAGAATCAGGACTCAGCCATCGCTAACCCAGAAGGAAACTCTGATTCGCAAATGACTACGTCAATCATGGCATAAATATCATGAAATGAATGACACTACAATAAAAGAACATGACATGAAAAATCTTTGAAATTACATTTCCAACCAATTTTCGTCTAGATTTTTGAGCAACAATTTAAAGTGTAAATATTGATATACATTTTCGCGACGATCACATTACTCCACAATGTTTTCCGAGCCAAAGCAAAAATTAAATGCTCATTTTCATGCTTTCAAGTCAGAACACACACACACACACACACACACACACACAAACCAAGCAACGTTACTTTATTTCAGCCATTGTTAGATTATATGTGCATTTCATATACACTTTACACTGTAGCAACCAGTCCCTATTTATACTACGCTTGCGTTTATAAATTGTCGCTTTGGTTGTTTTTTTCTGCGCTTTTTTGCTTATTCGCTAGTATTAACAGCGGCAGCTATTGCTTCTGAAATCTCATTTTTCCCCCCTCTAATAAATTACTTATTCGGTTTGGTTGCAACTCTCGCTCGGCTGTAGACATAATGGCACTACATTTGCATTGTTCATTGTGCGGTTGGAGCATTCGACGGTTACCAACGTCACTCCGTGCGCTATGTTCAGTTGTTCAGCTTTAAGCTAATTTAATTATTACCTCTTAACCACCATATATATGTATTTAATTTATTGGGAAACAAACTGTGCTTTTTATTGAATGAAGGTGAACAGCAACGAAATAAAAGAGCAAAAATGCCCAATAACGATGCTCAATCCTGTGATTTTGGTACTAAGCGTTCCTTTTAAATTCGATTTGAAACAAAAGCACATAAGCATTTACAACAATTCGATCGCCGTAAATCGCCGTGGAGTTGAGAACAAACCAAATTCTAGTATTCGAAGCCAATTCCATAAATATCATCCCCACCTGGGTATTACTTGATCCCAAAGTAATTGTCTCTTTTTAAAAAGACCAGCATGCTAAAATCGTACTCGCTTGTGAACACGTTTTTACCATTGATTTTGATTTTGGTAGCAACGAAAATAAATTAGAAACAAAAATTTCCACAAAATTCATGTGCAATTGTTGTAAAACAAAAACAATCAGGTGAATGAGCGTCTGAGCCAACCATTTAAAATGTGTGACTGACTTGAACGACAACGCACAATGTGACGTGAACAAAGGAATGAATACACACAGAAAAATGTTCAACAGTAACTGCCAATTTTAAAATTAGTACATTCCTATACTTATGTTCCTATATTTCCATACGTGACTGGAGGACTAACTGACATTTAACACACCGTTTTCTGTGTGTTGAATCGTGACACGCTACATAAATCGCACTGGCAAGTGACGAGCATCAGTTCATAGTACGCAATTGTCAAGCAATTCGAATTGTTTTATTTTTTTTTTTAACCAGTCAGCGACTGCTTTGAGACATAATTGACGTTTGACGAACTTGTGTGCTTTACACTACGCAACCAAGTGATCACATTCATATATGTTTATTCGCGATCATTTTGTGTTGAAATAATTTTCGTCATCAATTTTCCGTTATTTTGTACACCGAAAAAAAAAAATGGAAATGGAGACAAATTCAAAGTTCGTTGAAAGCGAGAGGGAGAGATGCCTAGTCAACATTCACCTTGCATTGAGAGGTATTTTGTTTCCATTTTCCATTAACCGATCATATTTCCATTTGTCAACAAAATTGTGCAAATTTACAACGTAAATTTGTGGATTTACCTGTCGAAATGGTTCATATGAAATTGTGTTGAATATGTTGATTTGTTATATCCACTTGTGATCATGGATGTGTCATTTGATTTTCGATTTAGTTTAAATTTGAATTTATTTCAGTTTTTTTTTTTTTAAACATAAAACAGAAAAATGCGGCGAAGAACTGGTTAAAATGTAATACGATAAGTTATGATGAATGTTAAAAAGCGTCTAAAATGGCATAGCGTCTTATAGCATTGAGCAAACGTTGACAAGAAGGTAAAAATGACTGACAACAACCGCAGATAATCTGAGCCATTGAATTTTTGATAATCATGACAGACAGAAAAAAAAACAATATGTTTCAAATTTCAGTTGCTTGAAATGTGTGTTTGGTTTTTTTTTGTCATGATTTTTTATGATAATTTTTTTTGCCTATAATTTTTCTTGGTTGCCACATTGATTATCATATCATCGCCTTTATGTAGTTTAATAGGGTCATAAAAATATGATTGTGATAAAAATGAACGCCAGCATAAACAAATCAATGAAAAATGTGCTTAAAATTTAGCGAAAATAAAATAAACACCAAAACACAATCGCGTTGTGTGCTTTGTGTGATGGGCTCGCTGGTGTAGTTAAACAAACCCGGTTTTTTTTTTCTTTTATCATTAGCTCGCCACACCATTTGAATAACGGTCAGAGATCACCGATCACAATTTATCGCCTTCATCAAATATGCAAATGGTCACATTTTTAAATTTTTATACAAATCATTTTTCGTTGGCTGGAAACGATTGCTGCCACTAAGAAACTTTTAAAATAGTGAACCCTTTAATGTGATCTTTCACATTTTGATTCGGTTAAAAAGAAGAAACCGTTTGATTCATCTTTAAACAATTTTTGTGTGTGTGTGTGTTAAAGACCGGTAAGTGATTTATGATTCGCACGTTCATCGCACGTTGAATTGTAAACTTCTCTACGGAGCCATGCCCAAAAATAGTCGACTGAAAACATGACATTGCACATTACGCTTCAACTCAAACAGCACACACTCGAAAGTAGATGAGCCACTGAGCACGAATAAAAAGAAACAAAACAAAATAAAATAAAAAACAATAACAAAAAATTTGCAATATTTATTTGAAGCCACATATAAAACGCGTATGCCAAGTCACCTATTTTAAAAGAGGGACAAATAAAAAATGACACAAAATTGCAACCTCGCCTTGCATGCGCGTTTGCTTAACCCATAAAATTATAAATGTCGTTTTATTTGTTTTAAGTGTTGCTGTTTTTTTTTTTTTTAAGCAAAATGTCAACTAGTGAAATCGTTTATTTAAAGTGTATGCGCGCGCGTTCGCTCATCTTGATCTCGAAACACATTTATACATTTCAATATATGCACACGAGTTCGACAATTGAATCGCCCAAAATGAAAATGAAAATAAGCAACAGCAACAGCAAAAAAAAAAAAAAAATGTGAAACAGCGGAAGAGCCAGACGAACCACAAAAAGGTGCTAAAATCCATGTATCTGGTTCACATGTTTGTTTGCTCTCTGCTCACTGTTTTACCACTTGACTTTGTTCTATTTGTGCTGTTGATTTGTAACCATTTTAGTTTACACATGTTACGAATAGGAAGAGCCAACACTAAAGAAATGAAATATTACAAACGTATGCGCGCGTTCAAAAACATATATGAAGCAGAAGTGTCAGCCAGGAACAAAAAAAAAAAAAAGGCCAACCATTTATTCCACTCGTTTATTTTCATTTATGTCGAAGAAAAAAAAGTATAAAATATTATTTGTATACTATTCATAATTGTGTTGAATGTAAAGCATAGAAATGTTCAAAACACCATATTTCCTTGGTGTGCCCATCATAGCCCGAGATCGGGTAACAAAGTGATGAGTTCTGCTAATTTGAATTGCAAACCAGACACCACAAAACGATGAAGAAAAAGGCAGCAGTAGCAACAGTGACGATCAAATGCATCCAAAACAACAACAAAGAGACATATTCATGTTACACGGGTGGACATCAATTAATTCATTAGCATGAATATTATCCACTCGCTAACCATTGTGTTTTTGAAGAGTGTGTTGTGTGTGTGTGTGTGTTTGAGTTTTTTTTTTTGTCAGCACTGCAACCCAGTGAAACCGCAGCAGTAAATCGGTTGAATGATCATATTTCCCATCGAGTGGACGACTGAACGCTTTTGCTTTTGTTGATGACCTGATAATTATCGTCATTTGTTGCACAGTGGAGCGACATTTTTTTTACAAAGAAATTATTGTAGGCAAACATTCTTACGCAGAATTCACTCAAGTCATTTCAAGTGTAAAACACGGTTCTTTTTCTAAATGAATTGTTGCTCGTTGTTCGTTATTTCGTTTCTGTTTTTTTTTTTCAATAAGGGAAGGTACAAATAGACGATTGAATTCATTGACATTTTTATGATGTTATCGACCGAATCATCAATTCAATTTTCACTTATACATGGAATGAATGGGCTCAAGCTCCGTTAGCTTGGAACGGCATGAGTTTGTGCTTGCGATCGCATGGATCAATTAATCGTTCGCTAATAATATGAAATTAAATACGATTGCAACACTTCCCGTGTACACCGCGGCGGCTGTTTGTGTTTGTATTTGTATCAGCACTCGTGCCTCAAAAACACAAAAATCACACCTTTTGCGATATGGAAGCTCATTTATAATTTTCGAAACTTTCATTGAATTGTTGAGTTGAGCCGAGCCGAGCCAGCAGTTGTGTGTTTCTTTCTGTTTTGATGTAATTACATGAGTTTTTTTTGCGGCTAGAGCTACGATTATTCATTTTACGATCTAATGCAGTTGGTACAAGCGCAACAAAAAGAAAAAAAAAACATTGTTCAAATGAATAAATTCGGTGCTGGATGTTGATGTTGAATATATATTCACTTATATATTGTCAGGGGCACTTTCATATGCCATTTGTTGATCGAAACCGATTGTTTGGCGACCATGCACCAAAGTTCAGTGTTATTATGTGTGTTGAATGTGGCTGTGGGTTCCTTTACATACACGGACGCTCGAGCTGGCGCGGGCGCACACGCGATTTCCCATTTCAAATTAGCGAATCCCATGCGATGTTTGGCACCAAGAGCCTTTGTGTGTGGCACGGAAAAAACATGCTGTGCCAACGAACTGAAAATTGCACACATTTTTTGTTGCTGTTGTTTGTTGTTGTCTTTTTTCCAATGGATTGGCATGCTGCATTTCAACTCATTTACTCATTTCGTTTTTATTCCCTCTACTCTCTCTCGCTCTCTCTCTCTCTCTCTCTCTCTCTCTCCGTGTTTTGACAACGTAATTTATTTTGATGTCAGCCGGGGATTTTCACGCACCGTTGACATATTTTCGCGTTTCTTGCACCGAAAAATTATGGCGGAAAATTAATTGACTTCTGTGTTTCACAAATATAATTTGTTATCATGTTACAGCAGATTGTTTTATTGCGGTTTTAATGGCGTTTTTTGTTATTTTTTTCGTATATGACGTGTGAAAAAAAATGCGCGAAACAGTCATTTCAATTCCATTGGGTCAATTGTCCGATTGCCTGAATACTGTAAGAATCGTGACAAATGATATTTGTAATTCACTTTTTAAATGAAAAACAATTGACTGCCTCATCCGAAATTCTTTTTAAATTGTTGTTTCTTTTCCTTTGTTCTGTTTTTTTTTTTGTTTTTTTTTTTTGGTTTCATTTCCAATCAATGGATTGGGCCAATTCCCTTTAATGTCAAATGACTCAATAGAAAAAAAGTCATCATCATCATCATATTTCCAATAATCGGATTTCTAAACCCTTTTACAACGTATAAATGTTTAATCGCATCGAAGCAAATTATGAATCATTCGAAGGCGTTCAACGAAAGTGCTGCGGCAAAGCCAAATATGACTCATTGGTATATATTGTTATCATTTGTCCGGCGGCACAGCACACGATGAACATTTTGTTTCCAGTTAACAACAACACTGACGGAAATAACAACCATCCATCGCATATGAATGGTAACCATTTTATTGGAACGATATCACATTCTGGCTCATTAAAACGACTTACTCGGTAACAACGTCTTCGAAATAAACATTTTTAGATTGCTGATGAGAAAACTTTCATCATCATTGTCAAAATGAATGTGGTTGATTTGATGATTTCAATCGGATTTTCAATACGGTACATGCACTTAATTAGGTCTATATTGATAAGAAATCCAGTTTCATTCTGAAAATGTGTTCATTTTCATTGCCATTAAAAGGCACAGACGAAGAGTGAGAGAGAAAAAGTGGCCGACAGCAGAAACAAGATTGAAATGAATTTCACCTTTCTTCACGTCGTTTTCAATGAGGGCATTTTTCTTATTGTGCGTGAGTATTTGTTGTTTGCCAAGCTAATTACAGCATTCAGAGAGCAACTTTTGCTTTTTTTTTCTTACGGCTTCTGCTGCTGCTGCTGCTCTTGATATATGCGTTTTCATATCGCAATTGTGCGTGCTTTGTCTTTTGATTTGTTTTGTTTTATTCATTTTTACTCCATTGTTCATTGTGGAAACAATGCGATAAAAACAAAAATTACATTGCACAGGTAAAAAGACGGAAAAGAGAAAAGAGAATCACATTGAAATGGCGAAGCTCTATAGAAACTGGAATTGCAGCTTCTTTTTTCGTCACTTTTAATGCTCTATAGAGAGAGCCTAGGAGAGAGCATCGTCATTTCTTCGAAAAGCTAATGACAAATATGGCACATGGTGGATGGTTGCCGCTTTGCATTGGGATAAGTCATGATGATGTTTTGTGGTTGAATAAAATTTGTTTAATCCCGCAAAACCTTTTCGCGCATATTCCACAGAAATTGGCTAATTGCTGGCTGAATGTTGCTGTTGTGTGTTCTGGTGCGTTCGTAATTCGATCAACCGTATGGATTGTATGGCGTGCCAATTTTGAGTCATCATTGTGTTTTGTTTTTATAGATTGCACGTAATCGGTTTTCCGATGAATATTTCAGATGATGAGCATCCGATCCACATTTAAACAAACATTTTATAGCACGAGCCATTTGCTTAACTTTACTATGTTGGCTTATTTGTGAATGCAAACATTGGACATTGTTGTGATCTGATTTTTGTATTCTCTTATGTTTTTTTTTTTTTTTGTTTTGTTTCATTCACATCAGAATTCTGACTTTGCCTCGTTTTTCGTGCTCTTGCTTGCGATTCTCGTCGACTCTCGATCGAATCAATTGACCAATCTCTTTTGCTTCGGTCTCTTGTGCGATCGTTTTCTTTTTTACTGGTTTTTCAGCTCCTGTGTTTTTTTTTTACTTGTCCAGAAACTGGCCATTTTCGGTACTTAATATACCGCGTGTGTATATTTGCTGCTGTTGGTTCATTTATTCTGCAACTCAATGCAATACCGATGGGCAAGCCGAACGATTGACAAATGAATGACAACGATGGAAGCATAATCACGTTCGTGAATCGATAATGATGTGAGGAAAAATGTTTATGACTTTTCAAAAGTTTTATGCGTTTTCGAGCGCTGAACGACAATAAAAATGGGATTAATCACAACAACAACAAAAATATTTCGTTTTTTTTTTTCAAAACAAACTCAACCACCACTATCATTTCGTTTCTTCTCGCCATCGTCGCACTTATTTACGAAACACCAAAAACCGGCTATCACGCTATTTTACACACACACATTTACGTTTTATAAAAGAGTGAGAGAGTTGATGGAGGAAAAAAATGTTGACCATATCGCATGTTGTGATCAAGAAAAATGATCGCTTTAATGGGCGCAGCATATACACAATGACCGTTACCTCTCACGCCACAAGTAAGTATCATTTCGTGTGTATGTGTTTTGTGTGTGGTGTTTGGTAATTTGGCAACAAGATAAATACTTTTCAATTTGAACGAAGCATAAGCATATCGACAAAATATATGTATGTATATATTTTAATATGTAGATAATTTTCCTGAATGGCATCGATTTGCAGTGGTTTTTCAATTGGGGAAGAAGAAAGACAGAAACCAGAGAAAAAGAGAAAGATAATTTTGATTTTCTACGTGAATGAAGCAGCAGTATTGCGTCAATAAAGGGCATGACCGGTTTTCGGATTATATTAGAATATAACAGCTATTGAGCTTATCGTTCACAAGCCATTAACCGCTAAACCATTCTCTTCTCACTTGGCGCATTTTGACAGCTTGTTGGTCAAATTCACGTAATTTTGATAATTCTAATTTTATGACTATGTCTTTAAACGAGCCAATCAGCGCAAATGTGTTCGACTGGCTAAACAAATGTACTGTATGAAGCGTGTGTACCGAGAACACTTGTACATTGAATCGGATTTCAATGAGGTTTAGCATTATTCGCCCCAAACCGGGCCGAATTGTGTGTGTTTTTTTTCGCTCTCCAAATGGCCTTAATTTAATACGGTGAGCGCGTTTCCGCGCGCGCAATAGCACACAACCAAATTATGGAAGCCATGTGAATAAGGCTATCCAACTTAAATACACAAAATAATACGTAAAAATCGAATACAACAAATCATAAATTCCCTATTTATACCGATTTATGAAACAAAACTGAATAACAAATAAGAAGTCAAAAAGGAAAACAAAATCTGCACATACACACGTAAGTGTACAACGATCGAATCCAGTTCAAACCCAAGCCAAATCATAGACCAACCAAACCAAGCGAGAAAATAAAGTAATAAATATTGGATTAGCATTAGTTGGACATGGGCATTGGGCATTGGGCAATACGCAATCGAATTGTATTTTTATCATATTGTGTATAAGTAATGGCCATTTTAGCTGAAATAATAATACCGGAAAACTAGAAGATGTCGCACCATAAAATCTCTCACATAAATATCGCTAGTTTGGTGCTTGTAATCGCTTGTGTGTGTGTTGTTTTTTTTTACGAGACTTGATGCTGAGTTTTGATATCACTGGCTCCACACATTGACTGAGCTGTGCGTGTGTGTTTGTGCGTCAACGACGAAAAGAAGAAAAAAAAATCAAACGTATCATGCGTGATCTACAGCATCGTTGGCTAATTCTCATTCCCATTTCGGATTTATGTATGAACAGCAATCCATATAGATAGCATAATCGAATTGACAATGCGAATATTTTTTTTGTTCACTTGTGAATTTATTTAAGAAGAAACAAAAAATGGCAGAAAGAATTTATTTTCCCATGGATTGAATTGTGCCATGTCCAAGTTTAAATTCATTGCAAAATATCGCGAATGCCTTGCTATGTGGCAAGAATGTCAAATCGATTTGTTTGGAATTCATTTCGTTTCTCTCTTTTAATTTTTCGACATGTTCAAACGATTATTAATTATTATAAAACAATTATTGTTTTAAAAAAAAACCAATTGAACACATTTTGGGCACGTTGAGACGGTATTTTGATAGTTAATCAACAACCAGAGATGTACTTGGAATATGCAAGCTCTCACTTGCATTTGAACTGAATTAAGTTGGTGGCTTAGTTGTTAATTGGGCTAAAGATCGAAAATTTACCGGCGAACACTGGCAGCTTGTGACTTGAATGAACGATACAGGGGCAAATAAACCAAAGTTCAAGATAAATGCAATCAAAAAAGCGTGTACGGATGTTGTGTATCAAAATGTACACTGAAATAAAATGACGGCCTTAAAAATGGTGCGGAATCTCGTTTACTCCTTCGTTATTATTTCGTTCGAATGGTTCAATAATTCTTTCCACACTTCTAATAAAACGAAAATAGACGAAAAAAGAATTCTCTTGAAAGCCTTTCAAAAAAAAAAAAAAATCATCAAGCAATCTCTCTATAAGCCAGAACAATGAACTATAATGGGATAAAAAAAACAACGAAATCATATAAAATTTAAAAAAAAAATGCTTGTGCATCAACGCTCGAGATCATATTTTCGAATAGAATTACCCAAGAGAAAAAAAAACATACATCGAGTATTATAAACAAATGAATTCGATGCAGGCGAATGAAACGAACTAAAAAGAAACCAACACACAAATCCGTTGCGGTACTTTTATTTTAATGCACATTCATTTCGGTCGAACAAAGAGCCAGCTACTGCCATATTCGTTGCTCAAAACCAAAAATTTTCGGAGGTAATTTGTTTTTATCATAAATTTTTACTTCTTTCTTTTCTTAGGTATTTTTTTTTCATCGTCTTTTCAACACAAACAAAAAAATATTGAAGTTGGCTACAACAAACCCCATTCAACTTTCTATCGTAACCATAATTTTTATGTTTTTTTTTTGTGAAAACGAAAATGAAAATTAACTGCAATGCACAAAGAGTGCAAAAAAAAAGAATCAAGAACTCAAACAATAGAGCAACATTTGTTTGGGGGACTTTGGCTTTCGATGAAAATGAATATGGCGAATGCAAGACCCATAAACAATGCTGTTTCATCGAGAATGGAATAAAACATATAATATCAGAATCGAGAGAGTTCAAAGACAACAACAACAACAACAACAAAAAACACGAGAAAAATAAAACAGAACACAGAAGAAGAAAAAAAGCGGATCGTTTGGTTGTATGTGCAACGATTGAGTGTGGACTTTTTTTTTAGTAGGTGAGCTGGTGATATGTGTGCGTGTGTGGTTGTGTTCACTTTGCAAGGCGGTGTGTGTGCATGTGTTTGGACAACTTCAATATATCGTTCAATCGTTTTATCGCTTGATACGCTGTGCTCCTTTTGATGCACATTCTCTTTTCAACGGCTGTGTGTTTTTGTGTTTTTTCAAACGAAATCAATGTCTATTAAAGTGCTTATGCTGTGAATTGTGTATTGTGCTGCAGCGTGAGTGAGTGTGTGTGTGTGTGTGTGTGTGTGTGTGTAAGCGCGCGAGTGTATGTGTTTATGTTTTGGCTTCATTTTACACAATTCTTCGTATTTTTAATGTTTAAAAGATTATATGCGCTCGCATGCTAAGGCTTCGTCGAAATCTGTCTTGAAAGTAGTGAACCGAGCGAATGAAAGCGCAAAGGCAAGCGAGGCGTTTTCGCTGTTTCAGTGATCTAGAGAGTTGAGCCGAGTCAGAGAGTTTTATGCTATACAAATAAATGCTGTGCCCGTGTTTATTGATGCACACACAACGAAACATTTATTCTTGGTATACTCTACTCTCTATACTCTCCTCTATACATTGCACATATATGACTATATTTGAATATTTGGTTTTTTTGAGTAATGTACACACGCTCTCTGTATCACAAACACTCATTTAACAAGGAGCCATAGTACAAAGATGGTTTCTTTTAGGTGTGATGCAGAAAGGGACGACTGCAGTCCATGGATAAAAATGAATGTTTTTTTTTTTTTTTTTTGAAAAAGAAAAACCAAAATGAGATAAACATAAAATCATGAAAGATGAACAAAGCAATAAACGTATGAAACGTATGAGCGTATAAAACAAGGGGACAATTACTACAGGAATAGACTGAAACTGTCTATTTTAGACATTTTCTAAATACGATATTGTATTTGCCAATATTGATCGATTTTTAGAGCAATTGGTTTAAAAGATCGAAAAAAAACTGAAAATTACAGAAAAGTTTTCACCTTTTTTAAATGCAAGCTCTAGCTGAAAAAATGAATTTTCAGTGGTAATTGTCCCCTTGGTATGAAACAACAACACTTGAGAGTCTGTATATGCGACGGTCATAACAATAAGCTGTGCACCACGAGATGTATGATTTTTGCGATAATGCATACGGTCCGAATGTATGCAAACGAGTGCAGTTTGATGCTTTTACCATCGACTGAAAACCACTTCTTTTTTCTTTATTTCGTTTTTTTGTTTTGATTTTGGTTTGTGTGTGTATGTGTTTGTGTTTGTTGTTGTTTTTTTTTCAACATCAATGTTTATGCAGTTGAGTTGAGAAACCAGATACCAGACGGTGTGTATAGTATACAAGCTAGCGTATACGAATCGTCGAACGACGAACGTCGAAGCGAAAACATAAAAATTGTCATCAGATGCTAACGAAGGCTTGCATGAGATAAAAACGAATGGGTCAAAGGAAAAAGTCATGATTAAAAGTCTTGGTTTTGGTTTAACAAACACTCGACAATCGGTTTTTTTTGGAGTATAAGATCTCGAGACGACAAAGAGCTGCTGATTAATGCAATCTTCACACCAATACAAAAATGGAAATCCAGAAAATTGCTTTTCTGGTTGCTTTTAATGCGTACAATAAGACGGCGCAATCAGCTTAACGCAGCTCAAGAACCTACTTTTTTTGTTGTTGAGCATTTGAATCTTATCCTTTGGTTGTCTTTCTATGGTAATTTTTGTATGCAATGAATATTTTCACAGGACGCCTCTCAATTTCGGACAATTTTTATGTAAAAACCCATTAAACTTGGCAACATCATCAACACCCAACATCGAATGTCGATTTTGTGTGTAAAAACTGAAGCCGGGGATAATTTCACTCTGAACGACAGACTCATAAAATGGCAATCTAGTTCGTTTTTCGGTTTTGGTTTTGATACAGTGAAATGTATACTTGATTCAATGCATTGAATTGCCCGTTACAATGGATTTCATTGTTTGGTGTTTTCGATATTTTCAATTGAATATTTACGGTCTGTGCTCTCTATGAGCCCGTATGTGGACGTGTGTGGACGTGTGCGTATGTGTGTGAACAAAATGCCTGAGTGCATGTGTTGATCGATGCCATCGAAACACCAAAACATCAAATCGAAGATTTGGTTTTGCTCACGCGTCTGTGTGAAATACGTTGTGCCAATACCACTTTGGATTCGAATGCTACACCCGAACGGCTGCTGAACATTGACGATATTATTTTTGGCTTTTGTTTACACAGGAGATCGACTCTATTCAATGCCATTTTCCCCTGTTCTATTCGACCAAATTTCGATACTCTTTCACAATCTAACAACAACAATAAATAACAAAATAAAATGGTGTCATTCCAAACAATTCTGCTAACCTTTTATTATGGCTTAGACTTTTCACTTCCACATTATGTCGAAACATTCTTCTTTTAGTCGTCCACTTTCTTTAACGTACACAACAGTATTTCAGTTTCAACCCGAAATATTTGATAACAACAAAGATAAATTAACTTAAACATAAACATAATGCATCCATTATGCTGTAATGTTAAGATAAAGTTTCAAATTGCTTGGCATTTGTTTAGAAAAACTTAAGTTTGTTTGGCTCCAGCTAAAATGGAAAAAAAATGTCGAGCTCAACGAAATTTACGAAACTATGAACATAATCGTTTGTTGATCAGATTGCGGTTTTAATTCACTTGTCAACTGTGATTTTGGATTGCGTGTGCTTCGTGTTTTTGTTTTGTTTTTTTTTTTTGTTTTTGCTTTCAAAACTAACCCGAAATTGATAACACCCGCTTGATTTGGTTGATAGCAGAATAATAACGATGGAGTTTATTTACGCATTTATCGCACGTAAAATGGAAAAAGATCGTCAAATTAGAAAATAGACGCCCAATTACCTGGATCGTGTGGTGGATATCCAAATAGAAATATTGTCGATTTTTTATATCAATTACACTAAGGATGTGTGGACTGTTCTGTCCTGTCAATTGATTGGTTGCTTGCTATTTATAATAATTCTTGTTTGTAATTGGAACTGTAATTTTTCTTTTTTATTCACAATTTTGTTCGTGTTTAATGATTCTGGTCATTTAATGCACTTTGATCAACTAGCATTTCTCTGTACGTGAATGTAATTTACTTTTATCGGACTCAATTATATTTTGTAACTTGAGATTTAATTTCTCTATTCGTATGACATCAACTTCAATGTAGTTATCAATTTTTTTGTTTTCTTGATAAGTTCAAATATGAACAAAAAATTGTTTCATTGTCGATAGTTTTCACAATCGATTAAATTAAACACCGCATATGCAATCACATTTCACTTCAATTATTCACACCTGACTTTGATTTGAGCCGCGCTCGATCGTACTGCAATTGTTGTTTGTTGTTATTGTTATTGTTCGTTACTTGTTTAATGTTCCGGGTACAAAAAAAAAACGCCCGTGTTGCTTATAGATTGAAATAATTAAAGTACATTGCAGAAAAAAAAATACGAAATATTTTAATGTAAATTTGCAATGGAAATCATCAATCATCACACCGGATAAATTCAAATGATAGACACACAATTGAATAAACAAAACAGAATCCAAACAAATCGAATCGGATTGTACACACAATAGGAAAAAAAAATAAACAGCTCAAATAAAATGAAACACACTGAATATCTGACGAATGATTCGTAGTAGAGAGTACGTTCGGAACATGTCGTTGCGTTGCGACACGCTTGTAGACACTAAACCCAACAATATTACGAAGCTACGTAATTTTGATCATACTTCATGGTGGCACCGCCAAACACACATTCACAGCACCGTAGCACACAAGTCAACAGCACACAGTCCATTGAGTCTTACCGAAGCACACACAACCCAGTGGACTGTGTTAGTGTTGTACGATTTTATTGTCGCATGTATTGGGACGAAGCGTTGCATTCAACGTAATGGGTGTTTCAACGTTTTATCATTTTAAATATTGCTTGAAGCGTATAGGAACTTAAGATTCGAAGTGAAATTCTGTTGTTTAGTAAACAGAATAATTATTAATAAATTATTTTTCATTGCTTTAAGGACAAAATGAATTCTGCAATGGATTTCCATTCAACCGAGTACTTACCAATACAGGCGGTAAATGAGCAGTAATTTAAAAACAAATGTGTGGTCTCACTGAAACACCTTGTATATCCTCATAAATTTCAATTCCCTGAGCCATTATGGAATATTTGAATTATAAATTAAATCATACTTGTTATGTACCTGAATCGGTTCATTATGTCTCGATATACGAATTTTTCACTCCTTAGAAGAATAACATGCCAGTTTGAATCGAATTTTATGATTGAGAAATCTGCTGGGCTCATTTCAACAGGTGTTTTAATGACAAAATAGAGGTTCTGTTTATATTTTAAAAAATTAGCATAGAATTCACTTGATTTTTTGCATTTTAACATCATAATAAAATGTTTCAAACACAAATTTGTGGATTGATATAAAACTGATGAGATTTCACAGTGACTTTGTCCGTCTGACAAATTGTTATTTTTTTATCACTAATAAATAAATATGCAATTATTTAATTTTTTTTACTAACTTTCAATTAAATTCTTTTTTGTTTTGTTTTTTGAAACATTGAACGAAATTTCTTCTTTTGGTCTCCGCGTGGGTTTAAAATATCCAAAAATAATCAATTTCTGTTTCATGAACATTTTACAGCTGTAAATACTAGGTAAACAATTTTAGTTTCAGAATCAAAATTAAAAAAAAAATGAAATAAATTATTTCAAATAATTTGATTTGATGAAATGCATAATATTTTAGTTTTGTTTCTAATTTGAAAAATACTCCATATCAATTGAATTGTTATGGGCATGCATTTTTAATTTGATTTTAAATTTTAAAAAATCTGCCCTTGTAAATGAATTATGTTAGGTGGCCAAATGGTAGAACAATAAGATTTACGGTGTGCTCTGTGTTCTGTGTGTGTTTAATTGTCTAAATATTTCACACCAATCATGAAACAAACTTGATTTGGTTGTGCCATGGCTTTCAAAATATTCATCATACGAGCTTGAGTCTATATTAGAGCAGCTATTGGCTACTTGATGAGAGGACATTTTAATAAATGACAAAAGAAGAATCTACAATAATAATCTATAGATGAAAAATCGTTGAACTGTTTTTTTTTTTTTTTTTGAAATAAAGAACACTTTTTCTGGAAAATTCTCTTACGGCAACCAACGGCAACATTATTAACAGTCTCAACTTGGTCGTTATGTGTCAAATTGGATAGCATTGTGTGCTATTGGCTACAAAATTCAATTATTGTCTCAATTGTAGCACATTTGTCGCTGAGATGAAATTGAAATTTTGCTAAAGAATAATAAATCAATTCTTGGTTTTTTGAGATTTTCGGATACTAACATTTATATATTACTTGTTTTGATTTTATTTAAAATAAAAATAATATTTTTTCTTGATCAAAGTGTAAATATTTGTTATAAATAAAATCAAAACTATCAGAAAACCACACTCATTTGGGATTTGTCGTAACTGTCGAACATCGTTTCTAGAATAACTTCTCCGCCATTTGTTCGCACCCAAAAGCAATTAAATAAATGTCCAAAACATTTTGTTAATAATTTTAAATTTGATGCTATTTGTTTATTTCATCTTCACATTCGAATTTCTACAACAATGATTCAATGGTTCTTATTGAAATGTATTATTTGCTGGTATTTTAATTGGTTATTGTTGAACTTGCAACTGTTTTTTTTTTCTAATTAAATTCCGACCCCCCCTCCAAACAAGAGGAGCACATTTCATGCATTTCAAGATGTAAAATAACAATTTTAATTTTTGCCCGATATGAACTTTGACAGGAAATCGGCTGGCTTTGGCTCCAGAGTGTCCTTCCAGTATCGCATTATGTGTGTCGGTTGCTTCCATTTTTCGATCGTTTCTTGTAGTTCCATTTTTCCCTTTATCACTAACATATCTACGATTCTAATATCTTCTAGATTTTTATGTTTCAAAAACTCTTCGCGTAATTTTGCTCTGCATTGTTCCACTGTTTTCGGGATGTTGTTTGAATCCACTAGATAAATGGAAATGAAATCATATTCAATAATTATTTGGCAATATTTCAAAGTTTTCAATTACATTAAACATTTCAAAAGCTCTGGTGCGGAGCTGTGCGAACGATTTTCATTTACAATTTTTTAGGCAACTCAAAATATAGTCATAGTTCATCATGTGTTGATGTTGACTTCAATTTTTTGTATGAAATCACTTTTCAACCGAAAAAAAAATTCAACTGAGAAAAAAAAAACGGTCTTAACAGCTCTGGAGTGTGGTCGAGTGTGGTGGACTTTGCGTATTTCAAGTAAAAAATCAATTTTCCAGTCATACGAATGTTCGATTTGTTTAACCACAAAAATCGAATGGTGGTCTCTCACCCATAAAATTGGTTGTAAACAAAGTCTCAACATTTTTCTACGCATTTCACACAACAATTGTGTAATTCATGGCATTGCATTTGAATGGCCAACAAAAAAAAATTGAAGATTTGCGGAAATGAAATGGACGTTGGACGTAATCCAGTGACAACTGTGATGATTTATTTAACTGTAATGAGATTTCGCTCCCCACACTTGATACAATGTGACAATGATGATGATTTTTTTCGCACACATTTCTTTGTTATGACTTTCAACTGACCTATGAGTGGGATCTGGCGATACCAAGCCTTGTATAAGTTCAGGACACGTCGTCTGGCCTCTTCTTTGTTCACCGATAGAACCGGACGAACTTGCTGTAAGACGCGTTTAGCTGCCTCACGTCCTGATGCCATTCTCTTCTGCGAGATCCAAGTCCGCGATTCTTTCTTTGGTTGTTTTTTTTTACTGTTAAACAAAACACACAAACGAAATCATTTAATGCGCAATTCAAAATTGATTGGTTTTCACAAACAAAAGTTGGTGATTTGATTTACCTTTTTCCTCTTATTTTGATTCACTTAAATTATATAATGTTATCGTCGTTTTGTTCATTTGACAGATTTACATGCGCAACATAAGAATTTTGACACATCAAACGTTCGAAATGAATGACAATACAACAAAATATGGCCGTCGATACACACACATGTGACATGGTTTCGTCTTACCCGAATCGTTACGTATTTCGAATGTGATGGCAATACTAAAATTGTTTAAAGAAAAAAAAACACACACATTTCATGTTTAAACTAATGAATTCATTAAATTTTGCTGAGCGATTCAAATAAAAACCAAATCGTATATTAAATTCGCTTATTTAAAGCGATTTATAATTTAATAAATGGGCTGTCGTTTTGAGGTGTTTTTGTTGTGATATTGTCAATGTGAGCGCAATCGAAAGCCCGAACTGTCATACCGTGTGTTCGATTACATAAACACAGCAATAGAGGAAAATACGACGTTTTGTATCGAAGAGACAACCAAAAAGGTAATCGCAAACGATGTTCCAAAATCCAATTTGTGACTTTTGTCGCAATTAATTAACGAATTTGCTGTTCCATTTTACTTTCATTGTGCAGGAATCATGTTTAAGATTGCATTGAATGGTGCTGCAAATGCACCGCAAGCGGCCAAATTGTTAGGTAGTTTTGTGCAAAATGGTGCTGCTGTCACATCAATGCAATGCAGTCCAGCGTTCAAAAGTTTGGTACGCGGTGAAAAAACGATGCAAGTCATTGATCCAGTGAATCCACCACCAAAGCCAGGATATTCACCGTTTGGTAATAAACAAAGTTCAATGGGCGAATGGACAGTCGCACGTATGGATGATTTAGTCAATTGGGGACGAAAAGGTTCAGTGTGGCCATTAACATTCGGTTTGGCTTGCTGTGCCGTTGAAATGATGCACACAGCAGCTCCACGATATGATATGCATCGATTTGGTATTGTGTTCCGTGCATCACCACGTCAAGCTGATGTGATCATTGTTGCTGGTACGCTAACAAATAAAATGGCACCTGCTCTCCGAAAGGTCTTCGATCAAATGCCTGAACCACGTTATGTACGTACAATTTGATGAATTATTCTGTTAATTGACAACAATGTCGTCTATCGTCCAAATTCTTTGAAAATGTACCAAATTTTAGAATTCGGACCATTTATGATAGTTGATCGAATTGATAATCTCAAAAGTAAACATTTGATTTTTCGTTATTGACACACAAAAAAAATAACAGGTCATTTCAATGGGCAGTTGCGCAAACGGCGGCGGATACTATCATTACTCGTATTCAGTTGTACGAGGCTGCGATCGTATTGTTCCAGTTGATATTTATGTACCCGGTTGTCCACCAACCGCTGAGGCTCTTCTTTATGGACTTCTCCAATTACAAAAGAAAATTAAACGTACGAAAACACTTCAAATGTGGTACCGCAAATAGATTCATTGTCGTCGAACATTTTATTGTATAATAATAAACAAACAAAATAAATTTAAATAATTATGGGTAAATGAACGAATGATTTTCCTTTGCGTATGCATATTGTTATTTTCAATAAAAAGTGAAATGCAATTTCATAGTTTGTTCACGTGTTCAGTTTTATTTCGCAGCATTTTATTTTTATACAATGGTTTGATTGGTAGAGTGTGTCAGTGTAGTTGAATCGCAAATTTGCAAGGCGCAATTGAAAAATCATAGTGATCACAAAATGGGACACAGAATCAAAAATGTGGTGGTTTGCTTTATGCAATTGGTTTTTTTATTGATTTTATTTCATTTATTTTCATTTTTTTTTTTTGGATTTTGGAGCATTGAGCCCAGTCAACGTATCATAATCACTATTCGAATGCAGGCTTAAAGTAATCCTTGTCGTTTAAGATCTTCGAAAGTCTTTTTATTTACTACGTTGCCCAGTGAATCTTCAAACTCTTCTTCCTGTTCAGGTATCCATCGTTCACCTTGCTTTTGTGTTTTCAATTTTTCCCACACTGCAAATAAAATCAAATTGATTTCCATTAGATTGAGAATGATTGAACCTGAAGGTGATTTGTCCGAAAGTGGCATCACAAAAGCCTTAAACGCATACTTACATGTGATAGCATCTTCAATTTGTGTAACATTGGCAAAATGGGCCGTATTTGGAATGCCAAGACATCGCATACCGTGAGCATGTCGCCATTCGGCGAAGTGACGTTGGAACGCTTTTGGCCCTTTGTACGTATAATTTCCGCAAATTTCACAATTATAATTGATATTTAAACCGTGCAATTTGTACAACCAATATGGAATTGGTTTGCCATCCCAGCCCAATGGTAAATTCTTCGGATTATACGGCACATCATCGGCGTCATCGTCCTCAACATCTGATTCGCTGGCCTCAGCATCACTGTCTTCACGCTCACCATCGGTACGGGCTTGTTTACGCTGTACATTTTCTTTTGTTGCATTTCGATGCTCCGACACCAATTCCGCGTAACGATATAATTGTGCTTCAAGAGCAGCAATTTCATAATTACGTGCTGCATCTCGTGTATTTTGTCGGCCAGAGTTTTTCTTAGCCATCAACGATGAATCAATATTTCGTTTGCCTTTTGTCGAGAACAGGCGTTGTGCTCGCTCTTCTAATGTGCCACCGCATTTAATACCGAGTGCCATTAAAGCGGATTTCAAACGATCCAAACCGAGCGAAGCAAGCTCTTCAGGACTTGAAAATGCTGACAAATCCAAATGGGCACCCGAATGTGTCATGGCACTTTCTTGCTCCTTTGGCCAACCAGGAAATTGACCGGCTCGCCATTGTTGCTCAAAATTTATTTGCACTTGTTCCATTTCCGAATCCAAATCCAAAAGTGGACGAACTCGACTCACAAATGAATGCAAATAATTGATTAATGTTTCCAAATATCGTTTGTATTCCATATTTTTTCGCTCTTTTGGTATATCAAACACATGATCGAATGTCATCAAATAGTTTATGTAATCGGATTTTTCGACGTTGCGTAAATTTAAAAACATATTGTAAGATTCGTGTAAGTCAAGATAGCGACCAAAACCTTCTTCATCGCTAAATTCAACCAACAATGAACCGCTCTCAACATCCGCCGAATTACCGGAATACACTTTTGATAGCTCATCAAATTCGACTTGCAGCGGCACGCTCACTTCATTTGGATGCTTTTTGTAGAAATCTTTAATTTGCTTGAGCCGAGAGTAAAACTCACTGAACTCATTCGGACCGGATAGGGCTGCAACTTCAGTTTTTCGTTCACCATCTTTATCTTCGTACAGTTCACGCAGTGAATTTGTTGCATTGATGTACATGTCAAGCAATGATTTCAATCGATGTTCAGACAGTATACGCTCACGTTCCTATCAATTTGAAATGACATTGCATCAACATTCTGGGGATAATTAATCGAAGCTAACAATTAATAACTCACCGATGACTTTTTCGTGGCATATTCATCAACCATTAGCTTAATAAGCCGCTCACGTTCCTCATGGTACCGTCGCTGTTGCTCCAGTATCGTTTCCATTGTTTAGCTTTGCTCCTTTTCTTCCAAAGGTTCAAATAATGTTTGGTAATGTGTTTGCAATGTATAAAAGAAATAATTTCAAAATAATACCAAAACACTCAAAACATTTTGAAATGTCTTGAAAACATTATTCAGAACACTGAATTCTGTTGGTACGATGAATTTTGGGCAATGAATATTATTTGACGTTTGAGACAGAGTGAACGCCGACAATAAACATTTACAATCGTTTTTTCGTTAGTGTTACCTGATGATGGCTTGAGTACGATCTACTAGCAATATGGATAGAGAAGCAATTAAAATCCTGAAGAATACTTAAGATGCAAATATACATATTTAAAATTATAAATTTAAATTCCTATATCGCACAATGATTAACGTTTTTCCATAATTGAATAGCTTAAGGAAAATACCATCAATCCTATTCGGAAATTCAATTATTCAAATATTTAAATACCAATAAAATCGATTCAATGGATAAGTTTTGTTTCCGTTATCCATGTTTGCAGTTCTATTTTGAACCCCCGAAAATAGTTGTCAGCTAATGATTTCAGAATACCATGAAATTATATATGTACAATTATTGATTTTCATTTTTTTAAGGAGTACTCTGAAAAAATATTTGCAGGATTTTCAAATAACATTTAAATTGAAATGTCGTTTCACCACAAGATTTTATATGCATTTGAAAAATGTGTGGGGTTTTGTGTATCAAAATGAATGTTTACACACATAAATTGGTAAAATCCCCATAAATTTTTCAAATGGAAATAAAATCTTGTGATGAAACGATTTTCCATGCACTAGAGGGTTAAACATAATCCATCATGAAAATCGAATTTAATTGAATCAAGTCTCTCTTTTCTTGTTTTCCTGCTTGATTTTGGACTCGTTTACGACAATTGTTTATAAAAATGCAAACAATTTTTCGTCAATTTTGTTGAATCAAAACATCCCAATGGAGGAATGAAAATTGTATCTATACTGAAATCTTATTTTTAATACAAGCTCGATGAAGTGTAATGATGTATTTGAGAGAGTTTCATTCTTAGATTGAATTTCTACCAGTTGTGAGCCTACTTTTGGTTTGTGCGCGCGTGCAAAATTTGCAAATGATGTTTTAAGAGAATTTGAAATAGTTTGATTTGAACCACCCGACCAAACAAATATTTTTCGGTCAACAAATTTATAAAACAATCGAAGATTTCTGTCCATCTAATCAAAGACGGTTTGACAAATTGAACCCAAAATAACCAGTATAAATGCTATTTTGGGCGGCTAATTTTTTTTTTTTTTTTTTTTTGAATAGCTAATCTAAGTTATCGCCAGAGGAAGATTATTTGTGTGAATTGCTTAAAACTTGAGATTTGTATGCAGTGTTTTTGAGTAGAAATGCTATAAATCAATCAATAAATTTCGTTGAAACCCTTGTGAAAAAAAAAACGATTGCCAGCCAGTCGACTGTTAGACGACAATAGTCGATTAATTTGGGACAATAGACGTCTGAAACCGATTTTTATGTACTTTAGACGGTTTCAGTCGATTGCCAATCGATTGACAGTCGATTGCCAATCGATTAACAGTCGTTTTTAATCGATTTCCAATCGATTGCCAGTCGTTTTTTGTCCCAATTTAGCCGTTTGCCAAACGACTGTCTGTTCAATCGTTTTATTTTCACAAGGGAATCTACCAAAAATCCCTTTTTTATGCGGTCACAAATGATTCGAATCACATTTCCCTCGCCTTCGAATTATGAGAACATTGAATTTATTTGCACAAATGGAGTCTTATCTGGAGCTGTCGACTAAAATCAACTTGTCTTTAGAAAAAAATAATGCGTTCGTAAAATGCAAAACGATTTCATTTTTTTACTCGATAAACGGTTATTTGAAAATTTGAACGTGAGCATCGATCCGTCAGTGTGGTTGTGATGAGATTTTTGACAGATATGAAGTAAATATTTGTTTGGTAATCACTTGTCATCCAATACGAATGAAAAAAAAAAATATTGAAAACAGCGCGAACCACGACTCATCGTCCGAATTGAAACGGGTATGGCCGCTGTAGTCTGAACGAGTCATAATAACAAAGGCAACACTTGGCCCGACATATTGTGTCAATTGGTGTATTACTGTTGCTGTCTTTTGGTATTTTTACGTTCTACAAAATGAATGCGCATGAGTTTGCCACAACATGGGATTGGCTCGCTTATATCTTCTGTGGTTGCCATTTCGTTTCGATCGGTTGGTCGGTCGGTCGGTCGGTCGGTTTTCTGTTTTTTCTCTGTTGGTCGTTCAATACAATACCAAGTTGCCTTGCAAATTTGTCGGTCTGTGTCAGTGATGTTTGCGCGCTGCATTGCATTACCAATCGTACCGCATGGATTTAGCACAATGCTAACTAATGTAAACGACTCACACTTGAGCGCAGGCGAACGCATCACATCAATCGAATGCATTTGTGCTAGTGTTCGCCCTCGCAATTCCACCCAATACAAATGCAACGATAAATCGCACAAGCTCAATCACAAAATACAATACAAAACCCATACATACGCGAACATCCATGGATGATAATCGCAGCGCACAGACTAAGAAGAAACGCAAGACTGCAACAAAACAAAGTCTTGCACATTTTAATACTTTTACCGTTTCCTATTGAGGTTTGTTTGTTTGTTTTTTTTTTTGTTGAAGTATTTTTTCTTTCAACTGTTTGTTGTTGTTTTACTTGGTCGATTCTTTTTTCTTGGTTTGCATTTATTCACGATGCGGTCTTCGCTTATCTTATCAAAAAATGACAGGCATATAAAAATAGGCATGGTAGATCATTTGCAAGCGACATGCGACCGAGGAGAGTATAGTAAATGCATTTTATCGCTTTGGAAATGTGTGTGCGTGTCTTTTTTTTGCGTTTTTGCAATGAGAGCGCATAGCAACATTCGGGGCCATTTTCCGTGTGCGAAACACATATAGAGTCCCATTCAACAACAGCGCACACAAATGCAACTGAAAACACAATAAACAGCAAACAATCAGACGAAGAAAAAAAAAGCGAAAACAAGGCACATAACATCGCCGTGAACGAAATCAAGAAAAAAAACGTCATTTTTGGTTCTTGTTTTCTGTTTTTACTCTCGTCGCATGGTTTTTAAGTTTTGCAGGTTCACGACAAACATACTGGAGGTTGCAAGCAACGAATTTTATTTCAATTCGATATCAGAATATACAAATACGCACACACACACACACACAAACGAACGCACGTATCGAGCAGCAGCAGTCAGGCAGCCAAAGCGAGGCAATGAGACGAACGAAACAACAACACCAACGGAAAAAAAGAGAACGTCGCGCAGCACGCATAATAATGTTGTTGTCATAGTTGCCACCACATGAGTCTCGATATCACATTCGAATCTATTTTCACAGGAAAGAGCAGTATCAAGCACACTAAAAAGAATTGACGAAAAAACAACAACAACAACACAAATATACGGCCTGAAACGACATGTATTGCACGGACTCGCTGTGTGTCTCACTCTCGCCGTTCTTGCGTGTTTGTGTCTGTGTGTGTGTGAGTGAGTGTGTTTGTTGTGTTTGTGTGAGTGTACGGATTTCTTTTTTTTTTTGTTCGGTTGAACAGCGGCAACAGTGCCTACAGCACATACAACATACAACAATTGCATCACCACACCGAGATCGGGCCGACACTCACAGGCTTACTCATTTGGATGAAATAATTTGTGTGACTGCGCTAGACAGCAGATAGGCTAACCCATATCAAAAGTTAAGCATGTCAAATTCATTTCGAAAATGCATCACACTTGTATAGATTTATTCGTAAAATGCTGTTTGACTGTGTAAAAAACGTATTTTTCAAATTACACCCGGGATTTCATTGGTAAATTCGTTGATTTAGGTGTTGCTAACTGATGCCATTGACATGGGTTAGCCTAATCCGTATATGAGTCAACGTTCGGTATGTTACCCGAGCATGTATGATAACAAACCATTAAAGTTGTGTTTGTGTGTTGCGCTTGCATGGGGATACGAAACGACAAGAATTTTGTACATATAGAAAATTAAGCGCGCGCGAGCGAGTAAGAGTAAAACGAAAACTGAACCGACCAACAGAACACAACACACACACACACACACGCACCAAAAACCGAAAATATACAACACGCTATGGGATTAACGTTGAAGCAAGCAAGCAGGCAAGCAAACGAAACGAAACGAAACCGAACAGAGAAGCAAAAAAAAAAATATACGGCGCTGCTGAAAATAATGAAAAGAACAACGAAAAGCTGAAGGTATGAGCAATAGGACGGATGGAAAATGCAGTTTTTCGATTTTTTTTTATTATCAATACCGGTTTTTTTTTTGCTTCAAGCTATGAAGGGGTAAATATTTTGGGTTCAAGCGCTCAATTTAAGCTCAATTTCTCCGTATTCATTCGACATCATGCTTCCCAATTTGATTCCAATACCATAGAAAACAAAAAAAAAGAGCCACATCTCGTTGCCGCCTAATGAGCGTACACCGAAGCCGAAGCGATACCCGAACGCAAGATTTTTACATCGAACCAAAAGAATGAAAACATGTAGCCAGCAACCAAGCACAGAGAGAGAGAGCCTCGACAGTCGCATACATGATCACGACCCGTTTTGCTATCGATGTGTGTACAATACACACACTCTCTCTCTGTGTGTCGACTAGTCTCTGTGCGTGTGCCAGTGCCAGTGCCTGTGCATATAAATATAGTCGATTTTCGAGCGGTATTCGGTGTATTAGTGTAAATATCATCTAAGCAAAACACTGTAGAGAGAGAAAAAAACCAAGTGTGTTTTTTTTTTTGTACAGACTTCAGTATTTTTTAGTGAAATACACAATATATGTAGAGGCTAGAGAACGAACATCGAACATGAGAGTAAGAAGAAAAAAATTTTGAAAACTACACACGACACACAATCACACGGGGGAATAACGAAAAAAAAAAAAACGGAAAATAATTAAAATTAAGCGAAAAAAAATATATGAACGAATTCAAAACCAATAATATCTTAATACCATTTTTATCCTCTTAAAACACGAAGAATTGGAACAACAACAACAACAACTGCAACAACAACACACCAGAAAATTACAAAAAAAAGAAGTATATAATTTATTTTCCGTAGATTTTTATGACAAGTAATTGCGTACATTTAACACACGACAAAAAAAAAAGAAGAGAAAATACAAGTGAAGCTAGATTTTGTTAAAATTGATGTTTTGTTTTGAAGTGCGAAAAGTTTGTGTTTTGCTAAATGTGTGTTTGAAATACGGCTATATTTTATGTGAGAATAAAATTAGGCAGAAAATCATTCAATGATATCTGCTATAGAAAGAATAGAACAGTAATGATGGTGAAATTGATTTAATTATTACACTTGTGAAGCCGAAACTTATCGACAACAGCCCCGGAATCGGAATCAGTAAGGATATTTTGTGAAATTATTGATTCGAGCACCGAAAATAGGCACCGTTTTGGCCGCATGATAACACCAATTTGTGATGATTCGTGTGATTTGCCAAAAAAAAAACAAGCGGAATTTCCAAAAAAAAAACAAAGAGAGAAATCAACCAACAATTAAAAACAACGAACGGCCAACAAAACAACAATCTATGCGATCCAAAATTCAAGAATAACAATAACAAGTGCATCTGCAGCCGAAGTCAGTGAAATCGAAGACGAAAAAAAAAACAACCGTCGAAAACGGACAAAAGATTCTCTGTGTTAAATATAAACAGGTGATCAGGTAAAAAAAAAAAACGAATCGGACAACGATAACCAACTGAATTTCAATTAATTAAAAAGAGAGACGACAAAAAGTGAAGAACAACTATTGTGCATGTGCATGTCGTTTTCTGTGTGTGTATGTGTGCGTTTGATGCAATCATTTTTGCAAAACGATAGTGATTTTGAGTGGATTCGATTTTTTTGGAATGCAGTTTGAAAATTGAAAACGAAACAAAAATATAAACGCCAATTAAAGGATACCAGATGTCAACACTGCATGACGGTAAATAAACATTAAAGAAAAAACAAATATTGTCAAATTACATCAACTATCGAAAATTGGTTTGAAAATGAATAATTGGTTGGAATGACGGAAATTCGAAAAAAAAAATCAAATCAAATGAAATGGATATTCTCTTTGTTTCGAAAAGAAATCGCGTGCCTACAAAAAAATAAAAACACACAAATTCAAAAACAAATCTAAAATGAGCTGAAGCGATTTTTCAGACGAGTTTCACATGAGCAATCAATTGTGATTCATTCAGTGATTTTATCTCATGAATCTTGCCTGATACCGTGTCGATGCTTTAGTGATCAGTACGAATGATGTTGCTGCCAAAGTTTTTAGCAATTGTTTTCTTTTTTTTCGTCTGCTTTTCTTTAATTGCAGATTTTGGGGCGATTTTGCAAATTGCCATTTTTATTCCTTTTGCCATAATTTCAGTGATTTTATTTCTTAAGTTTTTTTTTTTTGTTCAACAGCAATCATGATTTTTGTTTTTTTTTTGTTTCTTGTATGTACACATAAATATAAAGGAATTTCTCTCAGTTCAGTCAAATGTTGTGGTGTGTTTATGTGCTGCTCCGCTCTCTGCATTCGTATTAATGTATGTTTCGCGCGCGTCGTGAATTCTGACCAAAATCCATACATACCCAAAAAAAGAGCTGTGACTCTGTGGCGTGTACTCTTTTTTGACATTTTATTGTATTGTATGACTGTTTCGATTACACTAGTGAATGTTTTGCTGATTCTGCTGCTGCTGCTGCTGATGATGATGAAAAAAAATTATTCAAATGATAATTTACAAATTGTTTCGAATTGTTTTGAATGCAAATTTGAAAATGAACTCATTTGTTCCTTTTTCGACTGAATCTTCGTTTTGCTCTTGCCTGAAAACCGATACCGAAAAAAGCGTATTCTGTTCAGTTGAAAGCAAAAAAAAAGGCGATAGAAAAAGAAGAGGAAAAGCGATTAAATGCGTTTGTGCGCGCAAGGAACTATTATACATAAAATACATATAGTGGTATATACACGCTTATGTAGTATACATTTATTTTTACATCGCCTTTGCACTTCTTCTTCTTCGTTTTTATTTTTCTTATTTTATTTTTTTTTATTTCGTGTATGTTCTTTTTTCTCAGAGCTTCTTACAGAGTGAGAGAGTTCGCGTTCTCGCTCACTCACGAGTTTCTTCTTTGTTTTTTTTTTCTCTTCACGTACACGCTCTGGGTTTCGGACAGTCTGATCACAATATCAATTGTTATTGTTGTCGGTGTTGCTTCGCGTTTTTCTCATTCTAGCCTCACCGCGTAGCCCACCGAATACAATGTATATGTGATTGGGACGTTTTCTTCAACCAAAAAAAAAAAAAAAAAAAAAAAAACGTGAAAAAAAGAAGAAAAAAAATATATAAACACACGACGAAGTATATAAAAGTGCAGACATACACAGGCCAAGCAGGCAGCATGAACGCGCTACGAACGCTACGAACGCTTCGAACGCTCACCAGACACAAACATTCTAACGAAAATCCGAACACACACACTTGCCTCTATCTCGCTTGCTCACTGGTTTATTTGATTTTATTTTATTTCATTTCATTTATTTTATATATTATATATATTTTTATTTCTTCTTCTGTATTTTTCGTACGGATCGCGTGGTGTCGTCGGTGGTGGTGTTACTATGTATTAATTGCTTCGTTTATATTATATTATTCTGTTTTTTTTTTCTTCAGTTATTCATTCGTTCATACTCTCTTTTCGGCACCCATTTATTGTGCGGTTTGAAATTTATTCAAACTAACCACTGCGAAATTCTAGGCGAAAAACACATAACACACTATCAACACACACACACACACACGAATCGAATTCAAGACCGAAAACCCGTGCGAAGAGTGAAAAATGAGTCGGTGTATTGTATCATTTCGCTAAAGACCGCATTCGAGAATTTTCAAAAAGGAAACGAAACTAAACAATATTCATTTCATGTGGTGTTGCTGTTGTTACTCTTTCGCTGACACTCGCATGCAAAAGAGAGAGAGAGAGAGAGAGAGAGAGAGAGAGAGAGAGAGAGAGAGAGAGAGAGAGAGAGAGAGAGAGAGAGAGAGAGAGAGAAAGAGAGTTTGGGAGATTTTCTGATTGTAATAGTTCTGCACAACAAATGTCTTGCTCCTCGCATCCACATCTCTCACTCTCTTTTCACTTTTGGCGTTTTGCTGATTTTTCCCCCCCGATAAATACAGTTGAGAAATCGTTTCATTTTCATTGTATTCAAAAACCTATTTTTTCTGTTGTTCTGTTGTTCTGTTGGTCGGTTGCTGCCATTACTCTTGATTGTTAGTTTTGCCTTTAGGTCGGTTTTTGGCTTATGTGGGAAATGTGAGAGATTGCTGAAATACGAAAAACTTGCTCACACTCTCACACACTTTGCGTTCGAACAATGATTCATTTACTCGGTTTCTCGATACCTTTTTGACACAAAAAAAAAAAATATAACGTAATTTTTTTTCGATGTTTCATTCATATACGCAATGGAGTAAACATTCAACCAATACCAAAAAACAAAAAAACCAACCAAGCACCGAGAGAATAAGAGAGATAGAGAGATTCGTATATAAATATAATCTAATTACGAATAATAATTCGTCGTTGGTGTGTATTTATCGTCATTATTCCGTTTAAAAATAGCCCAAACACGATAGTCACATGCGATTGTATGCAATCAGAAATCTTGGTTAGCATATGGTATGGGCGAGAAATCAAGTAGAAGAGAGTGAGAGGGGGCGAGAGAAAGAGAGAGAGAGAGAGAGAGAGAGAGAGAGAGAGAGAGAGAGAGGAGAGAGAGAGAGAGAGAGGAGAGAGAGAGAGAGAGAGAGAGAGAGAGAGCAGGAGAGTTAGTGCGTATGGCCGAAATTCCATTTCGATGTTATATGTTTTCTCTGACGTGAAAAACGAACAAGGAAAAGTCACAACGAGACAATATTCATGATCGCTACCTCCTCTTTTTTTCTGTATTTTCTCCACCACGATAATTCATGGTCCACGTTATTCACACACACATGAGACAAAGAACGTCTGAACATTCGTCTGGGGACCACTAAGGCTACGTTTTCGACAACATGGTCTCTTGTCTAGTTCGTTTATTTATCGAATTTCATAGCCACAGCAGGAATCGAAATGGATTCGGTGTGTTCGAGTGTGTGTGTGTGTGTTTGTGCTTAGTTTGGAATTCTCATGTTGCCCCTTCAAGACGTGACATCGAAAGAAAGTCAATATTTTGATTATTTTCTATTCTCATCTTGTCATTCTGCATCGAATAAAATGTGATTGAAAGAAAAATGGACACGAGCAGCCCAATAAGCACAAAAGATTTAGATTAGACTGTTGTTTAAAATTGCTGCCTCGAATAATATTTTAAATCGTACACAGCACATAAACAGTCTCTCTCTCTCTCCGAACCAAAATGACCACTCACCGAAAAGGTTCTAATGCCACACGTATGGCCTATACACAAGTCTACCTAAAAATAAATAATCGACAGTTGTTGTTTTGTGTGTGTGTGTGTGTTCAGCATTCAGAAGGAGGACCATTTTTGTGGTCACATGCCAGTGTAGCATGTCAATGACAATGCATTTATATTGTTGTCATATTTTTGGCTAGATACCGAAACTATGGGCCAACTACCACAAATTAATCCTCCCAACAAGCGAGATCTTCATCTCAATCGTGATTTCAATGGTCAACTGGCCAAGTGACAACTGACCACAATAAATTCGAATCATACAACAATCGTCGGAATACATTCTATCGCAAATCAATGTTAAAATAAATGTGTTTAAATATTTGAATTGTGATGTGTGACTGCCAAGCGTTGATGGTTTTTTTTTTTAATTCCGTTTCTTCCAGTCGATGCAGACATTTCCGATGACCATTCAATTGGGTTTGGACTGTCAGTGACCAATATCTATACGCATGCATGCATGTATATTTAGGTGGCGCCACATTTTAGAAACTAAATAAATAGGCAAAACCATAAGAAACAGAGTGACCGAAGAATTTAAAAAATAATGGCTAGAAAACAAAGCGACGTGGTTCATTCAAACAAAAGCGAAACAAAAGGACGAAATGAAAATCGACAGATTTTAACAATAGAGCAGCAACCAGCAAATAATAATAATACAACAAAGTAATGAACGAGCGATGAAAGCGGGTGGGTTGAGATCGTGAGCGAAATGTGATCGAAGAGGGCAGATGAGAGACACAGAGCAAAAGAGCAAAGAATTTACGCAACAAGATGAAAATCAGATTGTTGAATGCTGGTGTGCGAGCATCAAACCAAATGCTCTTCATCACTTGTGCTACATTCGACGCTTTTATTTTGCTCTCTCTCTCTCTGTTGCATCCTTCGTATGGCTCAATGCACAGTTGTGGCTATGCTTAGGGACAGAGTGCCAAAGAGACAGTGGAGCGCAAAATTGAGTGGTGCCAGGGACAGAGGGAGAGCGAATGGTAACGGGGGAGAAAAGGGGATGAAAACGACAAAACTTGGAAGCAAAATAAAAAAAAAAAAAAACGAACACAACCCAAAAGATTTGACTAAAATGTCTATATACATTTATTTTTGAGATATAAATTGGAAACTATATAAATGTACAAGAGAATTCGAATATATAGAATGAAATTGGAAAATAAAGTCCATGCTGGCTGGCTTTTCTATATTGCAATACTCGGATGTATTTGTATACACAAAATGATCGTTTGAGTGCTAAACGAAGCACAGCAGCCAGTTCTTTGCATTCGAAATATATTGAATCGCATGTGCAACCAAAAGCATATAATGTCATGAGCACACAGAATGCTAGCACAATCGTTGTCGCCTTCATCGTCCGTTGTCGTCACTGTCGCCGCCACTGCCGCCGTCGTCGTCGTCGTCGTCGTTACCCGCTGCTTCTCTTTCGGCTATGTATCCATTGCACATATTTATACATGGAATGCACATCGATTTTACATACGTATTTTTGCTATACAGGGCACACACTGCCTCTGAAACTAGCAATGGCACTGTGCGTTGCTTGATTGCTCATAAGTTTGTTGCTGTTGTTGCTGGTGTTGCTGGTGTTGTTGGTGTTATTGTTGTACACACACATTCCCTTGCCGCTTCGCAGCCAACAAATTCATTTGCTTATGCATCTATCTTATTCTGACACACAAGCGTGCGCCTCGCTTTATTTTCGATAAATAATAATTATTATGGATTATTGCTATTTATTCAATGCATCCAAAATGGTATGTAATTGTGTGTTTATATCCGGCCGCATCGAGTGCATGGCAATGCATTACACTTCGTGTGAGTGTGTGAGCTTTTATTTCATATCTCTTTCGTTTCCTCGTGCGCACAACATCTCTCTTTCATGCCTACTGATGGCTGCTCATGGTGATGGTGGTGGCGGTTGTGATGGTGTTGTTGATGATGATGGTGCGGCTGCTGCTTCAATTTCTCACCAAGAACAATGAAGATTAATCGACCTTCTCTGTCATGAAAATTAATTTGGTTGTTCTTATTTTCAATGTTTTGTTTTGAAATCATTTTTTTTTTGGATTGGTTTTAAATCATATCCTGTTCCTCGAGTATTTAATAATTTTGTTGAGTTCTCTGACATTGGTCTTGGACACAGACACAAAGCGCAAACATAGAGACCAGGACACTGACACGTACCATTCACATATGCACATGCACAAAGCAAAATGAATAGCATTTTTGGTAAAAGTTCAAATATTCACGAATTGCAAATGTAAATATCATAGACAGCCTTTTGCCATTTGCCTTTTTGTCTGTCGAGTTGTCTGAATTTTGAACCGTACTATGATGCATGTAAGTCTCGTGAGTTTCATGTGAATGTGTGTCTGAAATATAATTTGATGCTTTCGGCTGAGTTTCTTTCTTCAAGTTCAGGTTCACCCAGTTTTATGCAACAAAACATTCGATGTATGCATTTCATCCGTCGCCGCCGCCGACGACAACGACAACGTCGACGAAAATTAATTTATTGTTAGAAAGTTAGGCAAAAGTTTTTACACAACCAAATAACCTACTAAAATCACAACAAAATTTACAATGTTATTTTGCCGTACGTAAGTCGGTCCGGTATTTTGTCGGGTGTTCGTTGTTCGGCGCGAATCTGCACGAAAATTGTGTGTGCAGGAAAACTCCACACATTTGGAAGAGAAACAGAGAGAGAGAGAGAGGGAGAGAAAAAAAATTGCGTTTTTGACACGGTTGCACATTTCAGGCGGCTGTATGATGTATTTTAACGTGCGAACAATCTATGCAAATCACCTCTTCATTTTCACTCATGATTCAATGTCATTTGATTATACCCTTATTTACGCTTTGATCCATTTCCGCTTTTCCATTTGTTTTTTTTTCCATATTTGCACAGTCGCTTATGTTACATGTTTCTTTTTTTTCTGCTGTGCCACAATTCGCTGTGCATAAATGTGCAAATAATTTCGGGTAAAAATAAAACAATGTTACGACCAATAATCAAATTATGGTTGATGTGTAATTTTAATTATTACATTAATCACCATAATTGCAATACAAACGCCACCATTTTTTTGTCTATGCGCTTATATGGTATTTGTGTGTGTGTGTGTGTGTGTGTGTGTGTGTGTGTGCCAACGATTGCGTTTGCATTTTTTTACTATTGTTGTTGTTGTTGGTATATGTTCTTTTCTGCAATGTGTTTGGGGGTAGAGGCAAAAAACTGAATCAACAAAAGATAATAATTGAATGCACTCCAGCAGGAATTATTTGGTGTGTGTATATAAGTGGAAACCATAAAACATACATCATCACGAAAATAATATGTACTTCATGTGCATTTATGTTATATACGTCGTGTGTTTGGTCGTTTTTGGTTCGTTTCATTCGTTTCGTTCCGTTTCTTCATTTGTTCACACTCCACTCTACGGCATTTCCATGATGAATCGCCTGAGAAGTTCAGGGCTGTGATCTATTTCAATGCATCCTGCAAGCACATATGTATTATGTGCGCGCTTGGATTTTCAAGAGGCACTGCAATTGTTGCAAATGGGAGACGCACACACACTCACACTCACACTCACACGCACACGCACACACAAACACTGCAAAACGAGAGAGAGAGAGAGAGAGAGAGAGAGAGAGAGAGAGAGAGAGAGAGAGAGAGAGAGAGAGAGAAAGAAAGTATAGAGACGGAGCACAGAGAGCGATACACATTTTTAAAGGTCTGGAGCACTGCTGCTGCTTTCAGCGGAATTCCGAGTGTCCTTCTCGGCAACAAATAAAAGGAACATTTGTTCGGGTCTCATCCTCGACAGCTCCGTTTCTCTCGCACATTCGCTCTCTCGAAGTTTTAGTTTGATTTTTTTTGTCGTCTTTTCCATTGGACTCGATTTTTTTTTTCGAAGAAAAAAGACGCCTGAAGCTTATTATTTACGTGTTCATATGGCGATACTAATGTATCCCATGCATTGCACTCGAATGGAAATAGAGTATTGGTATTAAATTTTATGGTAAAAACATAGAGCATCGTGTGTGCAATAGAGGGAACGAAAGCGCAAAGAATGAAATAAACCAACACACAAGTACGAAATAAAAATCTAAAAACAGAGCAAAAAAAAAAATTGCGAAAATAACGCCGAAAAAAATACAGCTATTGTTTATTTTATTTGGAACTCTGTTATTGGTTGCGTGCTGTTAAAAATGAACTATATATAAGCGTTTCTGGCTCAAACTGCTTGTTGTTTTTTTTTTTTTTTTTGGTTTTGTTTGGTGTGTGAGTGTTTTTTTTCGCCATTGTTGTTGTTGTTGCTGCTGGTGCTGCTTTTTTTGTGTGTGTCGCATTCAGCGGTCTCAATCTCTCTCGAAAAATGAATACGATGCATACCATTTTGAAACGGATGGTGGAAACGAGTGCATGTTCATTTCATGTATGTTGTGTACATGTGCGTACACACCAAGCAGCCAGACACAAAAACTAAGCACATTTGGCTCAACTCCGGTAGTGTGTAGGACTTTTGTACATGTGCAGTTAGCACACATCAGCACAGTCTAGTGATATGCGTTAGTTTTTCGGCTTGAATTGTTGTTGCTATTGTTGGTATCCCATAGTCACATAGCACATCATCATTGCCATGCCTTGCCATGTCATCACAGGGCGCGCTCGGTTCCATAAGAGACTGTGTAAATGACGTCACATTTTGCATAAGTGGCGCCATCCAAGGTTTGATGGGAAACCACTTATGTTTGTAATGCAGTGATTCTGTACACAAACCGTGGTTGGTGCATTAGAAATCAATGCTTCATATTCATTCATAGCTAGTTTCCCACTAAACCTAAGATGGCGTTTTTGCATGGCTTTGACAGTCCTTACTGGCCTGTGCATATCATGCAATGCAATACTCATTGCTTTTGCACAGCGACCAGAGAACGTGCAATTTCGACAACGACAGCGCTTTTGTTCTTTTTTTGGAACTTTTTCCCAGCGCTCACCAAATGTGCGCGAAATTGTGCTTGCCATTGAATGCGATGCCATGCGTTGCTTTTCAGAAGATTTCGAAAACTCTTTCTGGAAGCCTTTGGGCTAATAAATTTTCGAATTTTTGTCCGTCTTCATTTTTTTTTTATTCTTCTTAGATGTGGAAATCAAGTTTGTGGAAGCATGTGTTTTACACCAAACCATAGATTCAGGCATTTAAGAGGCTCTATGTGAAAAATAACTCAAGTGCTAAACGCACCAAAGCTCATTTACTCACGAGTGCAACGAGCAACAAAAAAAGCGATTTCGATGAATGTTACGTTATTCACCGAACGAATCGGAAATTGTTGTTGGCGGATGGTGCTGGTGCTGGTGTTGCTGCTGCTGCTGCTTTTTTCGTGCATGATATATTGTTTGCTTGGCTCTTTTACTCTCTGAAATTTAAGCATTACTGTTTCCATATTTGAATGGCTGTTGCCGTGCACGCACATAAATAAATTAAAATGCGTGTGTCTGTGATATATCGCAGAATGGCAATGTAATTTTGTGTCAATACACAATCGAAAATCGTTTACGTACACGACAACTAAAATATAATAGACTGAATTCGTTCGTTTACATGCCAATAATATTTCAGCCTTCAGCTAGCGTTATTTTTTTGCTGTTGCTGTTGTCATTTGCTTCTTCATTTCAGGCAATGACTTGGTTCTTCGGTTGCGTTTTTATTTTTTAAATGTATGTTTGCTTTGGTTTGCGTCCGTTTGGGTTTTTTGGTGGTTGTTTTTAGTCTCAAGCTGAAGTGAAGTTTTCAATTTTACATGCTGCAATGAAACAACAAACACACACACACGGAAAACCGTTTGCCTCGCCGTATATGATGAACATGAAATGAGCTACCAATTTTCAACTTATTGATCGATCTAAAATGTAAACATCGAGAAAAGGGAGAAAATAAATTGGTCTTGTGATATCAATTAAAACGTAACCACATTAAATTACTTGCGGACGATGACAACGCAAACCACCCCCCTATTACACGACAGTCGAAGTAAACATTTGACTTTTATTCCCTTCTATTGAAATGAATTGATTTGTGTCAGTCTGTATGATTTCATAGATTATCATGGATTTTTTTGTTGTTGTTCGATGTCATGAGTAGACACACGAACCACAGTTTTTTTTTCCCGTTTCAATTGACAACCCCTTTTGGTTGCTAGCGCCAAATGGTATCTTTAACAAAATAAACAAATCGACTTATTAAATGAAACAAGAATAAACGACAATTTTAGGTTTTTTGTCTATTTAATTTTCTAAAAATGTGAGTTTGATACACGTTTTTTTGAAGGAAAAACAATGATTGAAACACGATTTGTATTTGCCTCCAAATGAATATGCGGGGCAACGAAAACAGTTAACAAAATGTGTTCATGTTCACATCAATGTTGTGGTTAAATTTTATTTTAATTTCCATTTTTATAATTTTTTTTTTCAATCGAAGCTCCACATAATCGGTTTTTATGAATATTCGTAGAAAATTGTTATTTGCTCGGAGTTTTTTCTATGCTTCTTTTTTTACCCTTAAGTAGTGTTTACCTCGATTCATGATATCAATGAGCGTACCGAGAAGCACACGACATGTTTGTTATTAAACCGCTAGGCAACAAAGAGCACGGCAGAGGTTGATATAAACGAATGTGAAATGGAATGTTTGAGAAGTCGCAACGGTCATGTCACACACGTAGCTAATTTGAAACAGAAAAAAGTAGAACGTAAACAATCGTTGGTATGTAGATGAGGTAGGGAAGAGAGAGAGAGAGAGAGAGAGAGAGAGAGAGAGATCAGAAGCTGGGGGTGAGTGTGAGGTAAACTACGCATCAGTGCGTGATTGCCAATTAAAAAGCGGAGATGCACATCACTTTGTGGGTACAGCTTTTTATTCAGCCGATGATTATATACAATGTTGTGTGTGTGGATACGTATACAAACTATGTGAAAACTGAAATACGGTACAAACTAAATATGCGACATGAAAATGAAATGGAGCCACCGGTTCGATGCATGTGCGACACCACACGCTCACAAAACCATTCGAGATTGACTACAATCGAATAGAGAGCAAATATAGAAATACCACTGACGCGCGGACAAAGTACTACAAAGACTTTGACCGAAATCCAGCGACCCGGCCAAATAATTATATTACGCATCATCAATAAATACCATTCACAACATATCACGGCCGCTCTCTGAGAGTCAACATTTTAGCTTAAAAGTGTTTGAATGTTGACCGAATATCGAAAAAAAAAACTGGTCTGATATTCGTTTTGCATACAGTTCCTTCCCTCCCGCCCCTCTCTCTCTCTTACCCACAACCAAAAATTCAGAACAGATCGTGACGATTCACTATAGAAGGATCACTCAACTCATTGCTTCTGTTCATTTCTGTTTTGCTCATTTGTAATCTCCTTCTCGCATGGAATTTCTTCTTCCAATCTAAAGTTGTGTGTGTCATGCCAAAGGAAGCGCTTAGCAAAGAGCACGGTTAAGCAATTTCACAGTTTACGGACACTAAACCAAGTCCAAAAAAAAATTACACACACTGAAAATAAGACGAAATCATAAAATGAGTAAAAATAAAATGTTTATGTATATTTCGTTCACGAGCAAAGGAACAAGCCATCTCATTTTGTTACAGGTTTCGTGCAAAACATGTGTGTGCAATAAATAACGCGCGCGTTTTTCTCACACAGTAAGGAACAAAGAAGCTTTTTTTGTGTGTTGCTCAACAGAGGTGCGTTCATCACATTCGTTGTTTTTTTTTTTTTTTTTTGCACGAAGGAGACCGCGCATCCATTGCTAAACACTTTAGTTCTCGTAAGATGTTTATTTGTGAGTGTGCGTCTTTTTTTGTTCTCAATCTCCGTCGGTCATTTCTTTTTGGCATTAAAGTTTTACACGATATTTCAACACATATAGATTAACCAAACTGTTTTATTTATTTTTTGTCGTTTTGTTTCGAGAATGGCATCGAAGACGTAAACAGCAACAGAAAATTGGCAATCCTTTGGGCGTTGAGCCATTATTTGGCCAAGTTCATATGGTCATATCATAAGCACCAAAATTTTGTTTCTCGTAGACATGGAAGCTAACCAAGTGCGACTCGATTCCACTGAGAGTTGAAACTAACCGCTATTATCTTATTGTAAATCTGAATGTTTGGAAAACTAATATTGTTAATAAAATAAGTCAAATAACATGTTATTATTGTGCACAAGACTTCTGTCGAACGATGCCAATCAGTGGGTCAGGGAAGCAAGCAAAAGCATTGATACCCGCTAAAACTCAAGAATCACCTCAAATTCGACTGACTTTCATGTCCGATCTCTTGCTCTTGAATGATGGAATTGAGTTGCAAAACAAAAGCAACAAAAAAAAAATCGCAACAAAAAACACAACAACAATGAACCCATGTGAGAAATAAAGAAATAAGGTACTTGAGCAAAGAAAAACAATGACATACACATACACACAAAAAAACGGTGTACAAGAGAAACAAGACAAACAAAACAGAGAAAAGACTTTATTGAGCTCATTTCAAATGGTGTGGAAATCAGGATAAATGCTATGATTTGTGTACGAATCAACTTTTGTTGACAAATAAAAAATCGCCACCAACTCATTCGGACGGGCTGGTTTTCGATGGCAGTGGTGATGCTGTTTGTGTTTGCACGCGTGCTTAAGACGAATCCACAAAATAATTGCGGGCAACAATCGTTCTAATCTTCATTCAATTGAAAATTATCGAAAAACGTATTTTTTTTTTTTTTTAATTGGATAAAACCGAACGGAAAGGAGTGAATGGAAAAAAATGAAAATCATTTCGAGGGACAATCGTGCATCGTTTTGGTGCTGTGTGCTGGATCACTTTGACTGAAACAACCGAAATTCTTGTTTATTTCGTGTGCATTTTTCTGCTGTTTTGTCTTTATTTGTCAAAGTGTAGCAGGTTGTTATTGGGGCTGGACACTTTTTTTTTATGTGTTTAAGTTTATTCCTTTATTCGTTTCTCATTCTTTATGCGTGTTTTACTCGGCACGTTGTTGTTTTTGTTCGTTTCATCGTTGTGTTTGGTTGTTATTGTTGGTGATGGTGGTGGTGATGGTGCTGCTGTCGTTATTGTTGTTGACGTCGATATTGTTGCCTGTTCCAGCAATCCACATTTTCCAGTGTGTACTCACGCTATAACAAGATTTTTGCTAGCGATTTTTGCATACATCACACAGAGCGTGTATGAAAATGTAGTATGTATTCAGACAAACGTGTATGAGAGCGTGGCGTGCGTGTGTTTGGCGCAATTGTATGCATATGCACATAAAGTAGCTCCCTTGAAACGTGTGCATTTTTCGTGTTTTTTTGCTCGTTATTCTATATTTTTCTCTCGTTATTGATATATCAAGTGTGAAATTTTATCGTCTCTCATTCATTTCATTTAATTTTTTTTTCTCTCTCTCTTCTTCTCATTTACATTCTATAGAATTCAAAATCACGCATCGCAGGACAAAAAAAAACCGTCGATAAAATTATGTGAAAATGTGCATGTCGTTAGCACAGTTTGAAGATACATATCACATGTAAAAACAACAACAAAATATGGTTTTTTTTAACGGCAAACCGATTTTTGTGGATTTGATACGGTCAGCATGTGTAAAATCATCAAAATAAAAGAAGAAAATGAATAAGAAACTACAAAACTCTAAACTCAAAGAACGAATGAAAAAAGCAGTGAAATAAAAAAAAACAAAAAAAGACTTTGTGTCAGTTTGAAGAGGACTAAAAAAAGAGATTTAAAACAACAAAAACAAAAATATTCAGCTAATCAGCTCAAAAGTAAACAAATTAATAAAAAAAAAAAGAAAAACCAGTTAGTGAACAAGAGTAAAAATGAATTGCGAAATGTAAAGTGAAACAGAAGAAATGTCGCAAGTCATGATTGAAGCTAGGCGTAAGCTTTGGCCAACTGATCAACAAAATGTGAAATTACATCGATTGTGTATATATTGGTGATTGACGCGGCTTCAAATGTGTAAATTTAGACAAGAAATCAGCCAAAAACAACCAAGAAGTTAGAAGAGAACAAGTAACGCTTGCACCAATTACTTAAACTAGAAACAACAAATGAAAAATCACATGGAGATCCTGCAAGATACTTCACAATCAATACATACACATTTGCTATCGCAACACACTAAACTACTTCGATCACTTAATAAAAACAACTGGAATCCACGATATTTAGAATCGTAGACCAGACAAAATAAGAGAAAACTCAAATTGTGATCTACATCTAAACGCTGCTTTGACAACAGTTGATTAAGTGTCGAGTGTTGTTGAGGTGCATAACAATTTTACCGTTTTTACATGTAAACACGTAACCAAATCATCTATTGAAAACAGAAAAGCTAGTCGACGTAAAAAAAAAACACCGTAGAGAATAGAAAACAAAACATAAACAAAAAAAAATTACACACACACACACGAAAGGGCAACGACAAGAGCGCAAAAATTAAAATTTAAACAAAAAATCAGTTTTCGCACGATTTCAATTGAAACGATTCTAGTTCAAATTGTTAAACCAAAAAAACAAGCGAGAGAAAAATAGCCGCGCTAAAAAAAATTCAATAAATTAAACGTAAAATTGAGTAAAAGTCAGAGGACAGAGCCGAATCAGTGAAAATTTTAACAATCGAGATAGAGACTTCCAAATGGCTTCATTGAATGCAACCGATGCAAATATGCCCGTTGCATTGGAATCGTTTGATGAATGTGCAAACAATCCAAATGATGCGAATCAAATGGCAAGCGATGACAATGAAAAGGCCAGTGTTGATGACAACGAAAATCGTGTCGGAAATGATCGGCTTATCGATGGACTAGATGACAATGATCATAGCACCGATCACAATAATGCTGCACATGCCAGCCACAAAACGATGGAGCACATAGCATCACTGAAGGGTTTGATCACAAACCAAGATCAAATGTCCAACGATCGAACACCACAACAACATCAATCGGTAAGTGAAATCATCATTCACATATAATGATCGTAGATATTTCGTATCGTTATTTTTTCGGTTTAATTTTGTTTTGTGTACTTTGTTTATCGATCCATTTCCACATCTCAGCCGGAGCAATTTAACGACGGGATTCATGATACGGTGCACGCAAATCCATCGCAAACAAATAATCCAACAAATGAAACCAGTCCAAATAATGACGACAGCATAATCGATCGTGTTGATCATGCCGATCATGCTGATCATGAGCATGATGTGAATGAACTCGATAAAATATTTTGTGATAAAAATGCAAACTCAGCAACGTCCGATAACGACGATTCGCATTCAATACCGGGTATGGGCGACAGTGACATCGGCGATGATATTACGAACGAAGATCACAAGGATAATAGTTCGATGCAAACGAGCAATAATGCAAATAGTAACGCAAATCTAGATAGTAATGTGTTCAACGATGTCGATCACCATCATCATCATCATCAACAACAGCAGCAGCAGCAACAGCAACAGCAGCAGCAGCAGCAGCAAACACATCATCCGCAACATCCGCAACACCATCAACAACATCAGCATCAACATCAACACCAAGAAGTAAAATATCCACCCAATTTACTTGCAATTTAGTTTTTCATCCAATTAAAAAATGTTGCCGAAAAAGAAAATTACATACAAACACTAACAAGAAATCGAATTATTTACAGCACCAACCACAAAACACCATACATCAGAATACCGAACAAATGCATCAATATGATGAACAGATGTATCAGTACAATCAGCAAACAAGTATGTCACATGAGCAAAATTTACCGCCACACCAATTGCCTCAGCAACACCAAATGGATATGCAAATTCATCGTGATAATGATCCGCACTATCCATACAAATTGTAAGTGCTTGGCCCTTGCCGCCCGCTCGGCACTCCATCTTAAATGTTTGCTGTTTTATCAATATCACTGTGTGTATCTAATTTTTTTTTGTGTTGTTCAAATTATGCCAATAGATATCCACCAATGTATTTACCGCCGGTCAACGGTAATGCGCAACAGCCACAGCAACAACAACAAATGCAGGTAAGTTGAGATTGATAAACATGTGATAATCAGTTCGTGTAACTGAATTTGGATGACATTGCTGACCTAATATTCAGAGCTGCTGTGGGCTCTGAAATAGAGCAACTAGGCTCTAAGCTCCTAGAGCTATAGATTTCAAAGAGCAGCTCTTCAATATTTTGTTTGGCTATTTTTGATATTTCAGGCCTGTGAATATTTTTTTTTTTTTGTATCATCGGATTTTGAGTCTGGTTAGTTAGAAACTGCATATAATCGCATATATCGCTCATCACACTCATACTGGCGACGAAGCACTGAAACATATGCAATACATTCACCAGTGTTAACGTGATTATTGCTGCTGTGTTGTTTCACTTAGTTGAATATTTCATGCAATTTCTCACAAACAAGACATGAAATACGCTGGAAACGAAATTTAAAATATCATCCATGTTCACACAATTGAAATATCAAAAATAATGCATTTATCATGTATTTCATTCTTTTTTCTATTACATTTCAAAAGAGCTCTTTTTTAGAGCCCTTAGAGACTGTGCTTAACATTTGTTGCTTCTTTTTTTTTTCTCAAATAGAATGCGCCATTTAAACCATATCAATTAGACTCACCAGCGACTCCATCCACGAAAAATTCGAATATTTCGTCAGCGCCTGGAACTCCCAGTTCGTTAGATGTAAGTCAATAGTCTCATTGTCACTGGACTTTAATTTGCTCACAACTCAAGTTCGTCCTAACATTTGCTCATTTTTCATAACAAAAAATCTCAATAGCAATCAAGACAAGCGCCGCAACAGCAACAACCAGACGATCCATACAATTTTGTTGATGAAGATATGCATTCGATATCGCCACATCAAAATCATCATCACATGCCGAATATGGGCAGTTTTGGATTGGCACTACAACAAATGCGATCAAATGTTGGCAATCCAATGGGTGGATACAATAATCCAATAAACAATAGCAACGAATCAATGTCAGGCATGAAAAATGTGATGATGCCATCGTTGCACAGTCCAATGGACACGCAAGCGTCCATGATTAGTGAAATTACGCCAAAGAAACGTGGCCGAAAGAAGAAAGTGCGTGCGGAAGATGGGTAAGTGTTTTATTTTTATCCAACGAAGGAAAGACCATATAAAAAGAATTCACGTTGTTTCTTATCTGGAAGCAAAAGAAAAATTTCACTTTTCGACAAGGGGACAATTACTACTGAAAAGACTGAAACGCAGTGAATGTATTTTACACTCGAGAGTCAGTTGACGCTTCATTTTAGTAGCTAACGTTAGTTGCTAACGCTGACGCGCGAAATCTTTTTTTTTTTGAATTGAGTTGGTCGTTGATTAGGCTGAGGATCGAGAATTTACTGATTTGAAAAATAACAAAATTGGAATGTGATTTTCATTTACTCTGTTTCTAGATTGTGTAATTTTCCCGATTCATTAACTTTCAAAGGTGTCGTTCATAAGCAAATTAATTACGTCAAACATTTTACCAAATCAAAAATGCAAAATATATTTACTTTAATTTAATTAGAATTTGAGTGAAAAAGCAATGCCAATCAACGATCAAAATTAATATAACAAGCAATCACATTTGTGGCAGCTACTCGACAAATGTCCAACAACAGTAAGATCAATCGATAAACAAAACGTCGATGCGATAAAATGTATCTGTGATGACAAAGTCATTGAATCGCTGCGTAGGAAGGCGCCCAACTTTTATGGAACAATAAAATACTTGCAGAGCATGCATTGATTCTTGATAAATGCTTCATTTTGTTGAATTCACTTGACATCACCTTTGAAGCTGATCACTTTTGTTTTCTAATGACAGCATATCTTTTTCACGCTCTCTTAAATGGAATTGATTTTTGTCATTTTCATATTGGAACAGTTTTTTCATCAAATAAAGTTTTATTTTTCATTTCGAGAAATTTCAATATTTTGATTAAATTTTTTCAAAGCAAAGACCGTATATCTTCACCGAACTGATGTTATTCCGGGCAGAAATCCATCCCTAGCCATCTTAAATACGTGAAGTGTTTCGATTTATTAAACAAATGTTTTTGTTGATCACACTTATTATGGTTTTTGAGACAAAATGACACTAATAAACCTAAAAAAAAATAGCCGTTAAAGTACTGAAAATGGATTTTCAGTAGTAATGGGTCCCCCTGCTTTTTGAGTTGTCAACATATGTTAATTAATTTGGATTGATATCTTCCCACAGCCAAACAATACCACTTGGGATGACCCCTGAACCGAATATTGTAGCCAAACCAACGCCACCCAAAGAGCGTAAAAAACATGATCGCTTCAATGGAATGTCCGAGGAAGAGGTGTCAAAACGAACGTTACCCGATCACTTAGCAAATAACCTAGATATTATCATAGTGAGTGTAATATTCCCATTTTTTCTCAAACAATTCCATAAATTGATTTTTCATTCAATAAAAATGATTTGATAGATCAGTCAGAAGATGTTCATAGACCTCCTCATCCTCTTTAGAATTAATGACCTCCACAACTGATTGGAATTTAATTTTGTTTTGTTTCTGTCAAACAGATTGGAATCAATCCAGGCCTATTTGCTGCGTACAGAGGCCATCATTATGCTGGGCCTGGTAATCATTTTTGGAAATGTTTGTATTTATCCGGATTGACACATGAACAAATGAATGCCGAAGAGGATTTTAAACTTCTCGATTATGGCATTGGTTTTACGAATATGGTGCAACGTGCAACAAAAGGTTCAGCCGATTTAACACGAAAAGAAATTAAAGAAGGTAGCCATTTATTGCATGAAAAACTGCGACGATTTCGCCCGAAAATCGCCGTCTTCAATGGCAAACTCATATTCGAAGTGTTTTCTGGCAAAAAAGAATTTAATTTTGGACGTCAACCAGAATGTGTTGAAGGAACAAATACGGTAAATTCTCCAGCTAATCTCAAATGCATCAATTGACAAAATCGTTTAACGTGTCTGTAATTTTTCAAACGGTTTCAGTATATGTGGGTGATGCCATCGTCCAGTGCGAGGTGCGCTCAATTACCACGGGCTGCTGATAAAGTGCCATTTTATGTGGCGTTGAAAAAATTTCGTGATTATTTAAATGGCGTTATTCCGCATATTGATGAATCGGAGTGCGTATTTCCCGATCCAAAGTCAAAAACGTGCTTTACCGGTAAGTGAAACTGAGTTGCTATTGTAAAATCACCTCAACACCCAAAGCCAATGGCCCATCAATTTGAACTCTTGGTAATTTTAGATAATGAAAGTAAAGCGGATAAAATGGGCGTGAGTCGTTTTACACCAAATCCAACATCAATGGGAATGCCAATCCCGGACATGATGCAACAACATCAGCAATCGGATATGACGGATATTAGTATGATTGGTAAATGTGAGGGTGACATGATGGGTGTACCGAAAAAGAAACGAGGCCGACCGAAGAAGGTGCGCGGCGAAGGTGAAGAGAATGTTAAAATCAGCGTGCCACGACGATCACAAAATCAATCACAAGACAATGATTTGATGAGTGATGGAACGCCAAAAAAGAAACGTGGTCGACCGAAAAAGGTGAAAATGGACGGTATGGATGGTTCAATAATACCAACTAAAATACCAGCAAATAGTGCCAACATCGAAAGTATCATCAATGAAACAGCACTAGACTCCGAACGAACGATGTTCTCATCGTCGCTAAATCAATCAACACAGTCAGGCCAGCCTCAAGCTCAAAAATCAACGCAAAAGCAATCACAACAAAGCCAACAACAGCAACAGCAGCAGCAGCAGCAACAACAACAACAGCAGCAGCAACAACAATCAATGACAATGTTTTCACAAATGTCTGGCAATAATGCAATCAATATGAATGGAAATATACCGTGTTCAATGAATGGTAATTTCAGTGGTATGCAACAGCAGCCATTTCAATCGCATGACCATCCACAACAAACCAACGCTTCCGATTCACCTCAGCAATTTTCTCATTCGAATTTGTCATCCGAAATATCAGCGGCCATTTCAACTGCTGAGCATTTGAATGCGGCTGCTGGCAATGGCGACACAAATTCACCATCGTCCAATTCACAGAGCATTGCACCAGCCGATTTTGAATCAGACTGTGTGCACAATGACAACTGGAATGATCACAACACATTTAATGTTTCACAACAGGTATGATTGCAATGCATTTAACATATTCATTATTGTCAATTGATTTGATTGATTCAATTAATTGAATGAATTTAAAACACAAAAATCAATTCGCTTGTATCATTTACAGCAATCTCAATCGCAACAGCATCATTGGACACAAAAAGCGGCTCCAATCGGTGTGAATTCGCCAAATTCGCAATATCTATCGGTTGACACACAAAAATCATCTTCGGTAAATGTGGATGCACAAAAATCGCCATATGTTGGCGTCGATGCATCGCAACAACACTTGGGCCAATTACATTTGCAGCACCAACACCACCATCAACACCAACATCAACAGCAACTCCATTTACAACAACAGGTTAGCATACACGAAATACACTAACGCACTTATTTCGCATACCGAAACCGAATCGAAAGCGTGAAATTCACACAAATCGCAACCAAACATTTTATGTAATAAAAAAAAAAAAAACAATATGTCATTTTGTTTATTTATAGCAACAGCATATCCAAAGCCAACACAATCCGTTCCAATCACATCACATGCAACAGCAATCGCACTCAGACGAAATGAATGCGTATATCGGTAAGCCGGCCATTAACGATGTGACGGCAAAAAGCCTGTCGGGACTTGAATCATTAGTCGATCAAATACCTAGCTTAAGTGAAAATCATGACACTAGTGGCGGTGGAAGCAGCGGAAGCGCTGGCGGTGGCGGTGGCGGCGGCGGTGGCAATAGTGGACAGCAACCATCATCTGTACATAGTCTACGATCAAGCGAAAGTCGTCTTGATATTCCGCCAATGGTCGGTGGTGTTGATCATTTGCAATCATCACCATTTCAAAGCAGTTGTTTATATTCAACGAACTACCTGTCGTCGGCGTCGTCCAGCTTAAATAGCCCAATGCTATCGAATTCAAGTGAATTGCGTTGCAACAGCGCTCGAAGTCGTACAAGTGATGCAAATGGTGCTGCAACACCAACCAATCTCATGTCACATTATTCAAGCTCAAGTTATCCATCGTCATCGTTGCCACCGGCATCGGCCGCTGCATCGGCACTGCATTCGCCAAATAGTCCACAAACACAAACACCGCCGATCAATTTAAACAATCATCCATTTTCGGTGAGCAATTTAACCGGCAATCACAATTATTCGTTGACACCACCGCCATCAACGCCATCCGCATCAATGCCCATGAATTCCATCAATTCGATGAATTCATATCATTCGAATTTTATGGCCGCTGCCATGCAACAACCGCTCTATATTCATGATTTTTATGAAAAAACGCATCCACCCATTCCGCCAGAATTTTTCCAAAAAACCACACGCCAGGCCACCACCAACGTTGATCCACATCTTCCGCCATTTTATGCAACGCATGCAGCCGCCGCCGCATACGGACAACATGCTGGCTTCACATCGACTGGCTACGGTTTTCCAACAACGAATGAATTTTTTGAAAAAACCACGAATTTACAGCACATGCAACCACAAACGCAGGCTTTTGCCGCGTCCAGTCCACCAACGATTCATATGCCCAGCCCAAATTATCCATACGGTTATGGTGAACATCATCGTCGACAAAATTATATTGCATCGGATTTGGCATTCTTTTCAAATCATCATGGAATGTTTGATCCCCGGTAGGATCGAATGTGGGGTCATTTGTCATTTTTTTAAAAATTCAAACAAAAAACAAAAACGGATTTTTCATGAAATTATTCACGAAAATAATTTCGTTGACAATGCGAATGTGTTTGATGAATGGAAAACCACAACAACAAAATGAATAAACAATGGGCTCATTTTGAACGTACGAACAAAACCAATCCTACAGTGCAGTGGCGTTCGACGAGTGAGAATGTGACATCAATAACGGCCGCGCATTTTGTCGAATATACACGTTTTTTAAGACAATTTATGAGGTTTTGATATACACATAATGAATCTCTGAATCTATTACTCTCTGTGAGGAAATTTCAATTCTCATCGACATTTTTCATTTTCTACAAATAGGTTTTTTTTTCTTTTCATTATATGATTTCTTCGGAGGGAAAAAAAAACTTAATAGAAATTTTGCTGATGTCAATTAAAAAAAAAAAAAAAAAAAAACAACAAACAAAAACTAAACAAAAAGAAATCACTTTTCTAAAGCAAAGCCGGTCGTTGATTGAATGCCATTTCATCACAATAAAAAAACAACCTAACATAAGAAGCCTAAACGCCACTGGGGTATCGATTTGTTCGCAAATTTATGGTGCTTTTTTTTCTCAATCGTAAACTAGAAATCTCGGATTTAAAATAAAATTAAAATGTAAAACAAACAAGTTGTTGCACTAATGAAATTGAAATTTTTTTTTTTTTTTAAATTCAAATAAAAGAAAATACTGTGACATGAGACAGAAGAGCGAGAGAAAATTGTAAATGTGTGTCTAAACATAAGTGTTTATTTAATCATCTTAACTTTATTATTGTCACATTAACTTGTTCTAAATGTGCAAATAAACAACAGCAAACAATTCAAACAATTTAGAAATTATCAAAAACAACAACAAAAATATTCAAAATGCAAATTAGGAATTAAAATAATTGATAAGGATTTCCTTCGTTACGAAATAGCGAATAACAACACCATACCGCAAGAGAAAATTGAAGAAAAAAAAATTACTGATATTGATATTGGGATTGAACAGAGTATAGGAAATTTTTACCAAAAAAAAAAAACAAAAAACAAAACAATACAAAACAAAAAAAAGGCAAAAGTGAGTGAAAGGTGAACCATCACAACAAGACATAAAGAAAATGATTTATACTTTTCTCAAAGAATTTACATACACATGACAATTTTTTTTTGTTTGTTTTAACGCTCTTTTTTAATTTTTAGACTCTTTTAATTTTTAAATTTTTTCGACAATTTATTTTTTTTATTATTACATATTATTACTGTAAATCTTTATTTTCGAAAAAAGCATGAAAAAGTCAAGCTAAAACTGGAATAATCTAGTGATTTCTCGCAAAACAAACAAGCAAAAACAAAAAAATTATTCGAAACAAAAGAAAAAATAACGTTGCACTGAGTGAATGTGAATTTAAATGGCTCATTTTTTTGTTGTTGGATAAATGTGTGTGTTTTTTTTTTAATTTTGCAAATATTTTTTAACAATATTCATCATAAAAGTGAGTCATTTAGTTGAATGTAAACCGAAAATACGAAAGCGTTAGCGCTCCAAAAAAGAAGCATGTACTTATTTCTATATTATAGTTTGCGATTGGTACACGTCAACCAAACTGATTTAAGTTAATCTCTCAATGCATGCTAAATTAATTAATAGTTTTTATTGAGAACGAAAAAAAAAGAAGTTTATATAATATATTTTTGTAAAACATATCGACAACAACAAACAACAAATGAAAACAAAAAATAAGAGGGAGAAAGAACGACGTTGCAACAATTTTGATTTGGAAATTGTATTCTGCAAAAAAAATTGTTTTTTTTTTTTTATCATAAATTCATCATGCTTGAAATTTTTTTAGTTTAGCCGAAAATTGCGATTTTTTTTTGTTGTTGCTTTGTTTCACATGGAAAAAGTGACAGATAAAAAAAATAAATCAACTCATAATGCAATTGCAGCAATTTTTTTTCAGTAACAACGAATTTAAATGAAATGGAAATAGAAACGATGAAAAGAGGAAAAAAAAAATGCGAATTGAAACTGAAAACTGTTTATTGGAAAGGAATGGAAAAAAACCACTTTGTTACCTACTTAACAATTTAATAGATTATGACTCGTCAGTCTTTAGCTATTTAAGCGAAACTATCAAATTTCTTCAAATAATATTTCATCGTTAGATATTTTTTCTCTTTTTTTTTGCAAATTATTGATAATAAATATTTTTTTTCTGTTTTAATACGAGAAAAAAAAACCGTGATCGAGTTTGTTATTCTCCCATCTCAGACATGCTCAGCCTTGCATTATATTTACGCGCTCATTTAAAATATCGATTTTTGTTGTTTCAAGTTCAACGCGCCAAGTTTTTTTTTTTTTTTGTTAAAATAATTTCATTTTTATTTGACAATGAAAATGCTCGAAAGCGGTTTTTTTTTAAAATTAAATTCTAATTTCTAATATTATTTGATTTTGTCAAATCCATTTGTACATGTTTATAGTCGTTAGTTAATTGTGATTTTTATTTTCATTTTTGTTTATTCTTAGCCTTTGTCAAATGATTTTTTTTTTTTTTAAATAATTATGTTTCATTATTTCTTGGGATTCGTTCATCGTTCAAATCGGTTGTCAATGTTATTTAACACTTAACGAATTTACCACTTTGTTGTCCATACCGAAAAAAGAAAATACCGAATCGAAATGTATACCATGCAATAAGAGAGAATTTCTGTTGATGTTTTAAATGTAAAACGATATTTTTCTTTATTCCTATATTCTTCATTCTTCTTTTTCTATCTTGTCAATTCTATGAATCACTCAGCCAATGTATTGGAAATTACCATTCAACAGACTACTTTGTTTTAAATATGTAATAGAATTTTTATTATTTTTTTGTCTCCTTTTTTTGTTCTTTGTAGAACTTCTTTTTTTTTGTAAGAAATTAAATAATAAAATTGTGAACAAACCGAATCACTCTCATCCTGAGCACGAAAGAGTTACGATGATTTAAGTTTGTATTGTTTTTTTCTTCTTCTTCTTAAAAAAAAATAATGAACATGAATTGATTTTTAAGATGACCATTTAAATGATTAAAAAATGGAAAGAATTTCATTGGAAAAATAAAAACCGTGCGAACAAAGAGTGCCAGTAGGTTTATTTTCGGTCAACTCCTTTTTTTTACCTCCTTAAGCGGAATTACTTAAAATCATGTGAAAAATAAAACTGAAAAATATGATTGCAAGGTGTTAATAAATTGAATAGAAAATAATCGAGTGCGAATTGATTTGAAAGGATTTAAATAAAATTAAACAAGTCGAAGTACTTTCAAACATTACACACATTAAGAACTCACAGGGTAAAAACTATAATATTAATTAAAACATTTAAAATAAAACAACAACAACAACAACAACAATGAAGTGTTAAAAGGAAAAAAAAAATTCAAATAAAAATGCAAGAGAAAAACTGTGTAGTCATACACTTTAATTTAGTAAATAAAATGACAAATTTTACGGATTCGATGACAATTTTTTTTGGTTTTGTGTTTCTGAAAAACGATGGACGTTCTATGTATAATTATTATGATAATCCGTGGTTAATGAAAAAAAAATCGAAATCGATAGCAAAGAAATAATAAATTTTTCGTCGGTGTGTGATAAGTTTTGTGCGCATGTTGGATTTAATAAAAAAGCAACAACAAAAACCAATTTAAACAAATTGTATGCAAAAAGTCTCTATAAATAAAGTAAAAGGAATAACAAACAAACAAACAAACAAACAAAAATGACGCGATTGAAACACACACATACACACAAGAAAAAACAAAATTTCATTAAACGTTTAACAGTAAGGATATTTCATTTATATTTAGACACCAAGTCATATGCACTAGCACGCCATTTAACCATCACAATAAATTTCCTGTTTGTTATGCTGGCGTGCAAAATCACCACATTAGGCACAAAGAATAACCCCAAAATTCCAAAATATAAAATGCTGTGGAAAAAGATTGTTGCACATGTTTCCAGCACAATATGTACATAAATGATACGAAACCGACACGAACTGAAATCAATATGCGGCAACAGAAAAGAAAAAAATACGAGTGACAAAAGAAAAAAATGCTTACCACTATTTGAATTAATGAAAATAAATAAAATAAACAAATAAATGAAAAAAAAACACACACACACACACACACACACAATAACTAAAGAAATAAATTTTCAATGTTAAATTGTACGAATGAAACATAGCATACGTAATAATTAGCAAAACAACATAAAAAAAAATACAGAAAAGTAAAAGAAAAAGACAAAAAAAAACAATGAAAATGGATCTACGCAATTTTTAACATTTTATTCTTGAATCTATTCATAACTTTCGGAATGTTTATTCATAAATTTCAGTGAAAACAGATAAGAAAAAAACAACAAAAAAAAAAGAACAAATAATAAAAAAAAAGCTAGCAAAGGAATTAATATGCGCAAAATTTGCTTTATGCAAGCGATATTTTGACGAAAAGAATGCAAGAGTTGTTTTGAATTTATTGCAAAAAAAAACAACAACAACAAAACAAAGAGAAGAAACACCTCATCAATCGCTATTGAGTGGCTAAAGTGTGTTGGTCTTTTGGTGAAACTCATCCATATTAGCACTTTTCATCAATTGAATTTAACCATCAATATTTAATTCAGAAAATAACAAAAAAAAACAAACCCGGATCATATTGTGATCATCACACTACTTGAATTTAACATTTAACAAAAACAACAACAACAACAACAACAACATTTAAGCTTAAAAGAATGACAACAAATACACCGACTCACATTATTCAATAGTTTTCATTCTCAGAACAGCCTATGTTTAAACAACAATACCACAACTTTAACATATTCAGTACGTGCAATATTTTATTCTTTCTTTTCTTACTTTTTCTTTCTTTCGTTTTATTTTTTTTTTAAATATTAAATATTATACATTTCTTTAAGAGAAAAGAACATGGCGAAGATATAGTATATATATGTAGAACAAAAATTTCAAATGGCGCGATTTAATTTAAGTGACATTTGCAAGTGAATGTTAGACAGAGAGTGCGAGAAAAAAAAAATAAATAAAATGAAATCAACTGAAAGAAATAAAGGATTTTGTCGAAATAATAAATTTTTGCATTTCTTTTTTATTCTATTTGCTGGTTTGAGCTAATAAATCATTTAGCAATATTCGGTCTGTTTTTATTTCTACTTTTCAGCTCTATGATGTGGTAAATGTTGCTAGCAATTTTATCTTAACATTTTAAAACACTATTTCCGTGTTGGCATTTTGGGCGCTCGAAAGCGACTGCAGACGAGATTAAGGCGCTCGATATTAAATTGGTGTGTATTAATGTAGGGCAAAAACCTAGGCGCTCATCAAAAACAAAACGGCATAGATGATGAGGCTCTTTGGTGTATATAGATTTCATTTGGATGGGTGACACTGATTTTTTTTTTTTTATATCAAGCACCTAAAATACTTTGAACATGATCGGTCTTCATATTAACCCTAGTATTAACCAATAAAGTAATGATGAAAATAGAAGTGAAAATATAAAATTATAAGGTAATTAGAATTGATACTTAACTCAAAATGCTCCCTCATTAATAAGCTATCTTGAAATTTAAATTAAATTTTCGGCATTTTGAAATGTGTTTTTTATTCAAAAGAAATTATTTGAAAGTACATGGTAAAAAGCAATTGATATTAATGCTTATGGTTGGTTATACTGATACGTCCGTGTAAGACAAGGCCAAAAAGACCGAAGGTGCATTCAAACTTAATGAGTTGGCCTAATCGTGCTTTGTCTTTGACAACACGATATACTTAACAGTTGTCGCACGTGAATCCAACGAAGGATTCGATTCAAAATAGTTGTCCTACACAGAAGTGTTTGAGTTGCTTTGATCAAAATCTAAGAGAAAAACATGCCGAACGAATTCTGTATTTCGCTTCATTTTTGAATTTTTAAAATAGAATTGCAAGCACTTTTGAATTGAAAAACATTCCGTCAAACAGTGCCATCTATATTCATCATCTGATATTTGTTTAAAATCAAAATACTAATGTTAAAATTTGTTGTCAAATTTAAATCGATTTGAAAATAAAAAATTTCGAAAATTCAAATCAATATTTCAATCTATTTTTAGATACAATTATTTATTATTCAACTGATTTTAAAATTACCATCGCCAATAAAAAAAAACCACGTTGTATTGAAACGAACTTCATGTCACTGTTATCAGTACGACTATGGTGGTAACACCATAGAATGTCAAAGCACCACAATGTCACAATAATAAACAAAGTTGAGATTGTCAGAAGTGAAAATATGCATTTGATATTTTCATTCAAATGACTTAAAGTGCATTTTTTTTTTTTAAATCAAGATCTGTAAAAATTCAAATTGATCATTAAGTTTTAATACAAAAAATACACTTCCGTTCAACAGAGTATTTGTTTATAGTCTAGCTGAGAATATGAGGAAAAAAACGTCAAAGAAAGTGAAGGAGCCAGTGAAAAAACCACAATTGAAAGATGCATCGACACAAACATACCGATATATCGAGCATATGCCGTTGCCAATAATTGTCGATATAAAATCAGAAGATGAATCCGATGATGGCAATGACAATGGCAACGACAATGGCAATGATTTTGACATGGACTCATTTAGTGGGGCTTATGAAAAACCTGAACTTATACTAGAGACACTGAAAATTGAAATCGGCGATAACCAAATAGTGGAGGAAGTGCATCCAGATCCTGTTGAAGAGCTATTTTTTGAGGAAAAAATTTGCATTCGTGCCATTGAGCCAATTGGGCCAATTGAATCGATTGAACCTATTGCACCCATTACACAAGCTACGAGTCAGGTAAATGCACCGGTTGCACTTGGAAACACATCAAAAAAGAGAACATCAAGTCAAGCAAAACGAAAAACAAATGGAACAAAACCGAAGCGAACAAAGAAAGAAAAAGAGCCAAAGCAAAAGAAAACCAAAGTGTGTACATCGGAAACATTCGAGATGATTGACTGTAGTTTATGTAGTTTTTCATGTAAACGACCAAGTCATTTAAAACGACACATGCTAATGCATACGGGAGCTAAGCCACATCATTGTGAACATTGTCCAAAGCAATTCGCCCAAAAAACCGATCTAAATCGTCATTTAAGCATACATGCGGCCAACTATGATTTTCATTGTTCATCATGCGGACGCGGTTTTGCCGATGACGAATCTTCAAAGAAACATGAACAAAAATGCAACACAAAGAGATACATTTGTGATATTTGTAATTATATGACGTTTAGCATTGGAAATTTGCATTTGCATAAGCGTAAGCATACAGGGGAACGGCCGTTTGAATGCATGAGCTGTGGAAAACGATTTACCCGCGTCGCTCACCTCAATCAACATGTTAAACTGCATGCCAATGACTTTGAAATGCATTGTGCATCGTGTGGACGTGGATTTGCTAATGAAGAAGAAATGCTGCGACATGAAGTGTCTTGTAAAAATCGCATGTTTCAATGTCACATGTGCAGAGATGTTCATCATCGAATGGACAATTTGAGACGACACATTAAAATCACTCACATGGGGATTAAGGATGTACTCTGCGAATATTGCTCCAAACAATTTCCAGCCAAAAGCAGCCTTACGAAGCATATTAAATTCAAACATCCCGAACGACTCTAGCATTGCCCAATGGCACTTCATTTAAAAATGTTTAGATCTTGGATCGGGTTCATCTTGTGTCATCCATTTAGAACAATAGACAATTGAATATAAATTATAAACATCGGTTCAGTTGAAGTAGTTTCCAATTACTATCAACTGGTTTCGGTGCTAAAATGCAATCAATTCAAACTTCAAATCAATAAAATCAACATGTATATTTATTATCATTGTTTTATTTACTCGTACAAAATTGAATCTATGGTAAAAGAACTTCATTCAGAATTGCTCACATTTCACACATTATATTTTTGTGTGTTTGTGTGTCATCATCGAACCAATTTTCTGCTTCAATAAGTTCGATTCTAAGTAAATGGTTTGGTGTATTTTGTAATATAATTACTGTGGAGCGCATTCAAAACGGATCACGCCATTTGTTGGTAGCTTTCATTGATCATTGCTTGAGAATTTAAATTTGGTTAACTCATGCATCAAAATATCAAGTCTTTCTTCTTCATCTCATTTTGTGTTAAAAACTGTTTATCTGACGCAGTTAAACGTGAAATGTGATGGAAGAAAGTCCGATGAGTCCTTTTCTTTCATTTCATCTGAACCAAATAAGTGATTTCTTGAAAGTGAATCTAAGAAAATATTAAAAGGATGCAAACCGAGCTAGCAAACTGACATTTTATACCAGTACAAAACCTTGTCCGTCCATCCGATTTCCGATACTCGGACGAATAAAATTAGGTAGAAAAAGAAAACGGCTTTGTTAGCATTCGTATGATTCACAGAATTCGGAAAAGATGAATGGTCCGTCCTTGGAAGTGATTAGCAATGATTCTCTTTTTACTCACTCATTGTATTCTATTGATGCTAATTGTTCCAAATAAAATGCAAAAATGCAATCGCTTTAAGATGACACAAAATAGTGGCTACCTGCTACAGCCGCACGATATGGAACTTTCACTTCACATTTGTTTTAAATTCTAAGCAACTTTCGTTACAGATTAAACCAAAGTGAGTTTTAAAAGCTAAGAATCGGTCAGTTGTGTTTGTGGATTTGAAGCGTTCGGGTGATTTTTATTTTTCAACAGAGTCTCATATATTTAGTTGGTTTCTTTCTCCTCAATCAGTGTGAGCCGTGTGAACTGAAACATGGAATCAAGTGTAACAATGATGAACCCGAATCATCCGTATCTTAACTTCGATTGTTTCGAGAAAATATCTAATTTTTGAGTATTGAGGATTTATTGAATGCAGCTGACGCAGGCAAGCACTTCAAGCGTGCTGCAGACTTGGCATACACGCACAACTTTGGAGCGAAAAGAATACTCATTGGTGGATTAAATCCATCTCTTAACAACCTAGAAATTAAGCTCGATGAGTTTGATCGCATTAGGAGTACTAATTTGAAATCATCTTTACAAATATTACGCTGTTTTGGACATTTGATTTCAAAGCTATCGGTTAACATCAACATAGAAACGGGTCACCCAGTAGAATTGTGCATTTCATTTAACCATTTAATAAATTACATCAATGAGTACGCAACCCCAGAAACATTAGCCCTAAATCAATTGGAATATATAACGAAGCCATTTTCGAATGTTGAAACGGTTTGGCTGGAACTGTCACGTTGGCCAAAGGAGAAATTCTTTCCAAAATTGCAAACATTAAATGGATATTTCATTGAATTTAACGAAATAGCAAATATTTTGGATCATTTCCCTCATTTGAAGCACGTAGAGTTCATGTTTTATCGTCGAGATAATGATTCTATATTCAACATTGCACCAATCGGTGATGCATTTCCACTCTATTCGTTTCTACGTTTGAACGCACAAATAGAAAGCCTAAAAGTACTCTATACCGGAGATGATAGATTACTTCAATCCATTCAGAATGATTTACCGAAACTTAATTATCTGAGTCTCAAGGACTTTAAACAGCTTTTACGCGTCAAAGAGCCTTCCAGTAAGTTTCATTTTACACAGATAAGGGAATTAAAGTTGGACATGTTTACTTCAGATTACATTGAACATTTCACTTTTGAACGTTTAGATGTGTTAGACAACCGAGCCACACCGGATGAGTTGTTAGATTTTATCAATAGGCATCCATCAATAAAGACGCTTTTCCCGTAAAAATGATTCGATTTGTTATGTGGACTGGAAGTAAGAGGGAAATTAACAATTTTTTTACTTTGCAGTCACGTCTGAACGATCGATGGCAAGTTAATATTGTAAATCGAAATAAATTTAGAATTGAGATTTTTCGTGTGTAGATTCATTATTTTCATAATATTGACGTTACAACCTGATTTTCGGCCACCAACATAATTTGTTATTTCAAATGTTACGTTTCTTATGAATCGTAATTCAAGCTCTCTTATGCTATCTCTCTACAAAGTTGAAGTTTTTTTTTTTATTTCGTGCTCAGTAACAGTACAAGACAAAACAAAACTGGAACAAGCAAAACCCATCATCACCAATTCACTTTTCATTAAAAAAAAAAAAAAAAGCAAATTTGTTTCTAATATCTTATTGTTAGTCAAATAACACGCTTTTATATTCTGAGATTATTTAACTATTAAAATAAACTTAATTATTGTATTTTCTTTACAAAATGTAAACCAAACGAACAATAAAACAATATTTCGATTATCATATTTGATCGTGATTAATTTGTTTCGAATGAGTTTTTAGATAAAAATTGTGTTTGATTATTGGTTATTTGTGATTCAAAATTGCAGGAATTACATCTGTCAAAAAAACGGTGGATGTCTGGATTCCCTGGGCTCTATTTTATGAACACTCCAAGCTACACAAGCTATGAGTCAGGTAAATGCACCGGGTTGTACTTGGATAAACATCAAAAAGAGAACATCAAGTCGAGGAAAACGGAAAACAAATAGAACGAACCCGAAGCGAATAAAGAAACCAAAGTGTTTCACTCAGGCTTTCCAGAGAGCATGCACGCTCTTTTTAAGCTTTTCAATTGAGAAACACTTGGGAAGAAAAAAAAATCCAAAGAAAAAGAAAACCAAAGTGTGTGTATCAGAACCATTGGAGATGATTGACTGTAGTTTTTCATGTAAACGACCAAGTGATTTAAAACGTCACATACTAATGCATACGGGAGCTAAGCCACATAATTCGGAACATTATCCGAAGCAATTCGTCCGAAAAACTGCATGATTTTCACTGTTCATCGTGTGTTCGTGGATTTGTTGAATGAAAAAGAAATGCTGCGTGTCTTGGCAGTTCATTTAAAAAGGGTTTTGATTCTGGATTCGGTTCATCCGATGATAAAATGCAACTAATTCAAATTTAAAACAAATACAATGATCCTGTTTATTTTTCATTATTGTTTTATTTGCTCGTACAAAATTAAATCTAGGGTAACAGTATCTCATTCGCGTTTGCGTACATTTCACACATATATTTGTGTGTGTGTGTGTCATCATCGAACCAATTTTCTGCTTCAATAAGTTCGATTCTATAATCAAAATATTAACAAATGGATTTTTTGGTGTTTTTTGTAAAATAATTGCTTTGGAGCTCATTCAAATCCGATCACGCCATCTATTGAAATTATGTTGAAAACATTTTAACCGACACAGTTAAACCGCTAATATAAACCTAGACTTAAATGTTACACGGAAATGTGATGAAAGATTTTCATTTTTGAAAGTAAAGTCCGGTGAGTTATCCTTTCCATTCAAGTAAATGATTTCTCCAATACCCCGATACTCGGATGGACGGACAAATTAACAAACCTGCATCAGAATTGTATCGTTTTGTGAAACAGAGGCCAGGACACAAACAAGTCCAAAACAAATGCAAATAAACTTCAAAGAAAGGTGAAGATTTATTATTGTCGAATTGAAAATAAGACAATAAATATCATTAGTAACTGCTAAGTCATAAAATGAGGTAGAATACGAAAACGTTAGTATATGATATGATTTATAGATGAAGAAAAGACGAAGAAGATGGATCTTGCCTTCTTGGAAGCGATTAACAATGATTTTCTTTTAACTTAACCATTGAAGTGAGAGAGAAAACCTAAGTGAGTGTTGAATGGAAGGAATCGGTCAGTTGTGTTTGTGGATTTGAAGCGTTCGGGTGATTTTTTTTTAAAACAGAGTCTCAAAAGTTAGTTGATTTGTTTCTTTTCACTCAGTGTGAGCAGTGTGAGTAGTGTGAGCCGTGTGAACTGAAAAATGGAATCAAGTGTACCAATCTCGAGCATGAAGCTTACGGATCTGAGCGTGAAATGTTTAGAAAAAATATTCAAATACCTGAACATTGAGGATTTATTAAATGTGGCTGACGCAAACAAGAGCATGAAGCGTGCTGCGGACTCGGCATACACGCACAACTTTGGGGCGAAAGGAATACTCATTAGAGGATAACCATCTCTTACCAACCCAGACATTCATATTACTGACATCAACATTACTATATCTTCAAGCATGGAGGCTATTTATTGCTTAGCTAATTATGTTGGTGTACTCAATGTTGATAATATTGCGATTCACAGTTTGAAATCCTCTTTACAATTATTGCGCTGTTTTGGACATTTGATATCGAATCTATCGGTTTGCCTCGACAAACGAATTGAAAATGCAGAAAAATTGTGCATTTCATTTAACCATTTAATAAATTACATCAATGAATACGCAGCGGAAACATTGATCCGAATTGCGATTCAAACCCCACACACTCAATTCAGTAGTAGCAAAATATTTGCAATGTAGTGGTGAAATGGTATTTTACCGCCATTTGGTTTGTATGTGGCGGAAATTTCTATATAAAATACACAAATCTATTGTCAGAAATCTAACACACAGGCATTATCGGCTGTAGCCGAACACATTGTAATATAATTTGAATTTGTCAGAGCGCAACAATATGATTTGTGGTTCAGCACCTCTCGTTTCGGCATACAGTGATACTTCGTCATGATGAAAGCAGCAGAAGAAACGCAATAGTAGCTATGAGAATGTTTGTGAGTTCTTCTTCACCTCTTCGATTCCTTTTGCTTCTATTCTTCCATCTCTGTGTAGTTATGGATATCGGAGCGAGAGGTGAACACCAAACAAATGATTTTGTTGCACTCTGATGAATATAAATCATATATTTCCAATATTTTTGGCTGCAGTCGATTACAATTGTGTGTGCGATTGTTGATAGAAAATGTTGAATTTTATATAGAAATTACCGCCAAATGCAAACCAAGTGGCGGTGAAATTCCATTTCACCATCACATTGAAAATATTTTGCTACCTCTGAATTGAGTGTGCAGAAATATTGGCGTTTTTTGAGATTTTGAGTCAATTCATCGTAATAAATCAAACGGCTGCTGCAACATCAATAAATTCTGTAACAGCATTGCCGTCCATTGCAACAGAGCCATCGAAATCGACCGATACCAGTGCATTTACTATTTGGCTAAAGGCATGGTTAGGCACTAGAGGGTTAATTGAGGAATAGTCCGGGTGATCGGCTGCAGAGATAAAAATCGAATCAAATGGATTTCGGGTTTGTTTCTGGTAAGTAGACAAACACTGTTCGAATTGCATTATTTCACTCCAAAATCATATCTAGATTTTGGGTGTGAAGATAAAAAACCTGTTTTTGTGTATGTGTGAATGTATGTTTTATGTATGTGAGTGAGTGAGTGTGAATGAAAGTCAACGTTTGTTTTATTGATTTCCAAAAATGATCAACAAAATAATACGCATTAATGCATTTTTCTATTTTATCCAGTTTTTCTATTTTCTGTTCTTTGTGTCCGGTTCCAAATTTTTTCATCTTCTTGGGCATGTCAGGAATGTGAATTTTATTTTCTGTCTGTGTCCATAAATGGTAAGACAATGTATCTAAGCTGGATTGTTCATTTGGTTTTTCGAACCAACAAAGAAAGGTTGTGTGTATATTCATTTATCTATCGGCAGCTAGCTAGCTAGGCGTACACCGAATATTCTTGCATTTACGTGAATAAGTTTGAGAAGTGATCAAGTGGTGAAGTGAATCGATCAAAATGTAATTATTCCATCACTATAATTAGTAAATTTGCCGTTAATTTTTTTTTTGTATCTATTACTCAATTTTAGGCGATTTTTGCTATTGGCAATGATATGTTTTTCGTTCTTGCCATCATTTTATACATACTTTCATAGATTCACGGATAGATATGTGGGTTTTTACCATCCATGTACGATACAAGCAGATGTTTTACAATATGCAAATGAATCTTGCGCAAATGTATCTTGCGCATCTGAATCGCATCAAAGTCCTTGGACCTACCTAGGAAGTTGTGGACCAATTGAATTGCAAATCATAAGCAAAAACAGTACAGTGCCCAGACGATTTGTAGAAAAAACACCAAACGTGAAATTTCTCCGAATTCGAAATAATAGTTTAACATCAATCGATGGAATTTCAATATGTCAATGGAAAAAATTACAATGGATTGACGCTGATTTCAATCGTTTGGGAGAATTGACAAATGATTTTCTGTTCTTTTGTAAACAGCTGAATCAACTGTTGCTTCACAAGAACAAGATCAAGGAAATAGCATCCGACGCATTCATCGGCTTAAAATCGTTGCGATATTTGGATCTATCATCAAATCAAATAACTTATTTAGATAAAAATGTTTTTAAGCCGTTAAAAAAATTAGAAAATTTGAATTTGAATACGAATCGAATCCAGATAATAGATTTAGACTTATTTCGATATAACATGTTGATTGGCGTTTTGGATTTAGGCAATAATGATTTAAAAACGAATTTACCTGAAATACTTCAAATGTTGGACTATTTAGAGGTTTTTTCTGCTGAAAATAATCCGAAGTTAGGCAATATCGATATAAGACATCTGGATTCGTTGAAGGATTTGAACATGGAAAATGTTTCCCTGACTAGTCTTTTTATACCATCAAATGTGCAAGAGGTGCGTCTCGGTGGTAATCAAATATCTCAAATATTCGTTGAACCAAATAATACATTATTTACTTTGATTCTGGGCGGAAACTGCATGACTAGTACTACTACTTGAAGGATCCTTTAATAATTTGAGAACTTTATCTTTGCCGAACAATCCCATACAATTACAGACAATAAATGACTTAAGTGTTGTTAAAATAAAAAGAAAATATCCATCGATTGAATTTTTATTCATATCAACTATAGACGATAGAATAGCTGAAAAAATGATATTGGAAGCGGAAGAAAACCAAATTGATCTCGCAATAGGCGACATATATTCTTTAACATATCTACGTTTTGTCGATTTCGATAGTATTAATTTTGAGAACTATAATCACACGGTTTATATAACATCTTCACTAAGAAAATACTTCACAAACAATGTGAAAAATCTTATCGTGGCAAAGGCAAATGAATAATACTGTACCAATCAGATGGTTAGGTTTTTAACTAAATATACAAAATTATGTAATTATAAAACATTGAAATTGAATAAAAAACTGCAGATAAGATATCTTTTATTCCACTCTGTCATGAGTATTTCATCGTCTGACGAAAACAATGTTTAGCTGATTAAGGTATAGATGACGTTGTTACAATGGAGTCTCGTCGAAAAAGACTACCCTACCATTTCTTTCTTCTTCTATGGGTTTTAGAACTGGCATCAACCCTTTCCTTAATGAAAATTGGTTTTCAAAAATAATGCATTCTGCCAACATTATTTCTCGGTAGAAATTGTATAAAAGTCGCCCAGCAAATCCTATTTCATTCAAACACTCCATGAATTGTCGATCGCAGCTGCACAAACTGATTGTGAAAGATCCTCGGTTCCTGTATTTTCTAACTATGCTTCCAATTGCAAGCTGAAATGCATAGATGTTAAATTAAGCAAATGAGTAAATGCAATCAATATTTCCCATCAAAAATGTCTGGATGGATGGAAAATCTGGACAGTTTGCTTTTGCGTTTGTTTCGAAAGATGACATGAAACAATTCGCTGCAAAAGATGAAAGTGGGTTTCCCATAGCTAACGAATTCACCTGCTGATAAACTTTATCATTGAATTGGAAATAGCAAACCCCAAGACACAAACTAACCAATTGCATGTACTCATTTACCTTTACAGGATCGATGTTTATTGATCTTAACCAAAGCAAAATTGAAGATTCTGCTTCTTTTACGGAAATGTTCGTATACATTGATTCTATATCAAATGAAATCATGATCTCATTTGGTTTGAATTGAAAATTCTTCATTTGATTAATAAAATCATATGTATTTTTCACGTGAAAGCCCTTTGGTTGTTGAAATTTTTTGAATTCACTGCATAGCCACTTTGCGATCTTATAGTTCGGTGATTGTATGTCACTAGAAATTGGTCGAAATTTCAAATCACCGCCCAAGTGGACAAATTACACGAATTTATTCGTGTGTACACGAATTTCACACGATTTGTAAAATTGTATTTTCGACCATCTTTCGTTGCAGCAAATTTTAAATCGTGTACACAATTGGTGTACACGATCTATCGTATTTGTATTATATGTTGAAATGAATAATTATAGTACACATTGTTTATCTTGTCAAATTGAAGAAAAGAAATTATATCAATATTTTAGTTTGTTCTCATTAAAGACTCAATCTTATCACACGTCTTGTCTATTATTTCAAATACCGATCTTCTATCTCTAACATTATAAAACATACAAATAAGATAAATCGTGTACACGAATTGTTTACACGATTTGAAATGCACTGTAACGAAGGATGGTCGAAAGTAAAATTTAACAAATCGTGTATACATGAATAAATTCGTGTAATTTGTCCACTTGGGTACTCATAAAAACAATCGAAATTTTCAATTCATTTTATGTTTATGATCTAAATACAATTTGTTAATGAAAAATATTAACTAACAACACACGAATATTTTCGGGTTTTTTGTTTCATTTCAACGGTTGTGTGGATCTCATAACACACTAAGAAGTCCACAATATAGTGGGAGGTATTTCTTGTCTATGCCCTTTGCTCTCGCAAATTGGTAAGTTAAATAAAAGTCCAATGTAACAACGAGAGGCAAGAGAGCCGGTACTTTAATCCATCGGTACCCATCGTTACATAGGCTAATCCGGTACAAACAATAGTGTGAAATGACCAATCCACTTGAGTTCGAACTATTAACAAAAATGTATCGTTGAGTCCGTTCTGTTCTCTGCTGCTTTGAATAAACATTCTCTGCTATTCTCTGCTGTGTTATATTTGTCATCACCGATAAGAACAAATCAAATCTATCCACATGGAGACAGTCATACTATTAAAGTTAGCAGAAGTAAGCAAAGGCTAGCAAACCCCATGTCTATCCAGTTCTTTTTGTTTGTAAAAAAAAACCATTTAAAAGGAAGTTTGCACTTGTCATATTAAGCATTATACCTAAAGCGTGACTAAAGGCATTTTTATAAAGGAATAATTCTATGAAAAGGACCATAAAAATCGAAACAAATGCAAATAAACTTCGAAGAAAGGTTCATGGTGTCGAATTGAAAGTAAGACAATAAAGGATATTTGAATACGATTGATCGTTATTCAAGCTCTCTTATGCTATCTCTCTACAAAGTTGAAGTTTTTTTTTTATTTCGTGCTCATTAACAGTACCAGACAAAACAAAACTGGAACAAGCAAAACCCATCAACATCAATTCACTTCTCATTTAGAAAAAAAAAAAAAACAAATTTGTTTCTAATATTTTATTGTTAGTCAAATAACACGGTTTTATATTCTGAGATTATTTAACTATTAAAATTTAACTATTACTGATTCCATGGCTTCTATTTTATGAACACTCCAAGCTACACAAGCTATAGCTCATATATGAGTCAGGTAAATGCACCGGGTTGTACTTGGAAAAACATCAAAAAAGAGAACATCAAGTCGAGGAAAACGGAAAACGGAAAACGGAAAACGGAAAACAAATAGAACAAACCCGAAGCGAACAAAGAAACCCAAGTGTTTCACTCAGGCTTTCCAGAGAGCGTGCACGCTCTTTTTGAGCTCTTCAATTAAGAGCGTACGTTTTCATTTCATATCGTTTATTTTATTTGTTCCTTCGTTTCTCAGTTTTTCCTTCTTTTCTCTCCAAGATCGCTGTCAACGCAATTTTTTGTTTCTTGGTTTTTCTCTTTCTCGTTTTTTTTCGCTGAGAACAATCGCCCTTGGAACGGGCATAAGGTAAAAGAACTTCATTTAGAATTGCGTACATTTAACACATATATTTTTGTGTGTGGGTGTCATCATCGAACCAATTTTCTGCTTCAATAAGTTCGATTTCAAGTGGATTGTTTGTATGTATTTTGTAATGTAATTACTTTGGAGCGAATTCAAAACCGATCACGACATCTGTTGGTAGCTTTCATCAATCATTGCTTGGGAATTTGAATTTGTTTAACTCATGCACCAGAATATCAAGTAAGGGCAGTAAGCTTTTGGTTTTGTGAGGAAAATCGACGGTTTATATTATCGTTGAACATTTTTTTTTTAAATAAATGTCCGTTTTACTCCATGACCAAGAAACATTTACGTGAAAGAATTATGTAATTCACCAATTCTCTGAATTGTTTGTTTCATATTGTTTCTGAAACTTTCGTCTCCTTGAGAATGAGTTAATTGATTGTCAGCGTTTGTATGTTTAAGCTCTCAACACTTTTGGTTTGGAATGTGAATTTTCAATTGAAAAATTTCGATTACAAATTGTGTTTCGCAATATCGCGCAATATGCCAAGTGAGTTTCGACGAATTTGAGAAAGTTTTCCTTTTGCAACAACATGCAATTCACGCAATTCCTTGAGAATGATCATTGCCTTGGACTCAGTTGCAATCGATTTAATCAAGTTCAGATGGTTCAATACAATCGATTTGCTATGCATGCTCTCAGTCTAAAATATATTAATACGTGACACTGTCGCAATCAAGAATTGATTCAGTGCCTGATGAGCTGAACTCCAGCATCGTATTGTACGTACATATGCTCTGACCAAACGTGTCGTTCAAATGTTCGTTTAGCACTTTCATGGAATTTTACATTAATTCAACAAGTTTTGATCTTCATCGTGCTGATGTACACTATATCACACCGCATTCATAATCCAATGCATTCTAAACGTACTTAATCATTTCAGAAGACGAACAAAATATTGTTTTCAAAAAAACAATGAACATTTTCCACACCTTCAACTTTTAGGTGGATACTTTTGCCATGACCGTCAAATGAAAGCTGTGTAGAATTTCATCCAAATCATGCTCATTCGCTTGCATTTTATTGCTATTCATTCGTTAAACACTCGTATTCATTTTATACTGGTTACATGTTGTGCGCGCACTGCGTATTCATTACACAAAATCTCAATGCCAGACTGTCTGTCGTTGCTCATACTTATACTCGCTCCACTCAACTGTTTACACTGATGCTTTTACTATTTGCTGCTTATATTCGCCTTAATTTCAGAGATACTCTTATTTGAGCAACGAAAACAATCAATTTAAATGATGATAATTTTCGAAATTAAATCACATTTGGATTAAATTAAGCAAAAGAAGAAAAAAAAACACGCAGCTTTAATAACTACCGTATAAAAATTGAGGTTTTTAATTTGCACAGACTTATACAACGCAAAAAAAACGGAAATGCCAGATCTCAAATTTTTACCAAAACACATTGTCACGTGTATTTTGTTTGTTTCGCACTAATCAAATAGTGTAAACCGTAAATATTGACCGAAAACACCAGGCTGACACGCGTAAAGCGTTCGAATCAAGTAATTCGTTTCGTCAGATTTGATGATGAATTTCTGTTTCAGGTCAATCATCTGTTAACGGGATTTGTTGATGATTTGGAAGTTAATCGAAAAACAATTTGCACACTCATGAAGGTTGGTTTTCCAAGCGATCTTTGCAACTTTTAGTATACATATTTCACCTTTTTATATCTAGTTAGCAAAAAAAATGTGGATTTTTCCGTAAACTGTTTATAGATTCTTGTAGATGTTTAAATCTCGCATTGTTCAAATCACGAAACTTGATCTTAATCAGTTGAGAGAATGTAAAGATAAACTAGGCAGACATTTACCGGAAGTGAGAGCAGATGCGACCGGAAGTGAGTGCATTTTTTAGCTATATAATTATCGGCTCTCTACAGCTCTATGATTCATTTATAAATTTCCGAAATGACGTTACACAAACGTCGTTTCATATACGAAAAATTGATTTTGACGACAAAAATGGAGAAAATGATTTCTAAGAATGGAATTGTTTGTTTTTTTTCGATTGTTTCTCTCATAATTCAAAATAAAACGTTTTTAGAATATAATTCTTGCTTGTTCGTACAGATGCTAATTGACAACATCTGCCTTCTTTTGCTTGATTTAGATGTGGTGTTCGCTGTTCAGCAATTCTGCGGGATTTTCCGCCTCTCAAAAATAAGATGAGATCATTTTTCGATGTGATTAATATTTTCGAAATGCAATCGAACAATTTTTAAACTATTTTAATATTTCGTCAAAGATACGCAAATTTTCAGTATACGTTTCTATAACATAATCTCCCAAATGGTGCAATAACTGTCAAATTCAGGATCAAAATGGGTCATTAAGTTAAATTTAATTATCAAATAAAAATGAAATAATACAACAGATTCTTTCAATCCGCTTGATAACAATTTGAACGCAAACATGTGCTTCTGAAAAGGTACATCATTAAAATCATTTTCAACGCTGTTAAATAGAAGTGTCTACGAGGATACTGCATTTTCTGCAAAATTCTTCAGTTCTTCTACGTCAATTTTTCAATGACGTACCATTTTTAATCATGTAACTGAATGAATTTCTAAAAAAAAAAAATGTTTGCAATATCATCGGTGGTATTTTTTTGGGTTTCGAGGGGCTTGATGCCAAGTCGTTTGTGGGTCGAATTGAAAAACTTAAAGTGTAAATATTCACCCGGAAAATTGTTGCTGACCGAGAGAACTCTTGTCTATAGAATAGCCACCTGGAACCTTGGGTTTGGAGATGTGTACTCCACTCATCTCAAGGAAAATATTGCGTTTATGATCGAAAAATCTGTTATATTCTCAAAAAACAAAAAATAAAAACAAAAAATTACTTCACTCATGGAAAAATGACAGCCACTTTGTCGATCCAGTTATTGCGAGTATTTGCAGGCGTTTTTTTTTCAAAATATACAAATATTTGTATAAAGCCCACGAGTACATCGAGTGTTACCAAGCATTTTACAATTCTTGAAAGTATTCTTCTCAAAAATTCAACGAATGTTGGAATTTTTGTGTACGTCGTAAGCTCATCATCGTAAAATTTGCCTGTGAATTGCTGAATTCGATTTAAATCAGTCCATTCGCTAGACGACAAAGCTGCACAAACAAGTGATTTGTGATTCAGAATAAAAACAAAACAAAACGAAAAAAAAAGAATCGCATAAACAAAGCTTGAGAGCAAAACAAAGTCGTAACAGAAAAAAACACTAAAATCTATTTCCGCATCGTTAAATGTGGTTAATAAAACCAGGAACTAAATGTCAAGTTAGAGAGGCGTACACGAACACACTTTGCGCTTTGCAAACCGAGTTCTATATTCAATGCTTTGCTTCCGATTTGGCACATTTAATTCAATCGATATCATGTTGTTGTTTTTTTTTTTTTGCTTCTATTCCCGCACTCACTCACTCATTCACTCACTCAATTCATAAGCGAATTGTTTAGTTTTGATTTTAATTTTTGTTTTGTTTTTCGTTTGTTTTGTTTTGTATTCATTGTGTGTCTATTTACAAAATGAGTTGAATAAGGTCAGTCTCTTAAGGTTCTTGGATGTGAGCAAAAAGCATCACTTGACTTCCGTTAAGTGCGCTCTCTTTCCTGCTGCTGCATGTGATGTCGTCTCTATCAGATGATGCTATTTTTGTAAATACGGCGAGTTCCGAAATGAATGTGCAAAAATAACAAAAACAGTACTCATTTAACTACATTTCAAGTCAAGCATGTATATACCTATATTATATTATATTATATCTATATAATAATTTTGCGGTATGTTCGATAACCTTAGAGATTTGTTTGTATTCGGATGATCAGCACTGAACGCACATTCATTTCGATTTATTGTTGAGCTTCACACTACAATATAGCACAGCGTACAGTGCACAGCGTACAGCGCACACACAACTGTCGGTCGATTAATACATAAATGACGAAACATTTGCAATGAGACTTGCTTTGTTTCGTCTGTTAATTGTCAAGCGAATGATTTATGAAAATGAAATGAAACTGAGAAAAACGACAACAACAATCGCCGCCAACAACATCAAATCAGTTTGTTGTTCATATTCCCCAATCAATCAATCGGAAGAAATAAGCCCATTTAAAGTGTTGCTGCGTTGTTATATACGTAGTGTGGCCAGGGCCTTTGAATGAAACAGCACCAACTACATGCAATCTTTGTTTCTCTCTCTCTCTCACTCTCTCTCTCTCTCGTAGTTTTTCGTGTTTTTTTTTTCCTCCTTTTTTTTTCTTTTAATTGCATCCAATTTTCATGCTTTTTAACAGGTTCTCACAAGCATATCTCGGTTTCGTATTTCTTAGAATTTAAAATGCGCCGAACGTTTCGGGTGCGTAGAACAACTTTTTAAAAATGCACATTCTATAAATAACACGTTCAATGTCGACATCGTGAAATCGCATAATTATTTTTGCCTTTTCTGGGAGGGAGGTGAAATTATGTGAAACTGTCAATATTATATAGAAACAAAACATGGCAATTTCGTTGATTTTGAGTATAAGAAACGTTTTATAGTGCGCTTTTGCACAACGGAATTTCAATTTCGATCAAATGAATAGAGGTTTGGTTAGAGACATTTCAGACAATTCACACAACAACCCATATTTATTTTCAATTTAAACATTTACACATTCGGTTTTTTTTTCTGTCGGGCTTGCAAACCTCATGCCCCATCATTATAGCTAATGTACCATTTGCATGCTATTCCCTGTACGAATCCAATCATCTTGCGTTCGCTACTATAATTTGTTACAATTTGCAACCCCTTTCCCCCTCTCCCTCCCAAACAACAATTGTATATTAAATTCCTGTAATTTGATTTAATCGACAATCGCTTGATCTTTAATCTGTTTAAAGAGTCATCAAAAAAAAAAATGTTTAAATAAATTGATTGTAACCAATTTATTATTTTCGTGTAAATTGTATAAGAGTGAATTTAATTGACTCATATAACAAGTCTCCTCATGCTTCTTACACCGCGAACATGAACTATGTTGGTTGGTTTTACATGAGCGCAAAATCGACATGCATATTACAAGTACCCACGTGCGAAAAGCAGCCAACTGACTAAATGTCAAATGCAAATCGCACATTTCGCAGCAGCGAAAAGCCAATACACATGTCTCTCATGTGTAAGTGAGTGTGTCTCTCTGTGTGTGTATAAAAAATACGGTACTGGTGTATGAGCACAAAATGCAATGCGAATGACGTGAGTAATACACCCGAACAAGGTGCATGAACTTGACCTATTTTTCGAATGAGATTAATACTGAAGTCGTTGTCGCAATTTTTCGTTTAAGTATTGAATTGCTTGTTGCTGGCGTTCAATGATAACACACTGTGTCGTTTTTGTTTTTCTGTTTTTTTTTTTATAAATTCTTTTTCTGTATGCTTATTTCTTGATTGTGTGAAAACATTAAGAAATGGGAGAGAGAGAGAGAGAGAGAGAGAGAGAGAGAGAGAGAGAGAGAGAGAGAGAGAGAGAGAGCGCGAGAGAGAGGAGTGAAGAAAATGCAGAGCCAAGTGCAGTAAATTTTGATTGGCGTGCGCATTTTGTGTGTATAAATATTGAGCTCCACAAGGAGCTCGTTTTGCCTGTGTCTTCTGTATATCGTCGTCGTCGTCGTCATGGTTGGTGTTGTTTTTCGATGCAACCGAACATTGCATTGAACCGCCACTGACCACTCGGTCTTGCATGTCTATCCACAATAATGTGGCCATTATATTGGATTGTTATTGATGGAAAGCACCAGCGTTTTTTTTTTAAATGGAAACAGTTAAAATTCATTGACTTACATTTTCTTGGTTGAATTTTGCGTCGTTGGTCGCTTTCGGTGTATGACGCACGTTATTAACTCGATCAAGAAATGTTACATGTTTGCATCATAAATCCTATGTTATAATTCAGGTGTTCTTCCATGCACATACACACACACATACAATTATCATTTTGCGAAAACACATTCGAATATATGCAAATAAGGTGCAATGCCATGCAAAATCGACCACCCAATCGCGTCATTGTAGAAATAGAAGTAAAACACTTCTGTTTTTGGTTTGTTCCAAATGGTTGACAGATTTTATTTTTTGTATTTATATTTACATTGGATGTGACATATTTCGACGCAGATTTTTGGCATTTTCAACAGTTTTCAAGCGTATTAAGGGTTATTTTTTTCATTAAATCGAAAATCCTTGATATTTTCTGTGGTATTTTTTCTGAATTTTTCACTTGACATATCAACAAAAGCCCATTACAAAGTCGGTCAGTTGTGTCTGTGTGTCAAGTGCTTAAACTGCATAAAAGCCATATAAACGATTTTGTTTCAATGATTAATTGAAACGTTGGCGCACATAACCCCATAGATGTGTAATCTATGCTTCCCAAAGTCAAAAACTAAATGGATCGAAACAGCATACAGCATACAGCCTTTAGTGTACTGTAGCATGTCTTAATGATCAAGGTGCATTTGAAACATCTTGAATTCCGTATGACCAAAAATGATTAAATTTCAATACGATGGGCCTGGCGATGATGAGTTGCCACTTTTTATTTGGTTTTGGTTTTGGTTTTGTTTTTGTCTAATTTAATAAATGATTTATAAAACTCATCATTTTTTGTTTAGTAATCGTTGAATTTCAGCCGATCCTTTTGATTATTTTATGTGACCGTCAAATGAGATCGAATCAATTGCCAATTTAAAATAAATTTTAAATAAAGAGCATATGGTTTTGAGAAAAAAGTCCTTGTCCAAACGAACGACAGTCAATTTGATTGAAATGTATGCGTGTGTGTGTATGTGTTTTTGTTTTAAATAGCATTCAATATGACGATGAACAATTTCGATGATGGCATTCGCTTCAGTTTTGCCGTGTCAAAATGCAAATCAAATGGATGGCCAATGGAAAATGGTATGGTGATGCATTTAAAAAGAAAGCATCATTTCTTTTAATTAGTCAATTAAATGACTAAGTCTATGTGTGGCATACTTGATGATCAGCTAATGAGGTCACTCACTTATATTTAGATCATGCAGCTGTATTCACATTCGCAATCGCAATTCGCATTCAATACATTGTGTGCGCGCATATTTATCGAATTTATAGAACGAGTGTGAGTCAATCGAAGTCATGTGTTTCTATCGGCAAATAGAGTTGATCATTCGTTGTGTGTGAGTGTGTATTTTGTGTGTCTGTTTTAAATAAACGAACAATAAGAAATTCAATTCAATGAAATGGAAAGCCATTACTGGTGTATTGACTGTGAGAGCAAACCACTTTGTTATGTCTTGCGGTTGATTTGCCCAGAATACATGCGTTAAGACAATGATTTTTACTTTTTTTTTTCTTTATTCATGTAGCTCCATTCAATCGTTTGTTTCGTTTCGCTATTTATTTGTGTGTGTGTGTGTGTTTATTTAATTAATAATTTGAAATATTCATGCCTGTTCGACACTTCTTAACAAAAGGCTCATAAATTTTTCAAGCGCAATGAGTTTTACCATGAAAATTATTATATCGTGTCAAACGGCGTATGATATAATCATAACTCTTCCGGAATCGTTTTTAATTCCATATCAACCAATGAGCAAGTGCATTTTGATTGAAGCACGCGACGCGATCGTATGTTGTTTTTTGTTTTGCTGCTTTTTGCCGTTATTTTTGCTTCCGGAAATCATAGCATTCGAAATCCCAATTGAAGCAATCAAGCAGACGGCGTGCGAATGCTATAAAAGTATTCATGTTTTTGTTGTTGTTGTTGTTGTTGTTGCGTCGAGAATTTTCCGTGCGAAATTGTCAACAATTACTTGTGGAAAATTTCAACGCACATTAAATTCCGGATTGATACGTCCGGAAAATTTATCGAGACCAAGAACAATAAAAGCATCAAACCGTTTGAAAGTCATTCAATTTTGATTGTACGCATCTCAAGCAAACTCACAACGAACAAATCAAAATTACAACCGAAATATGGAAATAACACAAAATGGATTCGTATTCCGAGTTTGTAATTAAATGAATTCGTTTAAAAATAAAACACATACACACACACACACGCGCGCGTTTTAATTATTCAATGTAGTATTGGCGGTTGTTGTTGCTTTTTTTCTTATTGGTTTGACGATTGTATTTCAGGTAACATTTGGCATGAGCCCAAGGTAAATGCATGCTAAACGTTTCTATCGTTAAAACACATGTAACACTGACATTAAACATGATTGTGTACGCAAGAAAAAAAAATCGTTTCATTCATCGGCTTCGGTTTGGATGGTATTTCTTTGGTATTTTGGCATTCAACCAGACCGAATGGCAGTCCAACAGTTGATTGAGCGCAACTCGTTCAGAAATCATTTCAGGCCATAGTCAAGCTATTCTAATCTTGTCCAAATTGACAGAACATTTATCACTGGGCCTGGGCCTGTGCGATTTGAACAAGTGCACGCCAACCGGAAAAGTCCATTGCTGGTATTTTTGGTGTGCAATATTGAATTATTTATGTCCAGTTGACTTTAATGCACGCCGTTTCATGTTTTTCTGTGTTTATGCGTACACACTATCCACAGTCAAGTGAATACAATCCCATTGAAAAATACACCGAATTACATGCGTACGGCTTACTTTTTCACAAATGCTTCATTACGGAACGGAGTGGTTCATCGTTGCCATTTTTCGTTGTGCTGATGAAATGGACATTTTTTACCGAAATTTGAACCAGAAAATGAAATTGTGTGTATGCACATTTCCATCTTATCATGATTTGGGCAAACAAAACTCTATCAGAGCCGCCAGAAAATATGTGATGACGAAATTTTTGGTACTTTCCATACAAAAGTGGAGAGTCTTAAAACAAACAAAAAAGTTTGTTAAGTTCTCAAAACGAAACGTATTGAAATTGTTTGACGATTCAGATTTCTTTTTTTGTTGAGCCAATTGCGATACTTCTCCAGTTTTGATTCGATTGTATGGGGAAAAAGAAAAAGGACACAAGTGGAAATGAAGTGAACAAGTAACAGAAGCAAAGCTGCACAACATAAAAGCGATTGTGTGTGCAGCTGTGCAGAAAAAGGGCAAGGTTTGATTATTTAAGCATTGGTGTTTTTGGCAGTGTGTGAGCGTGTTTGTGTGCTCGCCCATTTTAGATATCAGCAAGAGCTGTAAGTTTCTTGAAATTATTTAAAGCCAAGGCTACGGTACATGCACATTGTGAATGATGTAAGGTGAAAATGTTTTTCCCATTGGCTTTGATTAAAGACCGTTTTTTTTTTGTGTATAATATTTTGTGGTTCCCTTGCGTAGCAAGTTTCCTCAATTTGTATTATTTTCACACGTACAAAATAATAAAACCAATGATGCATCACATATCGCACATTGCCCTTTATTTATCAGAATATGTGAACTTGAAAATGTTGTGTGTGTGTGTTTCGTTTTGAGCGTGCGCTGCGAACACAAACTCTTTATTTGTTTTGTTATTTTCTCAGTTTATTTGCATGAATAACATCGATTTTTTTTTCTGGTTCAGTAGTTTATGTATGCATTTCACATCGCCAAAAAAAAAAATCAAAACAAAATCCGATCATTCCAAGCTTTTGATCGTTCAGCTTGTCAGTTCGCTCGTTCGCTCGCATCGTCAATGTGAGTGTAGATTTTATTTATCGCTTTGTTTATGATTCTCAATTAATTTCAAGTATAAATCATGTCGAGTGTAGTCACTCTACCTGCTTTCCTTGTGTATTGTTGTACATTGTATAAAATTCATATAATAATATTGATCAACTAACTATTGACGACGGGAGGAGAGAGAAAGAGAGAGAGCCAAGAGAGAAGTAGAGAAAAATGATTTAATTCGCTGTGATGTGTTAGTTAGTTAAAGATACAATGCTAGAATTCAACCTTCGACAAAAATTACTTCCGATTTATAAAAATATATTCAAGTTGTTTATTATTTTAAGCGCTCTTGTTCTCATCTACAGCTCTCCAGCGAGACTAGACTTTCACAGTGAGCTGCTCTAGCTATGGAGTGCGAAAGTGCGCGCGCGCTCGCTCACGCTCGAGATTCTCTCTATGTGTTTGTATGTCTACAGTTAAGCTTTTGCGATTTACGATTTTTGCATGCGGGAAATGAGCACAAACACAGCAGGAGAATGCCAAATTATCGGATTGAATTTACAATGTTATTTTTGTTATTGTCACGTAGATTGAATGTTTTTCCTGTTGTTTTATTGTAATCATTTCTAATCACCTAGAATTTATCGAATCGTTTGTTATTTATCTGGTTGACGCCTGCCAATGCCCTTATGCGATATTTCTGGATTGTCAATTGAAAACGAGGTGAAAGTAATTCAAAACACAGAATTCAAAAGCCGGAACACTTTTTTTTTCTTCAATTTGTTTTATTTTTTCTATCTAAAAATCGTTTTTGTTGTTGTTTGAAAATAGAAAATGTTTCAAATGGAATATATGTTCTAAGCGCCAAACTATTTGCCTGTAAATAGTCAAACATTCAAACAACAAAATAACAAAACATTCTCTAGATGGAATTACATTGTCGCTTCTTTATATCTTGTTATTATATTTTGATAGTTTATATGTTTAGAAATATGACGCATTATGTGCATTTGGCGAAAATGTCCCTCATGTGCTAATGCACAAACTGTGTCTGAATGAGCGAACGGACAGACGATCGGGGCGGACGGGATGAGCGCGCTTCAGCACACACTGATTTTGGTATTGTATTGAGCTAACTTCTGACTAAATTATCCTTCAGCTGCATATATATAGAGAGAGAGAGAGACGATGTGTCTCTCTATATAACGAAATGACAATATAGCAAGTGCTGTTGCCGTTCATTGCATGCTCTCTGTTGCTATTCGAACAGCGAAACCAGCCCCAGTAAAATTGTGTGTCCGTGACACACAATTTATTACGAAATATAAGAGGTAGCGACAACAAAAGAGAGAAAAAGTCACCAGCAAGAACAACGACGACTACGACGACAACGTCGAACGACTTGAAAAAAAAGCAGCCAACAGCAATTGCAACTGCGTTTCGTTTGATACTTTGTTCATCAATTCAACTTGACTTGTATGTTGTTGTAATTTTCCTTCATTCAATGTGCGTTTTGTAGCGCAAATCAATGATTTGTTAAATCCGTGCATGTTTTGACACATCTCCAGAACACAAAAAGGGAATTCCCAGTGTGTCACCGTTTCTTTTATGAATGAAACATTGGTTTATATTTTTAAATAAACGGACTCTTTGCTGACGAACGTATTATTTGAAGTTAAAATAGCGAAGGAGAGAGAACGAGGGAGCGAGAGAGAGAGAGAGAGAGAGAGAGAGAGAGAGAGAGAGAGAGAGAGAAGGAGAGCGAAACGCATAATAAATTTCCTTGTATCAAGGTCAATGCATTTTCATGCAGGTTCAACTAAATCAAATGGTTGCACAAGAATGACTGCAACTTATACGTTGGTTATGCAGCGGATTGAATTGTACACAGTTGTGGATAGCAAAAAAAAAGCTATAGCACGCGAATAAATTTATGTTTCAAATGCAATTATAGATGTTGATGTAATGTGCTGTTGCATTTTCACTGTTATTTGTTTGTCGTCATTCAACTTCGGTGTGTATTACAAAACCAAAATGGCCATTTTAGGCCAATTGAAAAGAAGAAAAAAAAAACAACGAACAAGAATTGGTTGTTGGTATGGTTGGCTATGGCCAATGATGACTCATGATCAGTGGCTTCTTGAATTCGATAACCATATGCTATTAAAAGAGCACTAAGTAGATTACTGTGTGTGTGTGTGTGTGTGTGTTTTTGTCGTCGCCGTTCGATGTATACGGTGACTTATGTGCTAAGTGTTTAATGCTATTTCAAATTAGGTGCGAATGACGTCAACAATTCAACTTTGGGCAGGTGATTTTTCCAGAAATCTCATCGTCATGACGTCGAACGCGTTGTGTAATTGCACTGGGTGTATGTGGCTGGGCTCTTCCTTTCGCTCGCTTTTTTTTTATTCAAATGTTCGAAACAGTGCTTTCTTTTGAACTTGATTTGTAATTCATGGTTTTTCGCTTTGTATTTTGCGAAAAAAAAAACATTTTTGCTTCGTTTTCCATGTTTAAAGAAGAAAAAAATAGAAAAAAAAACACTAACCACAACAAAAATAATAACAGCAGCAATCGCCGCAATAACAGCGACAAATATTATGTGGTAAGCATAGCATAACATAGGGTTTCATTGGTATTACTTTGTGGTAAATGCATTGTTTTTTTGTTGTTGTTGCTCATTTTCTGGCTTTCGAATTGAATGTGGCATTTCTTTTTATTCTATGCTTCTTTGACCCTATGCTAACGTTATATCCAGATGTGCGGCTCATTAACTGTTTGTCTATGTATGCAAAACACGAAAAATGAACGAAACATCGCAAAAACGAAAATCGCAATAGCTTTTTGTTTTTCTGTTGGTGTTTAGCTGCCTGTTGTTATGTATCCACTCAACATAAGGATTCTAATTTGTTGATTTATGTAATTATCGATTCGAAATTCTGAATGAAAGTAAATTCGGTTAGCGAACGCAGATCAGCCGATTTTACGCAATTTGGTAATGACTAATAAATCAATTCACAACGCTAACCACCATCGGGTGTTTTTTTTTTTAACCCAAGAAAACAAAAATCTTTTGTTTCAATGTGTGCGCACATGAAATATAAACATTTAGAACGTACCAACCAAAGTAAATGTGTATGCGTCGGCAAGCCATTGGCAGCACCGCGATGGCGTGGTGTGTGTGTGTTTTTTACCACTAAATTAATTATCTATCTACGATCTTTGTGGTTATTTAGGTTTCCTTGCGGCCAATGATGTCTGTTTGACTCTATTCAAATGGTGCCGTCGTTTGACTATTCGAACACTGTGGTGACTGGCTTTTTTGTTATTGTTTTACTATAAATGGTAATATTGAACAAAAATGTGATACGTCTTTGTGATTCACAGGCTTAATACTTTCAAAAGCTCAAGTACCGTAACGGCTAAAAGGGGAGGATTGAAATTTCAAAGACGACAAGAAGAAAATGCAATGGTGTTGCTGGAGCAATGAAAAACAAACGTTTGATTCAGTTTTTTTCATGTGTCTATGTGCCATTTTATTACATGCGTTGGAGTTTGGAAATTTATAGAGTAATATTTTGAAATAGTTCTGATTTTTTTGTTGTACGGTGACACACAATGTTTCATACTCGTAATAAAATTTGATTCGTTTGAATAAGACACACAATGAATCGCTTAAATTTTGCAATATATACCAAAACAGCTGACAACAGTTCGTTTGCTGGTAACAGGCCGTGTTCGTGCACAGTAATATTTTACACAAAGTTTTGATGAACTTAAGTAGAACATCGAAAATTCCATACGTATTACCCCAACGTTGAGCAAACAAGTGAGCAAATCTTTCTCAAATGTTTCTCAAATTTTACTTGCAAAAAATTGAAAAATATCTACAAATGTTGAATTTTTTTTCTTTTTTTGCTGAGATTTTCCAACTTTGGTCGAAAAATGGTGTTGCTCATGTTCTGTATGACGAAAACTAACTAAAAAGTTTTTATTAAAAACTGTGTGTTATCTTTCTGTGTAGGGTCATTGAGCTTTCTAATTAAGCAGACAAGTCAATTGATGGAAGAGATATTGCGAAATAATTTTGGTGTAAAACCAAATAAAATGGATAATAACAACAAGCGCCAGATTTTCATAATAACATTTATTCAATTTGATAAAAATGCAGACAGTTTAGTCTGCATAATCCTGGGAGATGATGTTTTTTTTTTTAAATTACCAATTAGCGTATTGTGTAATTGTTTCGAAGAATATGCAACGACACACCAAATTTTGTTTGGCTATTGAATTTATATGGTTTTTTTTTTTGGTTCGCAACGAGCAAATAAATTAGAAACCGAATCGATAAAATCTGGGACAATGACAAAATATTTACAATTTGGCTCAAGATTGATTCAAGACAAATTCCTTAAAACAATCCGTATGGTATATATGGCCCGTTTTGGCACGTGAAATTGTAAAACATAGAAACAAAATGAACCAAGAAAAAAAAAACAAAAGAAACATTGGTCCTGAGGCATTGCCTGATACAGTTCTCTATTTGCCTTCTTCTGTTTACACATGTGCTGTTTTTGCTTAGCTTAAACACCGTTTTCAATTATTTTTTTTTTGTGTTTTGTTGTTGCTGTTGTTTCATCGACGAAAAGAATATATGGACTATTGAATATTTCAAGGCTATTTGTTGCCATACGATTTAATTTTTCGAATTGTGGTTTTAATTCACGTTCGGGGTTCTCTTGTTCACTCTCTTTCCTCTCGGTTGCCATTTGGATGCCGATCGATACACACGCACAATGGCACTTAATTTATGTCGAATAATTAATAACAATCCATGAAAAATGTGTGTTATTTGTACAGCTGAGAGAGAGATGAGAGAGTGAGAAAAAAGAGACACACACACACACACAAGTTGTGTGCACGGCAAAGCTTAGACCAACACACATTTTCCAACAACACAAATGCAAAATCCGCCACCCGACAGTGTCATTGTATTAACAATTTGTTGTACAGTTTATAGCAGTTCTGTATATGGTTAACACAAATTGTGTATATTTATTCATCTCATACGATCACAATCGATTACTGTTTCGGGTCCATACATTCAATCATTCAATTGTATGCACACAACCGTAACACGCACCCGACGAAATGGGTTTTGTAAAAGCAAATTAAAAAAAAAAAAAAAACAAAAACCTTTACCTATCGTTCAAATTGACGTCTTTGTGATATATTTCTGGGTGAAATTTGGCATATCTGTTTTGCCATTTGCTCTTTTTTTTGGCAAATGACATTGTCTTACCCAATGAAACCATCTCGCGTCATCACACTTACACACACACACACACACTTGTTGACAAATATCCATGTGATTCGTTTTTTTTTTCTGTATGCACCGTAACAACTTTCGGTGGCCAATTTGAACACATTTGCTAAGATGTTCTAGAAAGTGTTGATTTGTTTTGTTTATTTTTGTTCATTGATATGGAATACTGTAGTAGTAAAAAAAAAGGTCGCATTGAAAATTTATATGCAAATTAAGTTTCTGGATGGAACACGACAACTAACTCACTAACGAACGAACGAACGAACGAAGCAATAGCATTGCTGCAAAGCATTTTCAATTCTTGCCCACCGCTTTGTATGACACATCGACCATGATCGTTTTATCGATTATTTTATCTTTGTGCAGTCAACAAATAATTTTGGCATTTCATTGTTTGCAATTGCCTTCGGTTTTGTTGTTGCTGGTTTGCTGGTTTGCTGGCTTGTTTTTGGTGTATAGACGAATTTTATGCTTCACCACATTTCCTCGATCATAAAACAAAACACGCGTCAACATATATGCCATTTTTGGTTTAATTCACGTCTGGCCTAGGCTCAACGTATTTCGGATTAAATTGAACGGTCGACGATCGTGCGTGTACTTGATCGGCTTAAATTGTAATTATATCACGCTCTCAGGCTAATTTGCATATATCATTTAGATCATATGAAAGCACATGCACACTTCAGAGAGCGCAAGTATTTATTTTTTAATTCATTTCTGTTTTCTGTGAAAAAAGCTTCACAAGTTAAATAGCACTCTATTGGATAGCCATAGATGAGCTCCACTTGACTGGAGGTTGCAAGGTTATGTAAGGATTGAAAGAAAGGAGCACATTACAATAAATTACCATTTTCACGTTTTTTTTTTTTTTTTTTTTTTTAATTTTCAGTGACAAATTATCACACAACAACATAAAATCTCATTCTCTCAACTCTCAATTCAAGTTCACACCGAACGAAACGAAGAAAAAAAACCAACAAACTTCCGATTTCCTTTTCCAAGATGTTTAAGATCATCATTGAAGGATTCATCGCCAGAGTTAATTGAATAGAATATAATTGTTGATTATGAAAATGAAATAAATTATGTGCCTGAGGCCATAGACCTTTAGTTTGGATGCTGCTGTTGCTGCTATTGCTGCTTCTGTTTTTGTTGTTGTGGTTGTTGTCGTTGATTGAAACATATGCGGCGTTGCGCGCGTCAAGAATAATTCGTGATGCGATTGCTTGCCAATGACAAAACATCGATAAAAAAGAAACAAAACAAACACTCGCACTCAAAATCGGCTCGGAATATTTTTGTATCGTACTTCATCATAATTTATTTAAATATTCTTCGTGATTTGCCTTTTAGTGCTTTGGCCGAGGCGATTTGTGTGTGTATCGTTTAATAATTTTAATTGTAAAGCATTTAACATTTTGCGCAATTTAAGAGTGAAGAGCATATGATTCGCGAGTGTGATTCGCTCAGCGTGTGATGGTGAATAAAAATACAATTTATGGAATTGATATTATGGTTGGATCGAACTCAGTCAGCTCGAAAAACGGACGCATTTTGAATGAAACAAAACACACACACACACACACACACACACAACAGATTGAATGTCAATAAAACGGCACAGAGGTTTTGTCATTTTGTAATGGATTACAGGTTCTTTTTGGGGACACTCACAACAACAACAACAACGACAAGTAACGAACACCTTCAATGAGAACCATGGCGAGCACCGGACAATGACCTTTAAGCAATGTTTATCAAAGGATGCCTTCAAGCTGTTGTATGTGCACAGATTTTATGCACACATTTAATACGAATCGCGCTTTCGATAAGCTCAATGCCGATTTTTTTTTTTTTATCAAGCAAGAATTTTTATCAATTTTGCTGAATGACAAATAGTTGAGGATTATCGTTAGATTTGAACACAAATTAAAAATGTTCGCAATGAAATTGGGGGTGACGTTTGCAGTAGCACAGGTAAAGGCAAAGACAATTAAAACAACACATAATAACAAATGAATGCGATCCGTCTAATTGCAACGCAAAACAAATGAACTAAATGAAAACTGAAACGAAACATCTAAACAACTGAATCAAAACAAACGGAAAGAGTTTGAAGGTTACGATAGAAAATGAAGCAATGCAACCCATTTATAGTCAACAATCTCAGATCACTACCTGCGAAACAAAAACAAAAACATTTGGGTACATTCGGGTGCGTTTGCAAACAAAATGCTCATTTGGCCTAACTAATTTAACTAAAAACATAAAACTGAATTCCGTTCATTTTCACATTATGCTTTCAAAAAGCGAAAATTCAATTTCAGCATTTCTTTCATTTAATCATTTATTTTGGTGTCTCAAAAAATGTTCCGTTTGACGCAAGTACCATCGATTCCAAAAATTCAATGCCTGTGAATGAATGGCCAATCATCCATTCGGAAACAAGTGCCTGGATGGTTAATTAGCAACAATTTAACAAAACACTAAAAGTGTTTAGTGCTAAAAAGTTCACAAATAAATGGAATTTTTTCGGACAAAATCGGTTTGATTGAAATTGCAACAACAACAATCAAATTGTGGAATTGATTGAAGCTAGTGGTAAAGACACTGCCGAGCACGAAAGAAAGCGAGCGCACTTGGAACCACTTTATGAATGTGACGACACGTAAAATGTTGATGACTTATTGCGGTTATTATTACGTTCAATGGCTAGCCGAGTACATTCAGTACAAGCTTATATTGACAATGAACACAAGCACGGCAAATGTTGAATCACATCAAGCAATCCGCACATCGCGATGGGTATGGTGAGAGTGAGAGTGAGAGTGATGCAGTGAGAGTGAATGGAAGACGGAGAGAGGGGACAAGAGAAAGAGAGAATATAACGAATAGAGACCCACGGAGCTTATAACGTAATGAAGCACTTCCAAATCCATCCGTTCAAATGGTTCGATTCGCAACAATATCGCACGTTACATTGTGCAACATTACAATGTGCACCCGTTTTCATATATGAGAATCGATCGTTTGCGCGCACGCTTTCATATCAATGCCAATTTTTCAACAAATACATAAAAAAAGAACCCAGCAGATATGGCAAAGTGGTTGCATTTCACTTGATATGCTTTGCTTTGGTTTATATAAATCATGATGACCGTTAGATTCACCTCACACTGAACTAGATATAACTTTAGACAGAATAAAACACTTATACACACACACACACATACATAGCGACAGAGAAACAGGGAGAAAGAGAAAAAGAGAAAAAACAGAGAAAGACAATAAGAAGCGACGACAGAAGGCGATTAGTTGCTTCGTTATTTGTAAATTTATAGCATGAGTTTTCGAAACAGCTTTCGTATCTATCGAAAATCGGCCAATTATTTGGCTGCTTAATTTGTGGGCGAAACGAAATGAAAAGTAAAATTTCTGTGTTTCTTGTTAAATAGAGCTGAATGCTTTGGGCTAATTTTGATACGCAAATTTTTTTTGTTTTTTTTTTTGTTTTTCGCGATAATTCGATATTTGCAAATCAGTATTTCAATGATGTTTATTGCTGATAAAATGATTTTACCCTTTTTTTTTTCTTCTGTAGTATGCAAAATGAAAACAAACAGCGACGTTGACGACGATGACGATAATTTCAGTAGATGTTTTCTCAACTGCACTTTATTATCATTTAACTGGCGAATGTCATTGTTCATGAACGAGAATCATAATCAATTGTAAATGACTTGGAAATAAGTGTGTTGTTTTTGTTTGAATATAATATGCGCTCATAATTGGCAAAAAACTAGGAAGAGAGACGCAAAGAGCGACGAATATCACTCACTATCGAGCATTGTACAATGACAATCTATAAGTACAACATACGAAAAGCACATAATTTTTTTTTTGTCGTTCACTGCTCATACACCGTAGGGTGTGTTGGTGTGTGTGTTTGTGTGTCGGTGTGATGTTATTGCTCATCATCGGTGTATTGCGATTTGGCTAGAGAAATAAATGTGTTGTCTGCTCTGCTAGTATTTTGCACAGTTGAACAACAAACAAACGATACACATAGCTAAATAGCAGTCTATAATATCAATATATCCACATGGACACACAGCGTAGCAGCAAAGCGCTGCTTAATACCGTTTTTTTTCATAGCTCACTCTCTCTCACTCGCCGTGTGTTGTGAGCACTCTCTGTGTGCAATACACGCTCTCATTCGCATTCATTCGCGTACACATCGGGCAGTAGGTGAAAGCAAGCGTTGAACAGAGACAGAGCGTTCAAAATCAAATGAAAATGTGGTGAGTAGTGGGAGCCAGGAGTATAAAACCGGCATTAATTGACTCAACTATTTTAGTCTTTTGAAAATTATTGTAGCGTATCCATCGAAAGTACACCACTCACCAAACACTCACTCACTCTCTTACCACACTCACTCTCTCGATATTTAAAAAAAAAAAACAAAACACACCGAGCTGTAATTTCAAATTCGCGTATTCGGATTTACTTTCTTTTTTTTTGTTTGTAACAAATCTTTTTTTTTTGGACATTTTATTTTTGTTATTTGGTTTGTTTCCAATTTCTTGAACGAAAAAATAACAGCAGCTGAAACCAAAAAAAAAAAAATTAGACAAAAAAGAGAGAATAACGAGAGCGAAAGAATCAAAATCAACAACGACAACGATTTGACAATCGTCGTAAATTTATTTTCGATATCAATCGAATTCAACGTTCATTTGTCTTCCCCGAATTACAATTGTTCGGCAGCGATTTCACAAAAAAGGTGCGCGACAATTGAACATATTCAAATGCGGTGAAACCCACAAAAGTGAACATTCAAACTAAAAAAACAAACAAAATCTGTTTTAAAAATAACACATTTTTTTTTTTTTAAATAAAAACAAAGAGAACAAGGTGAAAAAGAATTAGATACAAAGCAGAAAAAAAACAGTTTAAAAAAAATCGATTTTGATAAAATTGTATATGCTTGCGAAAAATTGTGAGATAAAGCATCAGAAGCACCAAAATCCATCGACCAGATTCAAATCAAAATCAAGATAATTTAATTAAGTTGACTCAGTTGTTACAATTTAAAAAAGAAAAAAAAAACATTGGTGTCTGTTCGGTTATCAAATACAACAATAAAACAACAACAAAAACTACTGTTTTCGACCAGATAAATGATATGAAAAATAAACACTGACAAAGTATAACGAAGCAAAAGAAAAAAAAAACGGCAAAAGAGAAGAAAGAGAGAAAAAAGCTTAGAGTACTTATTGTCGAACTTTTATGAACGGTTACATGCAGTGTTTCTGAAGTAATCCATTGACTGAAACTCAACAAAAGCATTTTCTGTGGCCTCTCGTACGAAAAATTAAAAAAAAAAACCGTTGTGGAGTATAACAAAATTCAAAGATAAAAGACAGCAGCAGCAGCATCAAGCGCAATACATAAACAAACGGACACACAAGCAAAAAAGAAAAAAAGTTATTCCATTCGAAATACCGAAAATTTAATAAAAAAAAAAGGAAAGCACTTACGGAGAAAAAAAAAAGAAAGTCTTTTTTTTCTTCTTTTATTTCATTTGCAGTTTTCCTCCGCTCAGTCGCGAAAGAGATACACTGGCTCACGCTCATTGCTGCACTAGTGTGAAACCAAAACAACAATGCAACAATAGCAATAGCAGTAAGGTGTAAGCGTTATAGTAATATTTATTTAAAGAAAGAAAAGAAAAAAAAGCCGAGGCGAAACACTTTCATTGAAATCTGCGCATAGTTTCTGGAAGGAAGAAAATACAAACATACTAAGAAAGAAAAGACATTTCGACCCCGAAAAAGCAGCGATCGCAAAAAAAATCGAGCAAAACCGAGTAACTAAAGCGTAATCGTGTGATAATTTATTTCGTTCATTTTTTTTTTGTGAAAGTGCATAGAAGAGACAATTACCCAGTTCGAATGAATAGAGAACAGTGATTCATTTGTTCGGCGGAAAAAATATCAACCGAAAATCAAAAAATTTGGGCACCCAAACTGCGAGTTAAAACCTTCAGCGAAAAAAATTAACAGGTGGGAAAGGAAATTGCATACGGATAACGATTAAGAATACGGACGGAAAATTGTATGTCAACACAATTGTGCGGCAACAATTAGCAAAAAAAAAAAAACCGTAACGTTAACTGTTTAAGCAACGCATCTCAAACTGATTGATCACTACGTTGAATTAAAAAGAGTTTGATAGAACATAAAAAGCAATCAGATAGATATACCGTTGCATCAAATCAAGAGACTCACCAATCTATTCCACACAACAACAACAACAAACAAACACAACTTCTAACCAGCAACAACCATATAGAAGAAGAAGAAGAAGAAGATAAAAGAACCAAAATGTCCTCGACACAGCAACAAAAGTCAGTTGATTTAATTGAATTCAATAGCAACACCAATTCGGACACCATGGACGTACTGGACAAACCAAACAGTACTGGTGTCGTTCAAAAGATGGTCATGAGCGAAATTGCATCTGCATCATTAATTGCAACAGCTGTCGCCAAACTAACAACCAGCACCGTCACAATAACGGCCCCATCAACCGTTTCGGTAGTAAATAAAAGTGAAAGTGATTCAACAACTGACTCACCATCCAACCAAAAATTGGACAATGTTGGAGTTGATACGATGGTGCGGCCAGTGGTCGAGACCACCTTAATGACATCGTCAACACAAGCAAATACAGCACCTCTTGATGAACCAATTCCAGTAAATTTAACGCAGGTATGTGTACAATTTGGGGCCTCTTTCTCATTGTCTTCACTCGCTCTCTCTATCCCATTCATCATCCGAACATCAACCAAAACAACATCAACAACAACAACAACATGAACAACGAAAAAAAAAACACACACAAATAATATTCATTTCAATTAACAATACATTTTCCCCCGACATATCATATCATTTTAAGCATACTCGCTCACACACTCCATTTCCAGACCATTTCAGTGTTGAGTTTCAGTTTCGCTTTCGTTTGCCGCAATAAAAATAAAACAACAACAACAAAATGTTTGTTCTCTCTTTAGTTTGGCATGGAATCGAACTGTGAGGCATAACGAGTAGGGCATTCAGACAGTGTTTAAAAAGAAAACACCACCAACAACAACAAAACTATATATGTTTCTGTTTTTTTTTTTTGGTTGTTGTATTTACGCTCTTTTTATTTCTTCTCTTCACATTTTTGTTCGTTTGGCTACTTTTTATTCGCATGCTCATTTTTCTCGTGTGCTTTTTTTTCTTCGTTTTTTCGTTTTTTTTTTTTCAAAAACTTCAAGCACCAAAACCATATATCGCTCAATATTCATTTCATGCATATCGAACGTTTTTTCATACGCAAACAGCAAACAGTGCGTATGATACACATTATTCGTAGCTCAGCGAAACGCTCAATTTTTCATTTTGAATCTCTGGCCTTTCATTCGATCGGGCGCTGTGCGATTTTCAATGCTTGCATATAGTAGGCATTGCATTACCAGTACAGATAATTTCAGAGGACAGAGCCGATTTATGAGGCGCGACTCATGTGTGTGCTTGTCGTTTATTTTTTTTTTTTTATTATTTCTTCTCTCACAGACACACACACACATTTTTCAAAATGCATTTAGATCTATTTAATGCCATTTATTACATTATATCATTCTTTTCTAACATGCACGCACATTTAACTCCCTAAAGCGGCCAAATGAATGAATTTTTTTCGAACTGAATTTTTTGAACCGAGGCAAAATAAGCAAAAATCAAATGTTAGCAGTGCTTAACTTAGCACAGCAAACCGCACGAATAAAATGCATTTTAAAAATGGAAGAAAAAAAAAACAAATAGAATCAGTGCCGAATGCAAAAAGTCTCTCGTTTGTAAGCGATTTTCAATCCGACACATATTATAAATATTGTGTGTGAACTCTGACAAACTGTGAGATATTTGGATTCGATACGAATAATAAAAAAAAACGAAAATAAAATTAAAAAAAAAAAACACTCGAAATAATAATAATGAATATCCAAGGGGCCAAACCGAAAAAAATTGCACTTTTGACAAATGCGCTTGCATTGAATTGGAATTTCACTTGATTTTGAAATCACATTGTTTGACCTTGAGCTAAGGACCGTCTGATTTTCCATGGGTGAAATTGCATGCATACAAACTCACCGGAACTTATGCAGTTGAATGGGTCGCTTCCTTGTGTGAAAACGTGCGCATTTGCAATGGAAATTTGTTTTTTGATTTGGTTTGATTGCGTGGCAAACAATGTTTGTCGTTGGAAAATTTAAAAAAAAAAAAAAAAAAAAAAACAGACTTTCGGACTGTCTCATGTGGTACAAAATGTAATACATATGAATGCGAATCGTTGAGCATGTTTTTTTGTTGCTGCTGCTGCTGCCGCCGCCGCCGACGACAACAACAACAACAGCAACCACGATAATTGCTCTGTGGTACAGTTCCAATCAAAACTGATCGAATGAATAAATTTTAAACCTTCAACAACAAATGTTCGCATAAATTTGCACTTTTTTATTTTACGCACTCCATGTGTACATGCATACAGTATGTGCGAGCGCAGCTTACGCGGCTAACACGGCAAATGTACGTAATAGGCAGCGATATTGAGACAAGTACGCGCAACGCCAATATATCGACATCCAAAAGTCATACACATGGCACTCTTAAATTTGTTGTTTTTTTTTTAATGTTGTTGTTGTTGCTTTTTTATCGTTTGAAAATAGCAAAATCTCAAAATCTCAAAACTGAAACAAGTTAACCGAATGAATCCGGTTGAGATTGTTACGTTTTAAGCAAACAGCAGCACCAATAGCATTGCAGTAAAATTTTTTTTTTGTTTTTTGTTTAGTATGTGAACGAATTTGAATCTAATGATCTATTAGTGCGAGAGTTGATTGGTGCAGAGGTGTTTTGTTAAATATCATTTGAATGAATTAACAAAGCTGAGCAACAAAAATTTTTCATAAGAAAAAAAAAACAACGCAGCAATTTACGAGCATATTTATTCACCCTACGTCCATGGCAAATTATTAAAATTCATATTGAATCATTTCACACACGCACACACACACACACACACCAGCACCTACACAAACGTACATTGTTCTTGCACTAATTTTTAATTCAAACGATATGTGTTTTTTCTTCTCTTCTCTTTTCGTGTTTTTGTTTCATGAAATTTTAGGATGATTCAAGTTTGGAGGTGAAAGAAGTGCATTCAGAGTCGGATTTATCATCAGTTTCGGACAGTGATAACGACAAAACAACGGAATGTGATACCAACTCATTGATGTACATTCGTAATGTAACAAAAGCTTATCTAGACGAAATGCATGAGGTGCCATTGTCAACCACACCAATTGACATCGAAACCGAACAGGAGGAAATTGAAGAGGTCGACCATTTATCACCACTTATTATGGACAATCACACTGTGCTGGAGCACCGTGAATTGTTCAAGGAGAGTTTAAATAATTTAAAGGAATTTCATCCGGGTGCTTCACACTATCGCACCACAACATTGAATCATGTTGATGCCAAGGATTCGACCACCGACAGTGATAGTCGGTCGATGTCATCGTTTGAACGGCGTCGTGATTCAAGCGGATCGGCCACCAATGATTACAGTTCGGATGCTGTGTCGTCTGATGAGAATGCCAAAGATTCCGGTGATCAGCAATCGATGGCAATTTCACATAGCAAAGAGCATCAAGTGAAGAGTGACGATGAAGATGACTCGCCCATTGAAATCCCAAGCGATGAAATGGCCGAAAAAATTGTCACTCAAGTGGAATTCTATTTTTCCAATGAGAACATTTTAAAAGATGCATTTTTATTGAAACATGTGCGTCGAAACAAAGAAGGTTTTGTTAGTTTAAAATTAATATCGAGTTTTAAGCGTGTACGTCAATTGACAAAAGATTGGCGTGTTGTTGGCTATGCCATTAAATTGAAAAGCAAAAGTATCGAGGTCAATGATTTGGGCACGAAAATTCGTCGGCTTGAATCATTGCCAGCATTCGATGAGACGATGCCATCGCGTACGGTAGTCGCAACCGATTTACCCATTGATAAAGTTACCATTGAAAAAGTATCGGAAATATTTTCGAAATTCGGTGAAATTGCATTGATTCGTATATTACATGCGGGCGGTCAAATTCCACCAGATGTTCGTCAATTTATCAATAAATATCCGGAATTGCATCAAAAGGAATGCGCTTTTGTTGAATTCACTGAATCAAAATCCGCACGGAATGCAATGTCAATGGATACGGATATGCATCTGTATGAAATGGTTGCACCAAAGAAGAAAACTGGTAAAAAAGCTAGTGTATCGAAATTAATCGAAAGTTATATCTATGCAAATAATGTGCATTCGGATGGTGAACGTAATCGTGCGCCAGCCACAAATCCAGATTTTAAATTGCGACGAAATAGCTCGAATTTCTATGTTAAACCAGATCATGTGTGTAGTAATTTACCACCACAAAATCCACAATCGGTATCACCAACGCAAATGCATCATCAGCAATCAATGCAAAGTCCACGGAAGTATTCATTTAATAATGAAAATTGTGAACACTATGGCCGTCGCATGAGCAACACCATGAATGGAACAAACGATTTATCACGTAAATATTCAAATTGCTCCGAAGGTTATTCCAGTTGCTCGGAAATGTCACGGCGAACATCGAATTGTTCGGATATTTCACGTCGCCCATCAAATTGCTCCGATGCGCCAATGTTTCGCCGAATGTCCGGTTGTTCGGATTTCTGTGTATGCTCACGCCGTTCATCACAATGTTCCGATCAATTTCGGCGCATTTCACAATGTTCCGAGCATAGTCGCCGCTTTTCAAATACATCGATGAATTTTGATCGTCGCATGTCAAACGGTTCGGATGGTGGTCGACGCATTTCATTCGATGGTGATTGTGATCGTAAAATGTCAATTGGCAGCAATGGTTGCGATCATTATCGAAAAATTTCCGGCACATACGATGCAATGCCACGCAAATATTCAAATGGTGACCTTCGAAAAGTATCCGTTGATTCGGGTTATGAGCGTAAATTTTCCAATTCCTCGATGAACGAGTACGGCTCATCACCGCGATCGCGTAGCAATAGCTTTTTGATAAATGTCAATAAAAGTGAAAATCTTGTGAGAACACCCATCGGACCCGATGGCAGCAAAGGATTCTCAACGCGAGCACGCAAAGTCGGACAAGTTGTTGTGCCCGTGTAAAAAAAACGAAATTAAATTTTTGGATACAACACTTCCACAAAACAAAACAACGACGACGACGACAACGACGTCATCGTCGATCATGTTCTCATGTAATTTGTGAAATTTTTGTCATTGCTTAATTTTTAATTTACATTTTAATGTTATTGTTATAGTCTATAATTTATTTTATTTTAATTGATAAAACAATACACAATGATGGGGATCATTTTATGTTCCTTTTTGTAAACATCGATAGCGATTGAAATGGAAACATTTCGATATATACAAATTAGAATTATTGGTTTTTTTCTAGTTTTTTTTTGCGCTAAATAAAAAAAAAACTAAATTCCAACGATTTTTAGCGATTTGGAATTTAAAAAATTTATCTTTGATATGATTTGTGTAATTTTCTCTCAACCAAGCGCTCAAACCATCAGCGGTTTGTTGCAATCTTGAACGCAGGAAAAAAAACAACTAAAATTGATTTAGAATTTAGATGTTAAGAAGCAATTGCAGTGTATAAAAGCAACATTATGTTAATTATAACAACAACAACAGTGGAAAAATTTTGATTAAAAAACATCGAACACGCTGTGAATCTACGAACCGATAACGGTATTTAAGACTATTTGTGTACTGAACAAAGCCCCAAATAGTGTGTGTATGACACTGAAAACTGTACTGTAAATAATGTGGCCTTCCGTTTTCAATATCAATTAATCAAATGTTATTGAAATTATTCACTGTTTGGCAACACTTTCAGCAATTCGATTTAAACAAAAAAAACAACAACAAGTCTAATCTTCAGAATAGAAAATTACAACTAAAAAAAAATGAAGAGCATTTACAGTATTCAAAATTGTTCATTGAAAAATGGACAAACATTTGAGCAAAATCATTACTAAAGGAAACAAAAACAAAACGAAGAAAAAAAAAACAAACACCTAATTGATATCAAATATTGACCGACATTTCGTTCTTTTCTCATTAAAAAAAAAGTATATATTTTAAGTGTAATTGCAAATAAAAAAAAAAACAATTAGAAACATAAACCGATTTTTACTTAGGTGAATTGTAAATATTTACAGTTAAACAAATAAAAAAAATGTAAAACAAAGCAAAAAAAAAACAGCGTTGTAAATTCAAGGTGGTTTGTTAATTGGGCGAATTAATTGTCGACAACAGGTGAAAGATCGCTATAGATCGAGCAGCCGAATTCAAAAATAAGCAAAAAAATGTCTTTCTCATTTTCTCTTTCTCTCTCTCTCTCTTTCCCTCTCTCTTTTCCTTTCTCTCTGAGAGAGACACGCTTCACAGACACAAATCATTGCTATAATTTGCTAGCAATGAATGTGACCATTTCCGGGCTCATTTCAATTCAAATTCTCTTTTTCCCTCTTTTACTCTCAACACACAAAATTCAACAGTTTTCTAATTGAATGCAATTTCTGTATGCGTATTTTTTTCTTTCAAATTGCGATTCGATGAAACACGACTTTTGATAATTTATTTCTCTCTTTTTTTTTTTTTTCATTTAGTTAGTAGTTTATGGCTGAAGGTGAGCGAAACAAGTATTTTTATTCGTCGATTAATTGTCGGCTGTCGATGTGTATGTTTTTCATTGCATTCACCGTATTTATCATCTTGTTTTCAATGTCAAATGATAGAGAATTCGCCGAATATATCGGTTACGCATGTACAACAGACCTATTTTTCTGAAATTTCGTTGTTTTATATTGTTGTTGGTGTCGTTGTTATCGTCGCCACTGCTGCTACTTCAACTGCAAATTTTCAAAGTTGGCGCTATTTCTTTCCGTTGGATGACGCTTTGGTTGAACGTCGTTTCTATTTGACATATGACTCATAATATGGTTTCGTTCATTGCAGCCAACTTCATGACACTTGAAATTCATACTGAATTACGATGTTTGCGTGAAAGTGTAACAAAGAAAACAACAAAACTCTTTTGTCATTAATATTCGATTAGTAGCGTAAAACTAAAATACGGGAGAAAAGAAGAAAAACAAGACAATTGTGTCATAGTCATCGAATAGACGAAACCAAGGCAACGATTTTTCGGTGTTTGTTTTTTGTTGTTGTTTTTTTTTTGGTTACCAAATAAATTCCAGAAATTTCATCGCAGCAAACTCAAAAGTTGATTTCAACGCAATAAACATGCAGAATGAAAACCATCCAGAGCTGTATGAAGAAGTCAAATTGTATCGTCATGCTCGAGAACGCGAAAAGTACGATAACATGGCTGAATTGTATGCACTGATAAATACACTGCAAAATCTGGAAAAGGCCTACATCTGGGATTGTATTACACCGCAAGAATACACGGCATCGTGTTCAAAGCTCCTCGTCCAATACAAAGTGGCCTTTAAGCAAGTACAAAGCGATGAATTTCCAGTGAGTATTTCAAAACTGACTTAAACTTACCCAGTTGGTAATACCTACAAAGATTTTACATGGTTTATAATTCATTTGATCAATTTGGTGTTTTTGATTTTTTGGAATCGATAGACGGTGGACGCATTTGTTAAGAAATTCCGGCTTGACTGTACGGCTGCATTGGAACGCATCAAAGAAGATCGCCCGATTACCATCAAAGATGACAAAGGCAACACAAGCAAATGTATTGCTGATATTGTTTCATTATTCATTACATTGATGGATAAATTGCGTTTAGAAATTAAAGCAATGGATGAATTGCATCCGGAATTACGTGATTTAGTGGACACAATGAATCGTCTATCATTGATACCATCCGATTTTGAAGGCAAAGAAAAAGTTACCAATTGGCTCAATACATTGAATGCAATGCAGGCATCCGATGAACTAAGTGAAGCGCAAGTTCGGCAAATGCTGTTCGATCTTGAAAGTGCTTATGCCGCATTCAATAATCTACTTCACAGTACATAAGTACGTAAGGCGGTGCAGGAGCATTATTTTGGGCATCACGTTCGCACTAGTGATCAAATGAATCCATCTTAGAATTATCTATTTGTTAAGCCGCTTTATTCCTATACAAATTCTTTTACCAAATAAAAAAAAAAATCATTTCTCAACATTTCACAATCGGAATGTTTTCTTTATGTACCTGTTGCACTCTCAAAACAGAAGTTCTGTTACAGAACCCTTGGCGAGTAGATCAGCTTAGGTAAGTGAGGGGGCGTATTTTTGTTTAGCAGCTTATTGTACCATTTTCCAATGAGAAATCATCGCCCAAATGCGATCTTCCATCATTTATGGCCATGCATTCAACTATCACCAGGGAAAATACAACGACCTCTTTACTAGAATATTCGGTGATGATTTTATATTTCTTTGACTAGTTGACCTTAACATGCTAGAATTTCAGTGCATCAGGCCATCAGCTTCAGAGAAATTAAACTCAATTCAAGTGGTTTTAGCTTTGTTTTCAATTTGATTTTGGTTTGTTATGCAAAACTTTGTTTTTATTTAAATTTTTCTAGTCATTTTCGCATCATTGAAATTTGATTTGTTTCATTTTTTTTTTTGTTTTGTTTTTATAAAACTGGATCCAAAACATAAATCCGACATGAAATGAGAAAAAAAAAACGTTTTTTTTTTATTAAAAATAAGTAACGTTCGCCATAAATGATTGCCTGGTGTTTGCTTTGTCCCTCTCTTGTGACCTGAGCTCTGTTTTCTTGAACTCCGTGACTGAGAGTATTCACTGTGAGTGAGGTTAAATGCTCGGTCAAACCCAAATCCAATAAGTTTTATTTTTGTTTTTTGTTTAGTTTCTTTCTCGACCGAGAATCACTTGAGAATAGGGACAAAGGAAATTGACAGGGTTTGTGTTGTGTCTTTACCGAAACCAACAATTTTGTTTGTTTTTTTTCTGTGTGTGTGTGTGGTGTTTTGTGTGCTGTCCACAAAAATCAATCAGTGTGTACACTGTACAGTGTTGTTCCTCTTTGATTATATCGTTATCTAGATAAAGATGAGATAATTATCTAAATATTAAAAAATATCTAGATAAATTTCACATAATAATCTCATCTGACTTATCTTGGTCAGATAAAAACAGAGTTTTTTTTAAAATACAAGCTCCAGCTTGTATTTGAACAGAATTGAGTTGGACGTTGATTGGGCTGAGGATAGAAAACTTACTTATTTGAATAATAACAAAATTGGACTGTGATTTTCATTTACTTTGGTGTAATTTTCGCGATTAAATTTCAAAAGTGTGGTTCATAAGAAAATCAATTTCGTCAAACATTTTATCAAAACAAAAATGCGAAATAAACTTTTAAATTAGAAGTCGAGTGAGAACGCAATTCCAATCAACGATGAAGATTTGTTTGGGCTTGTTTATAAACATTCGAATTCACATTTTCACAATATTTCATTCTCGATGTCTTTTCGAACACTTTGAACCCATGTATTTTCTCAAAATTAACTGAAAATTGCAGATAAGATAGTCGAAAAATATAGCTATCTAGATAAGATTAAGATAAATGAGTCAAAACAAATCTGTTATCTAGGAGAGATAAAAGATTTTTCTTATCTTATCTCGTTATCTAGATAAATGATCTTGGAACAACACTGTGTGCGTGTTTATGAATTGCAAATGTTCCATTTAAAAGTGGGGGCTGGTGTAATCATGTTTTGTTTTTTTTTTTTTTCATTTTTATTTCATTTTCTGTTTCAATTTTTATTTTGCAATTTTTGTTAATAAATTTCATAATTCAATTTTTATATATAATCATTATTTTTTCTTCATATATGTACTTTCCACACTTAAACCTTATTCAATTAATTGTGTTGTTTGTTTTGTTGTTGTTGTTTAATCGATTATCAATAGCATTTTTTCCATTTCGTGTACTGTGGTTAAACTGTTGTTGTTTTTATTTATAATTACTGTGAAAAAAAATGTTCAGCTCATAATCTTGATTTTTTTTTTGTTTATTTTTTTTTTTTTACTTTGATTCATTTTTTGTTTACTTCTGTATCATCAGTATATACTCAATGTAATTTGTTGTGTTTTTTTTTTAAATTTAAATTTTAGCCTTAATTTCGACAAAAAAAACTATCAAGTAAATGTTTCCCATTATTTCAAGATTTGCATTGTTTCTTCATTGTTTTTTTTTTAAATCCTTTTTTTTCATTTTTTTGTTGTTGTTTAAATTTAAATTTAATTATTTAATTTGTTTTACTTTGTTGTTGTTTATTTTTATGTGTAATTTTGGGCTGTGTGTGTGTGTGTGTGTGTGTGTTTGTTTTCTTAAATGAATCTTAGTTCGGTGCGGTCCAGTATGATGATGAATAGCCTTGCTTGGTACTGGATTTTCCCTGGCTACTGGTTTGCTGTCTTTGGCCGGCATTATTTGAATCCTATTGTAAAATAAAAGAGATAAAAAAATACAATGGGATTAGTTGATGTGGCATTTGGAATTTAGTATTTTGGCTTTAAATTATGTAAAATATCGGATTTGATAAAATGTTGATGTGTGTGATACATGAAAAATGTTATTCCAATCAGTGTTGTTCCTTCTTAAATTATCTTGGAACAACACACGGAATTTCCGAGTGGAATGAAATTCCTTTTTTATCATATATGAATTTTGTCGATTCGGTTATGTGGTTTCAAATAAATGAATTGTGAGAAACAATAAAATTGGTCTTAAAGAAAATCACATTAAGAGCATTAGGTTTAGCGATTAACAATTGTTCGTTTTTTTTTTTATTTGTTTTGGTTTTATTTTAATATAATTGGGTACAACAAAAGAGTAAACGAGTTGAACACCGCAGAACAAGTGAAGCTTTCATCGCTTTGTATCTCTTTTCTTCAAGTGTTTATTTATTGTTCAATGGAACTCTGGAGAAACTACATACAGCAAAATACGATGTGATATGTTTGGTTTTCTTTGGATAGATTTCTAAAATGTGTGTTGTTTTCGAATCAAATCAATTAGTGACACTAATTTCTGTCATTTTGGGGTCCTAAACAAAAATTGTGTTTGTGTGTGTGTGTGTCTGTGTGTGTGTTTGTGTGCAAAATAATAAAATGAATGGAAGAAAAGCATGTGTCAAAAGAAACCAGAGATACTAAAAGCTCACTCAAATACCACAAAACGGTTAATTCAATTACTACAATGTGTGTCGATAGAATAGATAGAGAGCGTGAACTTCATACGTTCCGAAAATAAGAAGAAAAAGCGCTGTAAATTTTTCATAGCGAGCTTGAACATAGGTCTTTCTAATCAATTTAAACATGCATAAGAAATAATCAACTAATAAAATTTACTATTTTTGCAATTTGCTATTGAAGCAAAAATAAAATGCAATGACAAATGAATTGAAACAAAACGAAAATTTCAAACGAAACAAATTGGACGAAAAAGAAACAAAACAAAAACGAAACGAAACGAAACGAAAAAAAAAATAAACCAAAGAACTTACCCTTTTTGTTGAGTTATAGACTCGGCCGTCCATCTAAGGATGAACAAAAAAAATGTAAACCAAAAACAATAAACATTTGCATGCAAAATAAAGTATGTTTTCTGTTTCATTGTTCATTTTTGTGTGTGTGTGTTGTGTTTTTTTTTTCCTTTTCTTTTCTCATTTTCATTTGTTTTGCGCATTTTGGAAAACACAACATTATTTAATTTCTCGAAAAGTGATTTTTTTTTGGTTTGGTTTTTGTGTTTTCTGCCACCCTCTCTTTCGCATTTTTTTTTTTGTTGAGAAAAATAAACAATGCTTTTGTTTCTATTTCGCGTGCATAACTCATCACTGTTCATCACACAATTCACTGTTCAGTGATTTGTTCCTAACAAAGTGACAATACATTTGCAGTAAAATTTGTTTTTTTTTTCTCTCTCTCTCTTTTATAAGCTAAATATCAACACATCTGTCTACTTAAAAGCAAGTAAAGTGAACATTTTTGGTGCAAAATCGAAATAAAATAAAAATCACGAAGAGAACAGAAATACAAAAAAAAAATCTAAATTATTGTTTTAATGGTGATTTTTTTTTCTATGGATAAAGATTAAAAATTGTTCATTTAAAAAAAAAAAAAAAACAACCGAAAAAATAGGTAGAAATTGTTCAAACCAGTCACAAAAAGGAGAAATAAAACAGGCTACGGCTAGTTACAGCTAAACTATGTTGTACGTATCAATAGGTTTTAGCACAAATATTTAAAATAGGAAGAAAAATCTAAGAAAAAAAAAACAACAGAATTAAGTGACCAGACACAAAATGTCAAATCAAAAAAAGTGTTGGGCATAAAAAAAAAACAGAAAATTTAACGATTACCATTAAATCATGCACTGTCGATAGAGGCAATTCAATAAGACAACTAAAAGTGTTTAAAACATAAGCTAAATTGCTTGTTGCAAATAAACAAAAATTCAATGAAAAGCTAATCCGTTCTCTTTTTTTTTTTTTGGTCTCTCGCCCAAAGAGAATAAAAGGCGGCGTGAATAACATTAACAACTTGAATGGCTCTTTCTGTTCTAGTGTTCTATTGCAAAGCAAAATTCTTTTATTTCAACTTGAAATCGTGTGTCTGTCTCTTTTTCAGTGTTGTTCCTCCTCGATTTGGTCGTTATCTAGATAAAGATGAGATAATTATCTAAATATTGAAAAGTATCTAGATAATTATCTTATCTTTTTCATTTTAGATAATCTTATCTGACTTATCTTGATCAGATAAAAAAAGATAGCACAACTTTATGAAATATTTACTAAAAGATTGAACAGTAGTGAATTTTGTTTTTGAACTGAATTGAGTTGGTCGTTGATTGGGCTGAGGATCGAAAATTTACTGATTTGAATAATAATTGGACTGTGATTTTCATTTACGTTCGTGTAATTTTCGCGATTAACTTTCAAAAGTGTCGTTCATAAGGAAATCAATTACAGTCAGTAAAAAAAGTATTCTGTCTACGTCAAACATTTTAACAAAACAAAAATACCAAATAAACTTTTGAATTAGAAGTCGAGTGAGAACGCAATACCAATCAACGATAAAGATTTTTTTTGTTGGGCTTGTTTATAAACATTCGAATTCACATTTTCACAACTTTTCATTCTTGATGACCTTTCGAACATTTTGAACCCATGTATTATCTCAAAATTATCTGAAAATTGCAGATAAGATAGTCGAAAAATGTAGCTATCTAGATAAGATTAAGATGAATGAGCCAAAACAAATCTGTTATCCAGATGAGATAAAAGATGTTATCTTATCTTATCTAGATAAATTATCTTGGAACAACACTGCTCTTTTTATGTGTATGCTTGGCGTTTCTGTATATTTGTTGTGTGTGTCAAATTTGGCATGTCAATTTTGGATGATGCTTTCGTTCTCAAAAATTGACCATTAAAAATAAATTCGTTCTTTACGTGTATAACTTTTGAATGCTAAAAATGTGTATGTGTGTGTGTGTGTACTTTAGCTATGGTAGCCACAGATCGACTACATATGATTTGTTTTTTTTTTACTATACTTTTATAAACGTAAACGTAAACGTAAAATAAAATTAAATTTGCAATTCTTAATTTAGGTATCCTATTTTGATTGAGCTGAATGAATTTAATTGTTTCGATCATTTTTTTTTATGTGTATGTGTGTGTTGTTCATTTTTCTCCCCATTTTTTTATTGATTTATTTTCAATTCATTACGTGTAATAGGCGGTCCTCCTGAATTAATTGTTTCATTTGCCATTTTGATTTGAGTACTTGCTTCACGGTATTGCATTCCAACAACTTTTTGGCGAAACAAATTTACATTTGGATTTCATCATGGGCAATTGCATCTTTCTCGAGTGAAAATGAATATGGTTTTTGCTTATTTGCGCCTTGCTGCTTTTCATTCAAATTGTCTAAGACATTTAAACGTCGACGCAAAAGATTTCGATAGATTCATTTTTTTGTTTTTTTTTTGTTTATTATTATTTCATTTCTCTTTCTTTTGTCAGCGACAATAATTAATTTTCATTCATTTTTTTTTGTCAGTGGTTCGCCTTGTTATTGTTCGCTCATTAAAAAAATTGATTTTTATTTTCCGCTTTCATTTTCATCGAAATTCAAACAAACCAAAAAAAAAAAAAAAAATAAACAACAAGATAAGGTACGTAAGTCGAACAAAACAAAACAAAATTCGAGGAATTAAATCTATTTGAATTAAATTTAAGTAAATAAATTTATATGTCAGTTGTCGTGTTTTTAAAAGAAATAATCCTAAAAAACAATAAAAAAGAAAAAAAAACGTTTTGATTACTCATTTAAAAATATATCAAAGATCCGAGGGTGTGTGGTGGATTTTGAATGAAAAATTAGCAACTTAAAATAACGAAACCAAAACAACAACAAAAAATAACAAATAAAATAATAGGTAAACGGTGATATCGATGGTATGTGGTGATATCGAATTGAAATTTGGAATCAGAAGAATGTTTTGTTTTTTTTTTTTTTGGTAGCCAAGTTATCTAGATAAAGATCAGATAATTATCTAAATATTGAAAAGTATCTAAATAAATTTCAGATAATTATCTTATCTTTTTCATTTTAGATAATCTAAAAGTGGTGAATTCTTTTTTTAAATACAAGTTCTAGCTTGTATTTGAACTGAATTGAGTTGGTCGTTGATTGGGCTGAGGATTGAATATGTACTGATTTGAATAATAACAAAATTGGACTGTGATTTTCATTTACTTTGGTGTAATTTTCGCGATTAACTTTCAAAAGTGTCGTTCATAGGAAATCAATTACAGTCAGTAAAAAAAGTATTCGGCCACCTGTTTTTTTGTTATCATTAAAAAAAATGCGAAATAAACTTTTAAATTAGAAGTCGAGTGAGAACGCAATTCCAGTCAACGATGAAGATTTGTTTGGACTTGTTTATAAACATTGGAATTCACATTTTCACAATATTTCATTCTCGATGTCTTTTCGAACACTTTGAACCCATGTATTATCTCAAAATTATCTCAAAATTATCTCAAAATTATCTGAAAATTGAAGATAAGATAGTCGAGAAATGTAGCTATCTAGATAAGATTAAGAAAAATGGACCAAACAAATCTGTTGTCGAGGAGAGATAAACGACTTATCTTATCTTATCTGATCTTGTTATCTTATCTAGATAAATTATCTTGGAACAACACTGAGCTCTACCAACAAAAAATCCTTCACCCAATTTATATATACCCAAAATTAGATGGAAAGAAAACAAATTGCATGCCTATAGAATTTATATCTGTTGATCTACTCAATGAACAAGCGATTCGATTGACATGCAAATTCCATCATTTTTCCATTTTAAACTAAATGCAAAGAAATCAAAAGACTAACACATTATTCTACATGAAACAAAACAAAAAAAAATGTTGTTCATACAAATTCAACTACCAAATAGACAAAAAAAAAACGATCTACACAACATTTTGAATATCCTCATCTAAATATATATTGTAATTTTTTTTTGAAAAACCATGTTCGTATTATCTTCAATAAATATAAAGTCATATAATGCTGTATGAGAATTCTCTTTGTGTTTGTTTCGGCAAAATCCGAAATATTTTTGTAATGAATCAATTTGATCTATTCGATACAATACAATAAAAGAAATATAACAAAATCCGTTCACTGATTTCGATGAACATAAATGTGTTTGTTGTCTCTATTTGATTTGTGTGTAAGTGTTTGTGTGACTCTAAATTGAATTTCGATTTCACAGTGATTTTATTTTATGTTTCATGATCGAAAAATGAAAATCAAAAATCATAAACAAAAAAAAAAATTAGAATCAACATAAGAAAACGTGTATGAATGATTACTAAATTATTAATTTCACCGAAGAAAAAAAAAACAAATTATAAATAAACGACCAGAGAGACGCTTATGGCTATGAATTTTTGTTGAAATTGTCTTGCTAGAATTGTTGATGGCTCACCTGATGAATTTGTTGATGCATATTCATGTTATGCAGAGCAGCTGGCATAGCTTGAATATAAAGCTGTTGTGCACCGTACTGAGATGTAGCTCCAGCTGTTTGTCCAAACGGTGGAGGCGTATTACTATGGAACGACCCTTTTTCGTATGACTATATGGATTGATGGGTGGCGAAGATAAACGAAATTTGATTAGGATCATTTGATTCTGATATGGTGATGTCACCAATTCATATTATACTTACATTGACTTTGCTTAAAGCAGCATGATTTTTGTTACCGTACATCGATGGTGAAATGTCTGATCCGGTACCACTTGGTGGTTGATTCGATACATTTTGTCCCTTCGATTGCTGAGTACCGCTACCTGGATAAGCAGTCTTATTATAGTCTTGTGTGGATTGGCCAAGTGCATCATAGCCAGATGAACCGTACGCACTGTTGTACGATGGTTTTGCAAATTGTGCATTCGATGATGCGTTTGTGGCTAATTGTTGTGGGTATAGCGCTGGTGTACCGTATTGAAAGCTTCCGGGCATCATATTTGCACCATAAAAATAGGCATACGGAAGATTTAACATTGGACCACCCGACCCAGTTTGCTGTGACATTGTACTAGGAACATTGCTGACTGGACTCGAATTATTATCGGTGCGCGTGAAACGGCCATCGGACATTGTGGAATATGCGACGGAGCCCAAATTGCCATCACGCACGCCAGACGCACCGAGACTGGTTGGTGTCTGATAATTTATGTCGTAATATCCGGCAGGCTATTACAAACAAACAAACAAATTGTCAAAAAAAAAGAGAAAAGAAAAGAAAAATGCACATTAAACATCTATTAATACGCAGGCGCAAACGTCAAATACTCTCTGAATGGGAATAATCTGCATTTGAGCATGCGGTACGTTTCAGTTAGAAATCATTTTTTTTTTTAAATGGTAAAATGGTCAATGTTTTATGCTTAAAATGTTTAAATGTTTAGTGTGTTTATGCAAATGTGTGATAGAGAGAAAATGTGTTTTTTTTTTGTTCAACTTAAAATGGAATAAAGTGATCGAAAAAAGATTGGCAAGCATTTAAATAGGAACTACCAATAATAATTTGAAATTATTGTTTCTTTCTTTCTTTGGTTTGTATATTATTTGTATTTCGAATTTAAGCAAGTGGAAATGGTGTAAGTAAGTTATTGAGTTCAATGCCCCCAAAGAGATTAGATATGTGAGTGTGTGAGTTTTAATTATGGGATTTGGATAGAAGTTAATGAATGAGACAAAAAAAAAGAGTTTAAACGAAAAATGGTTTAACCAATGAAACTAAAACATTAAAAATCAAAAATGAATTTTGAGTGAAAATTTGATGTGTGAATTGAATTTTGGATTGTGTGTGTGTATGTGTGTGTTTAATTGTGTTGTTTGTTTGTTTTTGTTTGTTCTTTGTTTTGTTTTGGCGAATGGACTCACCACATGCGGCGGGATTCTTTGTTGCAACATCTGAATATCCTCATAAGAATAGACAGGCTGCTGATAGAATGGCATTCCAGTCGGTATATATTGACTAACCATTGGTATATTTGACACAACATTTCCACCTCCAGTACTTTTAGCAGTGGAATTAGTCACCTTTGTATTTGTCAATCCGATTGATGGTGAACTCAAGCTGCTATTACTATTACCGCTTGTATTACTGGCCGAGTTGTTGGCTCCAACGCTTTGCGTGCTACTTGACAATGTACTGCAATGATAAAAAAAAAGAAACGCAACGAAAAATGCGCAAAAACTCCATTAACATCGATTTGATAAATTCAATGCAGATGCTTAAATCTAAAATATATCATATATAGTTTTCATTGAACTGTACAAGATGTGAGAGATAAGAAAAAGCGAAACGGAACGACAAAAAAAATACAACAAAATATCCAGCCAACGACTACTTGTTAGTACGTAGGTGAATTGAATGCGATGAATTCACATAAAGCCTTAATTAAGTTTAGTTTTTATTACATGGTTTTGCGGGGCAATGCCCAGCAACATTTAAGTTTGGGAATTAGATATCAAAATTGGTTAAATGATTTAAATGGCAAACTATATCAAATGGCTGAGTTATGAGAGTGTGTGAGTGAGTGTGTGAGCGGGTCAAAAGACAAACATACCTGTCGTAGATGGTTGTTACGGGTGTTGAATCTTTATTTAACTTTGAACCGCTAAAGCTACTGTACTGCGATGTTGATGTATTAGTGTTTCCCGTGTACCTAAAGGTTACCGATGCATTTCAATTGTTTTGGGTATTTGTTTACGGTTTTTTTTTTTGTTGGTTTTGTTTGTTTTATAGTAATGTGAACGAAAACAACGACAAAGCTTTAATAATAAAAAAAAACACCGCATATTTTTGGCTACATATACATTCTGTGTATTATGTTACATCTCATAACGGTAGTTTTGATTAATTTATGCTTTCGTTTACATTGAGCAAACATGTACACAAATTTAAATGTATGAAAAATAAATCCCAAAATGATGATCAAATGATATCCAAAATTGTCACAAGCTCGCGGGCAAATTCATCAATAACTTGTGTCAAAAACATTTAAAACCAAAGAAAAGTGGGCGTATTTAATCAATTACTACGGTAGACACTAACGAAATTGAATTCTTCAGATTTTTTGGAAGATGATTTGAAATGTTCAGTTTGAAATGTGTTTAGAAATGCAAACATTTCGAAAAATAAACTGATTTTAATTGGTGAGTGTCTACTTTATTTGCAATAAGTAAGAATTTCAATTGAAATTCGTTTTGAATTATGGAAAATTCTAAGAAAAAAAAAATTGGATTTAATTTTCACACTTTTTGGAATTCATTTTTCCTCATTTTGATGGTTAAAATCAATATTTGCCAAAAATTTGTCGTCCTTTTAATGTACACCGAAATTTTAAGAAAGAACGCAAGTGTAATGCATACGGTTTGTTTATTCGCGTTACGTTATTATGTTCATTATTTTTTTTTTTAAATGTGTTTAGTGAGAGAAGGTGATTAATGAATTTGTTGCCGTATAAATGGATATGGAAAATAGCAAACCATCGAATGTATCCACGGTATGAACCCGACAAGAAAAAATAAACAACACCAATAAAAATAAACGACAAAAAAAAACAGAGAGAGAGAATTGAACGAAAACAACGAACATGCGATAAATGGAGGACAAAATGATGGGCAATGAATTGCAAAGAGCACAGATAAATGTGGTTGGAATATGGTTGATTTGGTGTGTTTGTGTGTAAGGTGTGTGCGTGTGTGTGTGTGTGTGTGTGTGTGTGTGTGTGTGTGTGTGTGTCGGTTGATGCACCGGGTGCGCGTTGCACACATAGTTTGCAATTGACTTACCCTGAATTATTGTTGTTTAGACTACTGCTTCCGTACACGCTCTGGCTATTTTGATAAGCGCTTGCTTGCGTTGGATACACAGACGACGTCTGGCTACTCGGATATTGGTTTGATAGATATCCGGTATTCGCACTGGAGCTGTACGCATTGGAATTAGTCGTTAGCATTTTGATTAGTAGAATCAAAAAAAGTAAGGAACATGAAATTTGAACAAAAAAAAATCGAAATAAATAAAATTAAAATCAAAATTCAATTGAAAAAAAAAAACACGAAAATGTTCAACCACGGTTATTGGAATCGTAAAAAAAAAATAATTCAGAAGCGAGGGATAACAAAACGCCAAGCTTTAATTGGTAAGAAATGTGAGCACGCGTAAAAGAGTGTAATGTGATATATCCGAGTGAATAGAATTATATATATATCAAAACGGAAAGTACAGCGCAAGAATAAAAAGAAACAAACAAAAAAATAGTATAGAAATGCAGATTGTTTTTTTTACCTTGCATTGTTCACTGAGCTGGTGCTACCAACGGATGTCGAGCCACTATTCGATACGTTTGTTACACTACTTGAATTATTAACACTATTAGTAAGATTGGATTGTTGCGTTTGGTATGAATTCACCGGTCCTTGATTATAGGAATTATACGTATTTGTTGATGACGAATAATTGGAACTGTTTGAAGCTTGGGTGTTGGCATAATTTGAATTATTATAGCCTTGAGGCGCAACATTCGATGCTGGGTACACGGTTGACGATTTATTTGTGTATGTTTGGTAGGTACCCGCTGTGCTTGCACCATTTCCAGACACAGATGTAGCATTTACATTTGATTGATTTACGTAATGATCAGACTTTGTTAATTGCTCGAGCGCTGCAAAAGAATATTATGTTTTTACATTTGAAACACAAACCCATTTTGGCCAAAGGCGAAAATATATTTTAAAATAATAATGTAATATTGTTATGATGACTCACCAGCGCTAGCATTGGCCAACGTATTGGCTGATGCGGTTTGTGGTTGTACGACTGAACTACTTTGTCGTTGGCTGTAACCGGTCGTTGATAAATTCTCCGTTTGGCCGGCTAACGCATCTGAATTTGAAATCAATTGCGATTGCTGCAGACTATTTGAACCGGGCTGTGATTTCGTTTGATAGTCGGCGGCCACATCAGCGGTAGTGACATTTTGCGAATTATCCACAATATTTGTTGATTGGAATTTATCGGAAATTGTATCGAACGTTTCTTCAGAACCGAAATCGAGCGCACCAAATTGCACATCAAGATAGCCAATGTTACTCAATGTATCTGGCATTTCCACAGCCGACGATGGAATTTTCGATGGGGGTGGTACACGAGCCCGTTTGCTATTACGATTAGCAACCGGTTGAATTTGTGGTTGGCCTGCAACTACTTGATCAGCGTCGTTGATGTTCGATTTATCTAGAAAACCGGAATTAACGGCGGCGGAAAAGGTGAAAATCAAAAATCAAAAATCGAAAATCAATCGAAAAATGCTGAAATTAAATTGATCCACTCTCCTCATCCATCACTTACAGGTATATGGCGACGAATACTGCACAGCGCTGACCGGCTGAGACCCAAGCGAATTGAAATACTGAGACTGTTCGGCAGACAACGATGACGAATTCAATGGTATGTCGATAGCTGGCCGTAAATGCGATGCATTCGTGGACGATTGAACATGTAAATCCGAATATTGCACCGAATTACCCACAGATACAGCCGATGGTGTACTTGACACAGCATTTGTACTGTATTGTTGCACTAAATCGTCGTTCAGCTGAGATGGTGGACTGAGAATTTGCTGCTCCAAACCAGGCGGTGCTGATAATTGTTCGGTATGTGATAATGTTTGGTTTTGTACTGTGCTCGGTGTAAACACTTTGGTATCAGCCAAAGAGCCAGTATACTCCTCATTATCCCAATCGCCCCATGTGTCATCCGATTTTGTTTGTTCGGCAGCATTCATCGCTATAGTGTTGTCCCACGTATCAACGGCTGTCTCGTTTTCATCTTGAGATCTAAAGTAGTTGCCACGATTTTGATCTCGTGAACTTCTCGGCCCTATGCGACTACATTGGCGATTAGTAGAAAAAAATAAAATAAAAATGAATCATTTATTAATGACTCACAACGTATGGTGACGTTTTATTTCGAATTTACATATAATTATATATATATTTCAAAGCGATAAGAAAATAAAACATAAAACTGATGACACATCAGCTGGAAATTCTTGAAATAAGCACAAAAAAAAACAACAACAAATATTGCCAACGAATACAGAAAAATACAAATGAGAAGCTTACCCTCCAGAGCGACCGCCTCGGCCGGCACCAAAACCACCGTTTCGGAAACTATTTCCAGGTCCTCTCCGTGATTGATTGTTCTGGTTTGATTTGTTATCACCAGAAACGCCAGCATTACGCTCATTTTCTCGGGATTCTCTGCCGCGCCATCCACGACTGTCTGAATTGCCACGCCCGCGAACATTACCGCGATTACGTGATTTTTCTGTATGGAAATGCCGTTTCAATTGTTTTAAAATGGTTTAATTGCTACACGGTTGCAATCCAATGTGCACTTTGAGTGCACTCAACAACAAAAAAAAGAAGGGCAAACATAAAACGTCAAAAACACTTACGATAATCGGCGTTATTGTTCGCATTGTTGTTTGTGCCACTATTGCCGGCATTATTGTTCTCATTCCATTCACCTTCAGTAGCGGCAGCATCACCGGAACCAGCCAAACGATTCTTTTTCTTTCTGGATTTGCATTCAAACGCACCCTAAATTTAAAATGTACACACACAAACACACAAATGATTCGATGATGAGATGCATACAAAATAAATGTTTAAAATAAATCCATCTAAAAAAAAATAAAGATTACGTACAACTGGAAGCGCTTCTAACAGAAATAGTGCAGCTTGATCCATGTCGTTGTCACATTCGTACAGTGCACAACAGACCTCCTCTTCCGTGCGCTGAGTGGTTTCCATCAATTTGGCCACTTTTTCGCGCATTTTTGGGTCATCTGAACCAGTGCTAATCTCTGTAATTTGAGCAATCCGAATCTGTTCAGCGGTTGGCTGTTTTACATGGCTGCGAATTAAAAACAAAAAGGAAGAGAACACCAAAAAAAAAAACACAAACACAATCAAATGAATTGTTAGTGAAAGTGGAGATAGACAAATGTGATGATTCACATAGTTGACATTTTGCAAATAAACAATGATGACAGCAAAACAGAAACAGAAAAAAAAAATTAAGAATCAAAACCATTGATTCTTGTGACCATTGAGAATGATGAAAAAAAAAAATTACTTACGCCTGTTTCTCTTTATCTGTTTTGGCATGTTCAGATTTCTTCTGGAAATTGGTCTCATTACCACCGCCACCACCTGTGGTTGATGTGTTTTTCTTATTAGTTTGATTGCGACCTCCGCCGCTCGATCTGGTTTGTGTGCTCATCGCTATGTACACTGTATTTACAAGTAGCTGAATATATGAAATCCCAAACAGAGTCAGCACACGGCACGAGTGAAAAGTAATAGAGCAACAAAAGGGGAAAAAACAGAGGATTTGTGTTTTAGCAATTATGTTTTTTGTTGTTTATTACGTTGTTTTAATTGATGTTATTTTCTCCAATTTGTGGTAAAGGCCAAATGTTGCTGCTTGTCAAATGAGCCTGTCGAAACGATTCACAAATTACCGAATATGTCACACTCTCATCAAATAAAACATACACACAGGGCTTTGCTCGATCAACAAATTCGTTTTCGAAACAACCTCAGCAATTTATTTGTTGGAGAATATGGAAAATTACTGATTTACAATTTGATCTTGTCACAAACAAAAAAATGATCCTTTTGACGAAATACACTACAAAAAAAAATCGAGAGAGAAAAAAAAATAATACGCAGGTATTTTCAAGACTTCGTCGACTGGCAAACACATGCATACGAACATTTGTACTAAAAAAAAAAAAATGAATAACCAATCGAGTAAAAAAAAACCTCGTAGCGATTGAGCTCGATGTGGTCGTACCACCATGTTTGTGTTAATGTGTGTGCGTGTGTCTTCTCTGTGTTCTCTTAGTTTTCGGCATTTTACAATATGAAGTTGCAACGACAGGTTGGTACAACTGTGTCGCGGTATTAACAAAGAGGCCGACATTAAAAAGAAAAGCAAAGCAACAGAGGCAGAAGCAGCAGCAAAAATTTTTTTTTTTTTATACCATCTCACAGTTTATGAACTCTCTGTTTCTGTATGTTTCAATTGTTCAGTTTGCATCATTCATTTCACATTTTCAGTGTTGTTTGTTTCTCATTTCGTCGCTCTCCGCCTCGCTTTCTTAAATACAATATAAAAAAACGCACACACATCACGTCGCGCTCACCACACCAATTTCACACACCGTTATGTATGTTGTAACCAACATTATATGTAATTTTAAATGGAAAAATTTTTTACAGACATTATTCAAGAATCCGAAACACTTTCGATCAATTCGTCATTTTTCACGAGACAATTTATTTTTTGGTTGCTCTCTCTCTCTCTCTCTCTATGCTTAAATTAAATTTTCGCTACGAAAATTACAAGCAAATCCATTTTGTTTTTTTTTTGTAAATTTTTGTAAAAAAAAAATTTTTTTTGTTGAAATGCAAATGCATACGGAAAAGGCAATCTCAGCGTAACAATCTTGGGTAAATGTGATTGTTTGGTGATGGCTAATTGAAATTTCATGAAAATTCGTCAATCAAACACTGAATGGTTTTGTAGACGCCATTCTGTCGCAGTCAAAATCCTTTTCGACAGACAAACCAAAAGTGATTTCAATTCCACGACGGATTTTCACTTCGCTTCATTCTCTTCTCTTCATATTTTTTTTTTCCTCTCATTTCACAAGCACTAACAACATTCGGCCTCGTTTACCCAAAATTTCACTTCATTGCAAAATAAATCACCAAAAATTTTTTATTACTAGATTGCCGTTGATTTGCGATTAAGATTTATTTGGAAAAATAATAAAAAACTAGATAAAGTTGATGCCGTCCGTACCTGCATGCGCTAGAACTTTGTAATGAATAAAAATTTGTTGTACATTCAATGAACAGCGTTTTGTTCGTGACATTAAACGCACCCCGGCGTACATTTTTCACAGCGCTTAATTTAAATTACGATTTTTTTACGGCGAATTTTTAATCATTTCAGATGATTCAAGTGAATGAAAATTTTTTACAACATTCTAAACTGTACCGATTTTCTATTGGAAATCGAAATATCAGCAGAAGACAGTGTAAATAATTTAAAGAAATCTTTTTTTGAATAATGTTTCAGAGCATCTGCTGGTTGTTATATGATAGAGAATGAGAAATCAATAAAATAAAATAAAACATTCGCATAAAATACATTGTAATCATCAAGTAATAAAACAGCATTTAAATTCAATGTATTCAATTATTTCCGTTTAATCGTCAAATAATTTCTATTCGATTCGCCGAATCGTAAAGGTTAAATTTTCATTTTCATTTTTTTTTTTTCATTCGCAAAGTTGTCAGTTATGAGTATGCCATTACTCATAGATGTAGCGAATGTGGTGATGTTAAATTCTCTGAACAAAGGCATAAAATGGCGTCGGTTTATTTCCATCAGTGTTTAACGGTCATTGAATGTACACATTCTCATTGCTGTGACATTTCGCATTTTAAACTAACCTTAAACGCAGTTTTTGAACATTGGGAAAAAAAGAGAATAAATCAAAATCTCGATTGTGAATTGTGAATTGATGAAGACTCAATAACATAAAAGGAAGGGTTTGGAATCATACTAATCGAAAAGTACTGATCGGTGTCAATGTCGAAGAGGGGAAATTAAAAACGCATCTGTTTTCCTGAAATCAAAAAGCTAAAATCGACAAAACTAACCTCATTGATAAACACAACAATCTACTGCGAACCAAACAACAAAATCCACAAAAATGTGCCGAAGATTGGTGAAGATGCTACACAAGGCCAGTGGAACTGGTACCTTTTTTGAAAGAACCCCAAAAACAATTCGGCTGGTGAATCGTGGATGCACAAATCGGCCCTTCTTTCACATTGTTGTTGCTGAGGTGAGCATTGTTTGCGGTGTTTTTTTTTTTGACTTTCAAACAGACTAACGTTTATGAATAATGCAAATAACAATTCTCTTTTCCATTCAAATGACAATCCAGAAATTCCGTGAAGTAAAGGATCAAGTGATTGAGCAAGTTGGCTCATTTGATCCGATGGCAAATGAACACAACGAACGATTGGTAGCATTGAATTTGGAACGAATTCAATTTTGGTTGGGAGAAGGTGCCCTTGTATCAAAGCCGGCTGCCGATATTTTCGGTGAGTTAATCTGTGCATTGTGTTTGATAACAAGTGAAATGTGTGTGACACTTGATATAATTAATGTAAAATTATTACATATGTACCAAATATTGCACTCTAACCCAACTGATATAACACTGATTTTGCAAACAATTTCCATCCAGGTTTGGCCGGTTTCTTTCCAATTTCACCACAAACATACATGCAAGCGTGGCGACGACGTAAATTAGCAGCCGATAAGCAAGTGGAAGAGCAGGCTCAAGCAGACGCAGAAGCCAAAGAAACGACGTCGTAATACTGATTACTTACCATCATCGTTATCAAATGTGTATTTTATCAAACTTTAGTGCTCTAATAAAATTGGATTAGTTGTGTTTACCAACGAAAAAAAAATGTTTCTCTCACAATTCGTTGCTACATTTTAACGAAATGGAAAAAAAATGACTATGAAGAAATAAAACGAAGAAAAAAAAATGGAAAATGAGATTTAAAACCAAAAAAAAAACAAACTCAAAATGACCTCTTTTTGTTATTGAATGCGTCAAGAAAAAGGCGTGCGCGCAAATCGTTGCATTTTATTTGTATTGTTGATAAAAGTTGTATCTATTAAATTACAATTTGTTTAAATAAGAGACAACAATCTAGAGAAAAAAAAATATATTGAGGAGGGAGATTTTAGTTGGACTTTTTGTTGATAACCTCACCGACAAAGTCTTTAGCCTTGCCGGCAAGCTTGTCAATAGCTTCATCAGCAGCGTTTTGATGCTTTAAAAAGAATGGCCGAACAACTCGTTGATAGACAAAGTTCGAACCATTGTTTGAGATCGGGTACATGCACCACACGAATAACATGCACTGCAAAAAGAAAGAGGAAAAGAGAAATTCACACAATTAAAACATTGATTTTTGTTTTTTTTTTGTTTTGTTTTGTTGTTGTTGCCAAAGCTATCTCTTAACTTGAGTGATGATCAAATGCTCATCAATATTCATGATTATTTAAATTTTTTTTTTTTTTTGATCATAAAAAGAACGTTTACCTTCCACAAGTAGTAGAATGGGATTATAGCTGACACGTAGCCGGCGAAAAATTCAAAAACGGAGAAGATCGCATACAATACCCAATAGGTCAACCATTTAGTATCATCATCTTTAGTGCTAGTTTCTAAGGCCTTCAACGAAATATAAGCTGGGTATGCAACGGCAATAATGTTGCAAACGAGCTGAGCACCAGCTCCAAACATTAAAAATAGCGCCAAGAATCCAGCGGTTCCTGTTTTCAATTACAAATAAAGAAAGGAGAGAGAAAAAAAACACACAAATGAAATTTTTGAACAAAAACACCAAATAGAGGGGCCGAACCAAACAAACAAAAAAAAAATATAAGCATAAACTAATATTGGGTAAAAGAAATTGAATAAAAAATTTTTTTCCTTAAAACACGACTTTTTTCATGAGTCAATATGACTGAAACACTGAGCTAATTAGTGAGCTGCGTGTAAAAGCATCATATCAGTCGGTCGTTTCGTGTTTGTGATGTGTTGTTACTACCCGCAACATACCTAAATATATCCGCGTTTAGAGTCTCGGCACATTTATACTTCAGCTGTCTCTCACTCACAGTTCGAGAACGAGAGTAAAGAGAAGTGAGCCATCTTTTTTTGTGTTTTTTTTTGTTTGTATTCTCTACACTTTGCTGTTCAAATCGCACCCATTGTGTGCAGTTTTGCAATGGTAAAAATAAATGACAAATTCCGTTTTTCTACTTCGGCTCGGTACACGCAACACTTGTGCTCACTCACCACACATGCTACTTTGAACACATTTTATCCATTGCAAATACCATGCTGTCATTCTTTGTTCTGTCTATTTTTTTTTCTATTGCCTTTTCGATTCTTTTTTTTTGACATCGTTCATTAGTTTTTCTTTTGAAAAGAGATTTTTTTTTTTTTCGAAGACATAGTTTTTGATCTTTTTTTTCTCTATCGTTTCAATTTTTCCTATCAAATTTTATGTCTGTTTTTGTAGCCTTGCATTCCAATGATGACTAATTTTTTTTAATTAAATGAATCGCCCTATGAGTAATTGAAATTTTCACCCGAAAAAAAAAATCATGATGAATTTTCGATAAAACGAAAAAAAAAAATTCTATTTTTATTCGTCATCACTTGATGTTTAATGTGCCTCATTTGATTATTTGATAAAAAACGCATTGCAATTCGGTTAGCAATGTTGCCCGGCAAATGAGTTCATCTATTATATATCGTCAAAAGGTGTGATTTTGTGATACGTGCACACTTTTTTTTTCTTTCACACATCTCTATTTTTTCTATCTCTCTTTCTCTCTCTGGTTTATTATGTTACGATTTCAAAAATATAGAAAAAAATTACGATAATTGATATATATATCGATTCAAACTCACCTCCAAATATATAAAGTCTAGGAACACCGCTCTTTTCTTCGGCCATATCCAACATCTTTTTCCATGGTTTTTCCTTATCGTTAAGAGCTTGATTCAATGAAACTTTGATTGCTTCAATTCGTTCTGCCATTGTTGCTATAATAATTTTGCGTCTATTTTCGTTATGATGTGACAAATTCAATCGAAATCTCTATAATAAAAATGGTATTCAATTCCCGTTTTTATTTTATGCCTTAAATTCTTGTGTATTTTTTTTTTTTCTTCTGCTTCTCTAAATATCTGTGTGTGTATTCGTAAAACGTCTTTAATCACGAGTCAAGTGTATACGAAGAACTCGTTTCGTGCCAAATGGACGACGAATTGATTGGTCGGTTTACTAGAATTTGATTCAAGAATACGAACACACCAAAAAAAAAACAACGTGTGCAGTTTATACAACTAATGTGTAGATGTGTCGTTTGTGTCGTTATGCGTGTAACTCAGACTGTTCTGAAGTTTGCTCTAAGTCCGTCCATTAGTTTGTTCGGTCTGTCATTGACATTGCAAAACTGCGGCTGCTGCTACTGCTACCGCTGTTGTTGCAACAATTGTAACCTCTTTTTTTTTCAAATCGAGTTTTTTCTTTGCTCTTCTTTTTTCAACACTCATTTGATCTTTTGCGTATGGTTTTTTTTTTTTTGTTTGAAATATCAAAGGCGCAATTTTATAAATGCATATGATTTTAACAAAATCAGTTTGATGGATGTCAAATCCATTAGAAATGTTTGAACGATTTTTTTTTCGGACGGAAAACAGAAAAAAAAAACAGTTTGTTTTCTTTGTTTAACGCCCAATTTTATGAAGAAGAAGAGGAAGTAAAAATGTTGCAGCACAGGCAAACCTATACATTTTTAAACCGTTTTGGCACGAATTTCATCATTATATCGCAAATCAAGCACAATTTTTATTTTAAAAATATTTGTTAGCATTAATTTAAGATTTTGTTTTCCCCGAATTTTCGTTTCTCTCTCTCTCTCTCTCTCTCTCTCTCTCGCTTTTGCTTTAGCTCACTGATGTCCAATTTCAAAATAAACTCTGCCAAAATACAATTTAGAAACCATACACTTGAACTGGGCACTGCCATTCCTTGGCATCAATTGGATACAAAGACCGAATGAGTGTTAAGTCCATTTTTTTTTTCTTTTACAGGACTTTTTTTTCCCGACATATTTATTTAATTTCGTTGAAGTTTTCATTCAAATGGGAATTTAAACAAAAATCCAATCGATAAAATCCAATCGATCAACAAATCGGATAAGTTTTCTTGCGTTTTTTTTTTTATTTTTTTGAACTATTTGACTATAAATTCACCTTTTTGTGATGTTTTAACTCGAATACAATTGAAAAACAACTGATGAATAAAATTGGTTAATTAATAAAATTGGAAACGATAATCCTCACAATAAGAACGATGAAATATGTTTGTGGCTATTTTTAGCTGGTGCAGGGTAAGAGTTATAGAATTTTTGTGTGTGTTTTTTTGTCGTTGTCTTTTATTTTGATCGAGCGATCACAATGCCATCTAAAAAACAATAGCACATCTACACATTTGCAGCTTGTGATGTACGATCGAGGATGTCGCAACCGAATTTCTTTCGAAAAAAAAAGAATTAATAACATTTACATTGAAATGCACACGTATTTTTGTTTTGTTTTTGTTTTGTCATTTATTCGATTCGGTAGCATTCTACATTTCCACGTTTCATATGAGAACTCTCTGCCTTATTCATGTTTATTTCGAAATGTGATGACGCTGAAATTATGTTTTAGTTGTTTCCTTGGCTACGATTGCGCATAATTTCCACAATTAATTTGTTGTCACGTTTGCTGTTTTATGCGATCATATTTTCTCGATCGATTCTAATTTAATTTTTTGAAAAAAAAAAATTCACAACGGATTTTTTGTTGAAATCGAAATTCATCCGTAATTCCATTGGTCTTGTTAACCAAATTACTATTGCTATTTAGATCAATTAATCGTTTTCAATTTGTATCATGCGCTCAATTGCCTTGTGTTTTGTTCTGATTTTTTTTCCAAACAATATTGAACATTCAATTGAGAAAAATAACAACGACGGAAAGAAAGTAAGACGGCAAGTCACAGTCTAAGTATTCGTTGAGCATTACAATTATTAATCAAATCCAATGGATTCTGTGTAATGATCTGTGCATTTGCAAACAACTATACCTCGCAATTATATTCCATGATCAATCTGTTTCGATCAATCATCATTTTCATTGATTCGGAGAAATGTATCGTGTCGTCGCTGATAGAAAATATCAAGTAAAGTGAATTAAAACGAATCGATTGATATCGCCTGGGTATTGGATTCACTTTTGACACAATGTGATGTTAATAACATCATGTTATACATTCATGCTTTCGTGTTGATTAAAATAGATTTGATTTTTTAACAGCTGTGGCAAGCAATGTCTTGTTGAAAATGCAATTGGCATACACTTTTTTTTTGCATTTTTCTTTCAAAAATATACTTTAATTTTCAATTTTCATTGTCAACACAATTATCCGTATTCGTTTTATTTTTTTCATGGCAACTTTTATCAGGTGATGATGTATCATTCAAGTGGTAAGTTTGCAATTACAAAACAAGATTTCATTCACTAAACTAAAATTCGAAACGGTGAAAAATACGCAAATTGTTTGTAGTTGGTGCAAACCAACGACGAAAACAATTTTATCGCAAAAATAGAAACAAAATGATTACTCAGTTTGTTTTCCATGATTCGTTTTGGGCTCACATCAAATGTGTTGACACAATGCGCCAAACGATTGTAATAGACGGTGAAGAGGTGAGGAAAAACAGCCAGCGACAATGTTAATAAAAAGCCTTTGAAATGGATTTTGATGTGCAAAGGCCGGAGATAGTGGGTCATGAATGCATTGATGATTACGCAGTTGTTTGTGGTTCTCATTGGTAATTTGGTGGCCTGGTGCGAAGGCCTTAGCTTCAAATGACCGATTTTAGTTTTGGTTTCGATTTCGAAACGACAGAAAAACACACACACAGAGTCTCAAACATTTTCACGTGATCTAATGCTTTGCCATTTGTAGTGGTGGAACTTTGTCGCATCGTGCGACATTTTTCGGTGTCCACTTTTCTTCATTTCGTTAATTCGCTAAACAAAACGCCACTTGATGGGTTGCACAGGACCGACACATTTTCTCTTATTATTTTTTGTCTCTTTTCATTTCAATCGATTGGAATAACTTGTGTGTAATTATTATACGGCTCATTCAATATCAAATAGAATTTGCATGTTTTGGGATTCATCTCATCCGTCTAACCAGACACACTGACACAATCCGTGTAATTTGTGAATTCGCTCTCTTAAAATGGGAAGACGTGGAATGAAAAACAAAAATAACATTGCCTTCTAACGATGTGAAATTATCGACGATACCAAACATTTCTCCGTACACCGTAAAACAAGTAAAAATCCAGAGCTAATACATGTTTTCTATTGATAAATTGAATAAATACTTATGAAATATAGATTCAATCAAATACAAATAGATCATAAAATTGTAATAAGACTTCTATATAATGAGGTGATGCGATTTCTTGTTGTGGTATAGCATTTTGTTTAAGTCAGAGTGAGTTAGTGTCAACGTCCTTCCACTTTGAACTGAACTTACGGTTTTTGGCGTTGCTCATACGACAGATGTCAATCGAGTTAAGCTACCCGAAACTCGCTTTAAACCGATTTTAAACCGAATGGATGTACGCCCGAGTACAACCAAAGTGACTAACAAGTGATTTTCAACAATTTTTACCGATTATAATTTGATTAACTCTATTAATGATCGTGTTTTTCTTACAAAAATTTAATTCGATCACTTTCGATTAATTTTGCTTGACTATAGTTTTTGCCTACTTTGTTCGATCACTTTCAGCTAGTTGAAATGAATAAATGCATTTGCGAAAAGGCAACAACAAAAGTTGCGGTACACACTTTGAACTTATTGGCTTTTGTGTACTCCTTTGACAACACTGAGTCTTTCAGGTTTAAGAATGTTTGATGATGAATCTTCCAAAACTGGATATTAATATTTTTAATACTAATTGATCAAGACTTTATAACAGTGTAGTGTGATATGAACATTTAAACATTTAAACATATAGCCCTCTGCGACTTCTTCCATACGATTTTCGTGCAAAACGTTCAATGGAACGTAAACTATCAACCAACCATTAGCCATGACAACGTTGCAGAATTTATGCAGGCGATTGGACATCGTGTGCACATGTGTTCACATTAAACGGAATGACACAAAAAATGCCATCACAAGCATTTAAATGAGAATACTTTCGATGATAACAACAACAACCTGCTGCATATGGTATGCATATACCCAACCGAACGGACACTCAACGGAACGCGAGTGGAATCAATCGCGCCGAACAACATTTCACAACAATATTCCATTCGTTTGTGAAACAAAACAAAAACTAATCTCTTATTAAAGACAAGAAGAAAAATGCAAAAAAAAAACGACAAGAAAAAAAGAAAATAGAAGCGCTCACGCCATGGTGCATTTTGCCCGTGAATACTTTTACGCGAGCGCGCGCACACACACACACCAATGGATCACTTATGATAATGGGTCGTTGTATATACATGCAACGGGTCGACCGCATGATCACTATGATTGAGCATCATTTTTTTTTCTTCAAACATTTCATCAATTCAATAAATTCAAATAATTTTTCGATATCAAATGCATATAACCGAAAGTAATCGCCAATTCAAAACGAAGTGCGCCATAAATATGAAATAAATACTAGGCTATAAATGGCATTTCATATACGGTTGTTTAGAGTGATGTACACTGATTTTCAATTCGCTTGAATTATGTTTATCAATTAAAATTGTGTGATTCACCGGAAATTTATACGCTCGTGCCATGGGAAAATGTAGAACACTTTCCTACCACCTGATTGGCACCTTGAACAAACACATCCTGGATTATTGTCGCCGAATGCTTGTGAGTTAAATAAGATCCGAATGTGAAATTTTCCTTCTTTCAATTTATAAAAATAAAATTTGTTGTCATTTTTGTCAAAAAATTTGATAAAAGATCGTGAACTTTTGGACTATCGAGTCGAACACGATAGTATCGACACGATAATATGAAAGCTTTTGAATCATGTATTTAAGGTTTCATTGGATCGAGTGATTCTGATTCATTGATGACAGACAGTTTTGCCAAAAAATCGATCGTTATCGAGTATTCAATCGGCAATCAACCATCAACCACGAATATCGAAACGGGTTAAAATAAAAGCGATATAAGCGTTCGCCCATCCGTTTGGAAAATGAGCTCAAATCGCAGGCACTCAGCAAAAAAAAAGAGCAACACACAACACGTAAAAGGTTCAGGTAAACAAAGTGCCATTGGAATATTGGCATTGGCACAATCAAAGAAGATCAAAGCGAGTGGTACTTCTTCAGCGACAGACGGGTATTCAATATGCAATGTGCTTTCGTTTGCCGCCATCATCGTGCCGAAGCTCATCCAATGCAGAGTACTGGGTCATGCGCTTGCGTTTCATATAAAATGTAAGACGCGGTGTAAATTTGCGTCATTCATGTGTTGGGCTTGCTGGTGAGATGGTAACGTTATTATAGCGTACGCAGAAAGAGGTACATATTCTTCATGTGAATACGCAAAATATACCATTCCACTTGAGTTTGAGTTTTGTTTTTTTTTTTGGTTGTTGTTGAAAGACAGTTCAGTCAACAGTTCGACATTCTCAGTGTGTCTCCGTTGAAAAGTCGCTGTTTCTTCCATTTAATATTTTTCGTGTGGATCATTGCATTGTTTAAACTTTTTTTTTCTCCATTTTTTTTCGCTTTGTTGTAATAAAAAAAACATGTTTTTTTTTTTGGTTTCAGTTAATGGCAACACATTATTTTGAATAGAGTAATATAAAGAGGTGTTATTTCTTGAACTGACTGCTCATAGTGTTATACGTTGGGCATCCAAAGTATTTTCAAGTAACAAAAAAAAAAAAACCACAAACGTTAAGCAGTGAACGATTAGCAAGCAAATTGACCGCAACGTTAAAGTAAAGGCAGAACTGAACAAAGAACGGTGTAATAAATCTTCGCGATGATTTTGGTGCTTACAAACCGATAAATAAAATCACTTGGGAAATTGAAGAGAAGAAAAAACCACCGTCTAATCACATAGTGCACGATCGTAATTGGCTGTGATCATTCACAGTACATAAAATAATATCAAGTATAAATTGATTTTTGGGTGAAGTGATTGATAGAATAAAAGAAAACCGGGAGCTGAACAAAAGAAAAGAGTTTAACATGATTATATCCATAAGAACTTTTGTTTTACTCATATTGTTTGGCTTGTCGAATGTGCGGTGTGAGTCGAATTTGAAATCAGGTGAGTTACAAACAAAAAATTTGGTTTTTTTCCGTGTCTATTCTATTGTTTTTGGGTTGTTTTTGATTCTATTTGAATTTTTTATTTTGCATCATTTTAACGCCATTCACCGATATCAGATATAATTTGCTCTATAATTTGGCCATGTTAAAAATATTTGCCAAATTAAATTGATATCAAACCAAGAATAAAAAGTCCAGACCAAATGGCCGATAAATGCGATGAAATTAAAGCGCATAAAATGTCTCATCCAGAATGACCCCAATTCCTATTAAAATTGTAAAAAATTGAAATATTTTGTATAACTGCCCGCAAAAACCGAATAAGTTGACATTGTGTGGCGTTTACTTGACTTGTATGTGCATGTGTGTGATGATGAGTCGTGCATGTGAGCGCTTCTGCCTTGATTTGTCGGTTCTTTTTTGGTCGTGTTTTTGTTTTGTTTGCAGTTGGGTTCCCCGTCTTCAATTTGTTTTTTGGTTTTTGGTTTTTTTTTTTTTTACTTCTATTTGAGCTCATTCACTACGAGCCAACCAACAAATTTCAAATTTAGCCAAGTAATAAAATTCTTTCGGTTTGTTCTAAAAAAAGAAACAAATCACACCAAAACACGTTGGTGACGTAGAAAAATCGGCCTAAGACTGCGGCTGCTCGGCCGCATTTGGAATTGGATTTGGTTTTGAAATGAATTGACTTAACACACTGGAAAAACGTGAATAATTAACAGTTACATGATTCCAATTTCAATATCAACCATTCCATTCAGCTCGTGATGCAATTTTTATACGATGCAATAAAAATAAACCATTAATAAATTGATTCGTACACCGTTTTTTTTCCCCGGTCATGACATTGAACTCTTAGGTGCGCTCACCGTGAATGCCTCGTTGCCACCATATCAAAGCTCGCTTAGAATACGATTCAAAGCTGAGAAGAAAAAAAAAACGCAAAACACAAACAAACGTAGGCATTAATAAACGCATCAAAAGGTGCTTCAAAACGCTTCTTTGAAATAATAAATCAAATAAAATGGCTGGTAACGGCTCTTCGGAGAGAGAGGGAGAGAGAGAAAGAGAGAAAATGAAATGTCTACAACAATGTTTTTGGCAATGAAGCGTGTAAACTCTCAATGAACTCTCTCATAACTTTACGTACCATCCATTTCGTAGACAGTTTAACTTTCCACCGGAGGAAATAGCGTAATTTGGTCAAACGTGTAAATGATTTTTAATTGAGGTGCAAATTGGTCAATTGACGGGATTCAATCGAAAATAAAATATTAATCAATGT